>JAZKLR010000230.1:1200000-1741742 GCA_037103525.1 Ganaspis brasiliensis
AAGAATATTCAAAATTCAATCTAAATATTGGAATTCAAGAAATTTAATAGAAAAATTTATATTATTGAATATAAAAAATAATAAAAACATTAAAAGTGTATTTAATTTTATTCTTTTTTTCTTTAAAATATTTATAAAATGTAACAAATTTTGATCTGAAAGTTTTCAATTTTTCATACTTTTAAAAACCATTTTCTAGGGGTACCGGGGGGAGGGGGGGTAATAACTATTTAACATACTGTCAGAAAATCTTCCCTATAATTAGTGTTTAAAAAAGTTTTGTAAAAATTTACTTATTTATTGAGAATAAAGAGTTTGAAAGTTCTCCCAATATTCATAAAATTGTACGTGGTAATCTTCTATTATATTAATACGATACTGAAAAAACTTCGTTCATCGTCGTACAGACTTCAAAGTTCACCTACTTTTTCCAATAGATTACTTACAAAAATGTTCATTTTACCATGTTATTATAGTTTGTAACAATGCGCACTGGAACTATTCGTGTCAAACATGTTAAACTGAACATTTTTTTATGCACAACATATTGTTGCACATGCACAGTAGTGCACCACAGCTGTGTAAACGTGCGCACTACTTAACAAACATTTCACATGCGCAGTTGTTTTGTATTGCTGTAACACATGCGCAATCATGCACAGTGATAGTCACACATGAGCTCTAATTAAATTCAAAAATTACGCATGCGCAGTGCGGTACTTTACTAGATAAGTACATTTTCAGTACATATAGCATACTTTTTTTAATAAGTGCGCAGTAAAAATCCGTTTTATTATTGCGCACGCGTAACACAGTAACATGATAACTGCACATGCGCAAAGGTACCTTTATTTAAAAAATTGGTTAAAATTGTTTTTTTTTCATTATTATTGTAATTAATGACCCATAATAGAAAAGAATATTCAAAATTCAATCTAAATATTGGAATTCAAGAAATTTAATAGAAAAATTTATATTATTGAATATAAAAAATAATAAAAACATTAAAAGTGTATTTAATTTTATTCTTTTTTTCTTTAAAATATTTATAAAATGTAACAAATTTTGATCTGAAAGTTCTCAATTTTTCATACTTTTAAAAACCATTTTCTAGGGGTACCGGGGGGAGGGGGGGTAATAAATATTTAACATACTGTCAGAAAATCTTCCATATAATTAGTGTTTAAAAAAGTTTTGTGAAAATTTACTTATTTATTGAGAATAATGAGTTTGAAAGTTCTCCCAATATTCATAAAATTGTACGTGGTAATCTTCTATTATATTAATACGATACCGAGAAAACTTCGTTCATCGTCGAACAGACTTCAAAGTTCACCTACTTTTTCCAATAGGTTACTTACAAAAATGTTCATTTTACCATGTTATTATAGTTTGTAACAATGCGCACTGGCACTATTCGTGTCAAACATGTTAAACTGAACATTTTTTTATGCACAACATATTGTTGCACATGCGCAGTAGTGCACCACAGCTGTGTAAACGTGCACACTACTTAACAAACATTTCACATGCGCAGTTGTTTTGTATTGCTGTTACACATGCGCAATCATGCACAGTGATAGTCACACATGAGCTCTAATTAAATTCAAATATTACGCATGCGCAGTGCGGTACTTTACCAGATAAGTACATTTTCAGTACATATAGCATACTTTTTTTAATAAGTGCGCAGTAAAAATCCGTTTTATTATTGCGCATGCGTAACACGGTAACATGATAACTGCACATGCGCAAAGGTACCTTTATTTAAAAAATTGGTTAAAATTGCTTTTTTTTTTAATTATTATTGTAATTAATGACCCATAATAGAAAAGAATATTTAAAATTCAATCTAAATATTGGAATTCAAGAAATTTAATAGAAAAATTTATATTATTGAATATAAAAAATAATAAAAACATTAAAAGTGTATTTAATTTTATTCTTTTTTTCTTTAAAATATTTATAAAATGTAACAAATTTTGATCTGAAAGTTTTCAATTTTTCATACTTTTAAAAACCATTTTCTAGGGGTACCGGGGGGAGGGGGGGTAATAACTATTTAACATACTGTCAGAAAATCTTCCCTATAATTAGTGTTTAAAAAAGTTTTGTAAAAATTTACTTATTTATTGAGAATAAAGAGTTTGAAAGTTCTCCCAATATTCATAAAATTGTACGTGGTAATCTTCTATTATATTAATACGATACTGAAAAAACTTCGTTCATCGTCGTACAGACTTCAAAGTTCACCTACTTTTTCCAATAGATTACTTACAAAAATGTTCATTTTACCATGTTATTATAGTTTGTAACAATGCGCACTGGAACTATTCGTGTCAAACATGTTAAACTGAACATTTTTTTATGCACAACATATTGTTGCACATGCACAGTAGTGCACCACAGCTGTGTAAACGTGCGCACTACTTAACAAACATTTCACATGCGCAGTTGTTTTGTATTGCTGTAACACATGCGCAATCATGCACAGTGATAGTCACACATGAGCTCTAATTAAATTCAAAAATTACGCATGCGCAGTGCGGTACTTTACCAGATAAGTACAATTTCAGTACATATAGCATACTTTTTTTTAATTAGTGCGCAGTAAAAATCCGTTTTATTATTGCGCATGCGTAACACGGTAACATGATAACTGCACATGTGCAAAGGTACCTTTCTTTAAAAAATTGGTTAAAATTGTTTTTTTTTTCATTATTATTGTAATTAATGACCCACAATAGAAAAGAATATTCAAAATTCAATCTAAATATTGGAATTCAAGAAATTTAATAGAAAAATTTATATTATTGAATATAAAAAATAATAAAAACATTAAAAGTGTATTTAATTTTATTAATTTTATTCTTTTTTTCTTTAAAATATTTATAAAATGTAACAAATTTTGATCTGAAAGTTTTCAATTTTTCATACTTTTAAAAACCATTTTCTAGGGGTACCGGGGGGGGGGGGGGTAATAAATATTTAACATACTGTCAGAAAATCTTCCATATAATTAGTGTTTAAAAAAGTTTTGTGAAAATTTACTTATTTATTGAGAATAAAGAGTTTGAAAGTTCTCCCAATATTCATAAAATTGTACGTTGTAATCTTCTATTATATTAATATGATACCGAGAAAACTTCGTTCATCGTCGTACAGACTTCAAAGTTCACCTACTTTTTCCAATAGGTTACTTACAAAAATGTTCAATTTATCATGTTATTAGAGTTTGTAACAATGCGCACTGGCATTATTCGTGTCAAACATGTTAAACTGAACATTTTTTTATGCACAACATATTGTTGCACTTGCGCAGTAGTGCACCACAGCTGCGTTTTGTGCAATTTACTCTTATAAATTATAGGTTTTACGCATTACATGGAACTTTTTTGTTTACACATTTTTCTACATTTTTTTACCTTAGAATAGTTAAAATGTCATTTATACTTCACATTTTTACAACTGCGCATGTTTTTTGTTCATAGAAAACTACTGCGCATGCTTTACTGGCATAGGAACCTATTGCGCATTACTATATACTTTACGCAATGTTTTTAACTTTTTTGTTAACTTGTTTCTCTATTTGCTTTGACAATTACATTTTTTGACATTAATTTTTCTTTGTTACTGTAACAAGTATCGTTCATAGGAAAGTACTGCGCATGCGTAACTGCCTTTTGGAGCTTTTGCGCATGTATAAGTCTGTTAAAAAGCTACTGCACATATGTTTTCATCTTTTATTATTATTACTTCTTTGTTTCTTGTTGTATTTGAAATATATTTTTTAGAACCTTTCTATTATATTGCTTTTTAAATTATAATTTTTTTATCAAGATATTTTTTAATTAGTTGTTTATAGATGCAATCGATTTTATGTATTTATACTTTTTTCAAACGCCTTTTTTTTAATGTTAGGAAGTTATAATTTGTTATTAATTAATATTTAGTATTATTATCATTATTACTGGCAATATTTTTCAAAACAATCTTTTTGAGAATACTAGATATTATTTTTAAAATAAAGCAAATAAAATTTTAAAAATTAATTTTATATTTCTAAAAAAAATTAATAATTAATTATAAAACAATTTAAAAATATATATTATTATTACATAATACATATTACAATTTACTACTTTTTAAGTTATTCAATTATCATATTCTTTTAAAAATTGGCCGCATCGACTTAATATGAATTAGAATATAGATTATTAAAATTTATAAATTTATAGATTTATATATATGTTTAAGAATACATAAAGTAAAGAAATATATAAAAGAAATAAAAAACGAGCGAGCGTTAGCGAGCGAGGGTTGTTACGCTAGTTTTATATTATTGTGAATATTTGTTGAATAATTCCGAAAATTTCTATTATTTTCTTGAATTTACGATTATTTCTATAATGTTGTAATTATTTTTCTAAGTTTAATTTTTTTCGACATTTTTCAATTATTTTAAAAAATACGATTTTTGTTCTTCAAATGTTCAATGTTCTAATCATTTTTCAATCATTTTTCTCAAATTTTAATTAAATTCGTCAATTTTTGATTTTTTTAACTTGTAATGATTTGATCACAAATTTTGTATTATCTTGATTATTTGGTTATTATTTCCGACAATGTACTCGAAATCAAATAAAATTGTCAACTTTTGAGTTACAATAATTACGCTAATTAAGAAACTCTTTAATTTATTATTGTTTTTTTTCTCTACCCCTCCCCCCCTCGGTCAATATTAAGTTTGCAGATGGCAAAAATTTACAAGTCGCCGCCCCTGATCACTTTCTATTCTTTCATTCATATCTTCAGGGTGGAGCTTTATTTAGCTTTTATATTTAAAATATAAACTTAAATTTAAAATTTACACATTTTTATAATCTTATTAATTATAATTAAACCTTACAAAGTTTTATTAGCACACAATATTAAAATCTTGATTTTTGACAATAATTTAAATTAAATATTTAAAAAGGAATTACGTATTATAATTTATAATTCCACCAGCAATATTAACGCGCGCATAAGCGTACGACAAACTTTGCATTGTTGTTGGTCATTTAAAAATATAAATTTTTGACAATTAAAATTATTAAAATTACAAAATTGAAGAATATATCTGTAAAATGTCGAAAATAATTGACAGTTGAAAACAAAATTCAAAAAATGGCTACATAATTACAGAATTAAACAATTTTTTACAACTGAAATTTTAATAAAATCTAGATCAACTTCAAGTATACTAAATTTAAGTTAATTAAAAAATGTCTTCAATTTTTAATTCTTCATTTTTTTTTATTAATTTCTTCAATACTTAAGTAACTTTGTCATTTTTCATTTTAAAAATATTTTCTTCTTCTTTCAGTTAATTTCTTAAAATTCTTATTATTTTCCGTAATTAAACCAAATTTAAAACATGCACAAAAAGATTAAAAAAGACAAGAAGAAGAGTCACTCTAAAAATAAAATGAGATTGTTATTTGAGGCATGATTTATGAAATCATTATTAAAGTATTGATGGTAAAAATTGTCAAGTTTGTCACAGGTGGGAGTGAATTGGCTCACGAAGCAGGATAAATTGTTCGTGCATAAAAGTGAGTAAAAGAGAAAAGAAATAAATAAAATTCTCGATTTTCAATAATCATTAATCTTCGTTCTACTGTAAAAGTACTGTTATAGTACAATTATAAAAAAAATAACGAATTTTGAGAATTTAGTTCGCTGATAAATTTTCTTTAATTTGTTGTTTCAATTTAAACAATTTTTGAACTCTTAACAATTTATTTATATTTTTTATTACTATTTTCTTATTTATTTTCGACAAAATTGTTTTCAAATTATTTTAATTTCTAAATAGCTGTATCTAAATATACATTACTTTTACTACAGAGGCCAAGTCTGACTGTACTATGTTTGTACTACTTACGCGTAATTTACTGTGATACTGGCATGACGTACCTTCTGGATATTAGACACTTAATCCTAATATCTGGATACTAAATATTTGACGTTTGTCATAAAGGCAAGTACCTAGATACTTAGGTTGTGAATAATTGTGACTTTCGGTACGAATACGCACATTGAGGTCATCAAATTTACATCCATATTCTCAGTATTACTTTAGATGTTGAAATAAATGTAGTGTTATTTTAGAGGGTGAAATAATGTTCGTTTTATAACGTTAAGAAAATAATAAAATTTATGTAAATTTTTTTAAACTAAGCACAGTTTAAGTAAACGTAGCTTAAAAACTAAATTGGATAAAACATCTAAAAAATAATAATTAAGTAAATAAAAAACCAATTATGGAAAATCTTAAAATTTAAACAAATTATTCAAAAAGGATTTACAAATAAAGAAATAAATAGTAATGAAAATAAATAAGTGGTAAATTGAAAAAAAGTCAAGAAAATATAAAAAAAGTATATGTATATCTGGGAAGTATAACATTCATACATAATAAAAAAAATAAATAGAGAAACTGAAATGGAATATAAAAATAAAAAGAAGTATAAAGACAGTGTACTAAAAAGTAATTAAATTTTTTAATTAAAAACTATAAAACGTTAAAACTAGAAAATTGAAAAACCGGTGGAAAGGCAAAAAAAACTGGAAAAGAAATAAAGTTAACCAGAAAAAAGGAAACAAGCATTGAAAGAATTAGAGAAACAACTAGATAATCAGGCAAAATTAATTAAGAAAATTATTTAGAAATTCTTAAAGAATGATTATTTATTTTATGTAACTAGAAAATGGAGAAAAAACTAAAATTTGAAATTAACGAAAAGAAATTAAAAAGACGTTTTCTTTGAAAAAATACATAATAATTAGAAAATAAAAAATTAACTAGACAATCTCTCTAAATCTGAATAGTGGTTTTCTACTAATGAATTAGCGAAAAGTGAGCTACTATTAAAATAGTAAGAATTTGACTAATTCTTAGTAGAAAACTACTAAGAATTAGTAGAAAACTACTAAGAATTAGTAGTAAACTACTAATCTTGTAGTAGAAACTACTAATTTTGTAGTAGAAAACTACTAATTAAATTAGTAAAAAAATCTACTTTTTTAAAAAGTAAAGTTTCACTATTTCAATTAGTAGTTTTCTACTATATGAATTAGAGAAAAATGAGCCATGAATTTGACTAATTCATAGTAGAAAACTACTAATTCAGATTTAGAGAGATAGGGCCAAATTATTTAAAAGTTCCAAAATAACTATATAGTAAAGAAATTAAATCTAAATTGTTGAAAAGTAACCAGAAATTTGAAAAGTAACCATAAATTTAAAAAGTAACTAAAGTTTGAAAGAAGAACTGAAATATAAGAAAAAGAAGTGAAAAATCTTATTAAAAAGGTACAAAATAACTAGAAAATAAAAAAGTAACTAGAAAAAAGGGAAAAATATATAGACGAAAAAAGATTGGAACTTCTTAAAAAGTAACTAGAAGTTCAAAATTAACTAGGATTTGAAGGAACAACTGAAATATAAAAAAATAAGTAAAAAATGTTATTTAAAATGTACTATATAACTACAAAATTATTTTACATTTAAGTTAAAATTTGGAAGAAGATTGGAACTTGTTGAAAAATCACCAGAAATTTAAAAAGTTACTAGAATTTGAAGGAAGAACTGAGATATAAGAAAAGTAAGAAAAATAAGTAAAAACGGAAAAAAATTTAGCTTATAAAAAAGTAAATATAAATTTAAAAATTAACTGGTATTTGAAGGAACTACTAAGATATAAGAAAAGTAGGTAAAAATTTTATTTAAAAAGTAAAAAATTACTACAAAAATTATTTAAACTTTAAGTTAAACATGGGAACAAAATTTTAACTTGTTGGAAAAGTAACCAAAAATTTAAAATGTAACTAGAATTTGAAGGAAGAACTGAAATCAAAGAAAAATAAGTAAATTTTTTTTTTGAAATGGTACAAAATTACCAGAAAATGAAAAAAAGTAACTATGAAAAAAAGGAAAAATTACTCGAAAGTGTCAAAATAATTATATATGTAGTTGAAAAAAAATTGAATCTTGTTAAAAAGTAACGGAAATTTTAAAATTAACTGGTATTTGAAGGAACGACTGAAATATAAGAAAAATAGTTTAAAAAATGGTTTTTAAAAGGTACAAAATAACTACAAAAACTATTTAAACTTTAACTAAAAGTTGGGAAAATTAATTATTTTATATAACCATTTAATTAATACAAATAAATTAAAATATAAATTTTAATAATAATTAGCTATTTTTAACTATAATTGCTAAAATAAAAAATCAATTTTAAATGTACTAAAAATTAGAGTAAATGTACCAATTACTGCGGTGTGAAATCGGAGTCCGCTAAAAAGATTAAAAAAACATAAATATAAAGAAAATATAAATATCTGACTGATTTTAAAAGCACTATTGTTATCTATTGAAGTAGAAACCACCAATTAAAATATAAAAAAATGATGTATTCTTAAAAATAACGAATTTATAAAAAAAAAAATATTATGTGCTGGAATTATTACGGATCTGCATGAATTACTGTGCCTCAATTACTACGACAAAAATAACATGAATATGGAGGTTAGGTTGCCTCCGTGTCTCAAATTTTAAATCAATTTTGAATGAATTGCATATTCTTAAAAAGTGCATAATAACATTTTTTCAAAAAACTGCATTAATTGGGACATTAATAGTAATAGGTACATTTATCCTAGTTATTTTTAACTAGCTCATGGGTCCAACCATTTAATTTCGCCTCATGTATTTTTCACATTTTTAAAAAACTTTAATATTTTGGGAAAATATTATTGCATATTTTGACACGATGAAATGCATGGTGATTTGAAAAAAATAATTGCTCTTTGTATAAAATAACAATTTTAAATTGATAGGATACGAAAAAATGGTACTTTGACAGACAATAAAAAATAATTTAAAACCCCAGTATTTACTTCTTAAAAGATAAAAATCCAATTAACATTTATTTTTAAAGGTTTTATTTATTCTTCATTATTTATGTTTTGAACTTAATTAGAGTATTTAATAATATAAAATAAAAAATAAAATATGTTATTTTTAATTTTCCTGCAATGTAATTTAATTTCAGTAAATCGAAATTATTCAAATGATAATAGTATTTTTATTACACTTTTGTATTATCCAAATACTTTTTTTTAAAATGTGAGTTCCAAATCGGTTTTAAAAGAGTTTTAAATATATTTATTTAAATTATTTTTTTTAATTTTCTGCACATAAAAGTGTAATAAAAATACTTATTATTGAAAACATGAAATAATATTTCCACAAAGTATTCAAGTTTTTAAAAAAGTTGAAAAATACATAGAGGAGACTGGGGCAAAGGTGCTAACCGGGGTAAAGATAATAATCAAAATATCTTTGATATTTATGAATTATCAAAATTTTCTTCTATTTAAAAATCTTCATTTTTAACGGGGAAATTATATTATGAAGAAAAAAATGTTAAATTTCAATGTAAATCAAGAAATTTTAGTAATAAACTATTTTAGATAGAAAGCAATGAAAATTTGAGGTTCCATTATATTATGTTTTTAAGAAATTAAAAAAGGTTAAAGTTATAAAAAATTTGATGTTCTATTAAATTTAACATCCACCTATCATATATTCATTGATTTGAACTTGGATTCAACGTTTAAATATATTAAATTTACAATATAAAAAAGAATTGACGTTTGGGGTAATGGTAATAACTAAAAATAATAGTTTGTTGGTAATGTAGAAATTCTATCTATCTATTATTATAGGTCAACGTATTTATTTCAACTCAACGTATGTAAGTTAAAGTAAGTAGGCCAATTAAAATTTAATATTTTTAAAACATTAAAAACTCATATTTTGATAGAAAATTTAATGTTCTTGGTGAAATTAATGAATAGTTAAAAAGTATACGATTAATAATGGTTGTGTAAACATTCATACGTCAAGCAGACTTCAGATGTTTTTTTTTCAAATGTGATGCTAAATCACAAATTTTACTATTTTTAATAAAAAATACCGCAAATATACTACAAATTTTCTTTTATATATATATATACTTTTTGACTGGTTTAGATAACAAGGAATTATAATATAAAAAAATAATTTCCAAAATATTTACACTTTCAGAAAAAATAGCCTTATTACCTTTGCCCCGGTAACTGGGGTAATGGTAATAATTTGTTTTTATAAATTACATTTTTATTTCATCTAAACTTACCTAAAATCCGAAACGATTGTAGACAAATGTTGAGTAATAATTAAAGTTTTATAATAATAATAAAAGTTCTTTTTAAGTATCATGCTTAGTTATAGACTTACATGAAGCAAAATATATAAAGGTAGCACCTTTGCCCCGGTCTCCTCTAGATAAAATAGTTTGGCTCTTATATTTAAAAAGTAAGTAATTTTTTACATTTATTATATTATGCACTTTATTGAAAACTTGAAACGATTATCGTTTATAAGTGATTTTGACCTAACCTTCTTAAAATAATTATTGTACTATAATTTTACACCTGGACATAAGTTGCCCACTAAAAGTAAGAGCACCTTTATATTGCTACATTGAGAATAATTATTGATGTGAATATCGAGAGCAATAAAAAGGAAACTAGAAGTGTCAGTAGGTAACAGGACTCTTCCATTAATTATAGAGACGTCTCCGGCTAATCAATGGGTAGTTAGTGGCTAATGGTCAGTTCGCGTCAATAATTACTGTCCGCATGGGTAGAAGTCGGTCTTTGATGCTGGGCACTAATGCCGTTGTCAGTGTGGGATGAACAGCGATTGGTCAAGCATGTTGCCTGTGCCCTCAGAAACGCTTAGTACTTCAAGTTATTGGCCACTGCATTGCATATACTGTCTAAGTTAATTTGCAGTTTATGCTCTCCATAACTGTTTATAAAGTACCTTTGACACACAAGTGCCACTCTCCTTATTAACCCGTAACTTACCAAAAACACACAAAATTATTTAATTTATCCTTATTTATCTATATATCTATTAAAAAATAGATTTTCTTACTTTTTTAACAATTTTACCCGTCTCTTATACTTTATTATTAAATCCAGAGGCTCGATTATGTAAAGTCACACTCGATTTCGATTTCGCATTCAATTGTTATCAATAAAAAAATTTTTTTAAGAATATTAATCGTTTTGAAAAAAATTCCAAGAATCTTACTAATTGTTGTAATTTAAAGTTTGACTAAACTAGACAACGCGCGCTGGCGAGCGATTAGTTTCTACATTTTGTATTATAAAAAGTTATAAATATTTTAAGTATAATATTTAAAAATAAATTTAAGTAAATAAAATACATATTTAGGACAAAATTTATAAAATTTTCCAATTAAAGAAATTTGCAAAAAATAACTGCAAATTTTTCAAATTAACTGAAAACATTAAAAAATTGGGGAAAGTAAATTTAAAAATCATGTAAATAATTTAAAAAATTTTATTTTATTTTATTTATGTCTGCAGTGTACGGGCTTACAAATAAAAATATAAATTGCCCTTTCGCGCCAGGCGCTAATATAAATTTAATATTTAATTACAATATAAAAATAAGATAGTATGCAAATCTTTGGGTTTCGACATAATAACAATAATAACTATATATTTATATAATACAACCGCAAAGACTTGATTAAACAAACATGACTGCCAAACATTGTCTACGAGAGGTAAAATATATTGTCTAAAAATAAAGAAAATAATTTAAATTTGAGAAAAACACTTGATAATCTTAAAAATAAATTGAAAAAACTTGAATAATGGAAAATTTGAGAAAATAATTGAAAATTGAAAAAAAAATGATTGAAAATTGAGATAAATAATATAAAATTTAAAAAAATAATTAAAATTTGAGAAATCAATTAAAAAATTACATAATATATTAATAAAGGAAAGTGAAAGAAAATTTTAGAAAAATACTTAAAACATTTAGAAGTTTATTAAAAAAGAAAGAAAATAATAAAAAATTAGAGAAAATAAATGAAAAAAGATAAATATAATTTGAAATTAAAGAGAATAATAATTTTTAATTAGAGAGAAATAATTGAAAAGTTGTTGGAAATTTTGAAAAAGAACGAAAGTAATTAGAAATTAAAGGAAAAAATATAAAAAATAATATAAATAATTGAAAATTGAATGAAATAATTGAAATATCATATAAATAGCTTAAAATTTTGGAAATTATAAAACAAATGAAACAAATTGAAAATTATGAAGGAAATAAATTTTGGGAAATAATTGAAAAATGAAACTTTGAAACTTGAAGAAAATAATTGAAATAGAATACAAACAATGACAAGTTGTAAAAAATAAATTACATTTCAGTGACATTATTGAAAAAAATTCAGAATTTTTGTTAAATAAAAAAAAATCGAGATTTGAGAAAAATACATAATTATATAATTTAAATTAAAGATAATTAATAAAATTGTTTAATATTATGAAAACAAATTCGAATAGTTAAAAATTGAAGAATTTAATTAAAGTTTAAGAAAAATACTTAAAAATTTTAAAAAAGAATTTTACAAAATGAGAATAATAATTATAAACTGAGTGAAATAATGGAAAAAATTGCAGAATTTTTTTTAAATTAAAAAAACTAATGGGGATTTGAGAAAAATACATGAAGGTCTTAGAAATTAATTTTAAAAAATGAGAATAACCAGAAATTGGGAAACGAATTAAAAAAAGCTAAAAATAATTGGAATTTACGATTATTAATAAATAATTTTAAAAATTATGAAAACTAATAAAAATAATTAAAAATTGAACAAAATAATTGAAATTTAAGAAAAATACTTGAAAATCTTAGAAAACAATTTTTGAAAATATGAATAATTATTAACAATCGAGGAGGTTAATCGAAAAATGATAAAATTAATTCAAAATTAAAAAAAAAAATTGAAACATGATGAAAATAATTTAGATATGAAAAATTGAAAACAGTAAATAAAATTTGGGAGAAATAATTGAAAAAATCATAGAATATATGTTAAAAAAAGAAAATAATTACAAAATTACTTCAAAACTTTTAATTAAAGAGATTAATTAAAAAATCGTAGAAATAATCGAAAATTGATGAAAATAATTGAAATTTCAGATAAATAATTAAAATTTTTGAAAATTATACCAAAATAATGAAAATAATTGAAGCTGAAGAGAGTGATAGAAAAATTGCAGAATTTAATTTTAAGCAAAGAAAAAGATTGAAAAATAGGTCAAAACATGGAAAATTGATTAGAATAATCTAAATTTGAGATAATAACTGAAAATTTAAGAAATTAGTTAAAAAATAATGTAAATATTAAAAGATAGATAAAATAATTGCAAAATAATAAAAAGAAATGAAATTTCAACAAAATAATTAAAAAAAATTAGAGATTTATTTTTTAAATAAAAGAAAATAATAGAGATTTGAGAAAAATACTTAAAGATCTTAGAAATGAAGTTTAAAAAATTAGGAAAATATAACTTAAAATTGGAAAAATAATTGAAGAAAGCTAAAAATAATTGAAATTTACTATTGTGGGATCCGAAATTCATTGAGTACACAAATTAACTTTTAAACACAGAACATATTTATTTGATATTTAAGAAATAAGATTTAAAAGAATAATTAGCAAACGAACTCTCTTTACAATCACGCCTCATTCGACGCCATCTTCTAACTTACCCCTAGTGGCGATCTTATAAACTATTAATGTCTCTAAATGCGGGTTATTCAAAAACTTTCAAATATGAATTCATCTGATCCTACACTCGGCCATCCTGGATCTGGTAATGCCCCATTACCAAAGATTGGTCAGTCCTCTGATTCACTATCCTTGATGTCTTCTAAATCAGAATCAAATCCTGGATTCCGAAGAGTTGGCCATGGTTTCATGTGGTCAGCAGACGTGCTTGTCCGATAAGGACCATCGTGTTCCCCAACTTTCTCCACCAGATAACGGTCATTTCGTAGAACAGACACAATTCTATAAGGCCCAAAAAACTGAGGATGGAATTTAAGGCCTGGTCCACGTTGGGTTCGCAAGATGGCTACAAAGTCTCCTTCTTTGTATTTATTAGCTTTCTTTCTCTTGCGGTTTGTTGTCTTCCTGTTTTCATCTTGAAGTTTCGCAATGTTAGCAATTGCTTCATCCCTAAGGTCAGAGCGATTCTTCTGGAAAGCTACAATTAATTCCTCTTCTAGAATAGTTCGAAGCTGAAGATCATTTTTTAACTTCATGTTAGTTCCTATCAATAATTCGAAAGGAGTCATGCGAATGCTCCTACTGTATGATGAATTAAGATGTTGTTGAACAACATCAACATATTTGTACCAATTTTCAGGATTTGGCATGGACAATTTCGTGAGAACTGGTATTATTATCTCGTTGACTCTCTCCACTTGACCATTACTGCGCGGTACGCCGGTTGTGATGAGTTGAAGCTCTATCTTCTCTTCGTCGCAGAAATCCTTGAAGACATTTGACCTAAAAGCAGTGCCTCGATCTGCCACTATTCTCCTTGGATTGCCGAACACTACTGCCTGCTTCCTCAATCGTGTGATTACCTCCTCTGATGTTGTTGATCTCACTGGATATAACCAAGAAAACTTCGTAAATGCATCAGTGACTACAAATAAGTGTTGGTAACTTTTCTTGCTTGATGGAATAGGTCCTAAGTGGTCCACATGAAATGTATCAAAGGGCTTAGATCCCTTATCGATTGGATTTAATAATCCCTCTGGTTTTCCTCGCTTCCTCTCTGACAGAATGCACTTTATACAATTGTTGATTACTTTTTGTATTTTTGCTCTCATGTTAGGAAACCAAAATTCCTGTTGAAGAGCGTATTCAACTTTCCGGGATCCAAAATGATTTTTCTCGTGTTCCTGTTTTATCACTTCTTGTTGCATTAAATTTGGAATTACCAATAGCGAGTTTCCTTCGTTTTCTTTAAACAAGACGTCTCTCTTGAGTATAAAGTTATCTCTTCCTCCTTTCCTGGTTGATTCTATGATTTTTTGTAGTTCCAAGTCTTCTCCCTGGGTTTTCATAATCTGGGCAATCAATCCATCGTTGCGTTCTCGAATTAAGTAAATAACTGGATTTCGACTGAGAGCATCTACGTGTCGCATTGTGGATCCTGGACGATGTACCACGGTGTATTGAAACTCTTCTATTTGCAGTGACCACCGTGCTACACGAAGACAAGTCTCTTTTTTTGACATGGTTGTAGCGAACGCTCGACAGTCAGTGACTATTTTTATGGGAATACCCAACAAATAAATCCGAAATTTCTTAAGAGATTTTATTATAGCTAAAACCTCTAGCTCATAGCTCGAATACTTCTCTTCGGTTGGAGTGGTCTTCCAACTTGCGAAGTACACAGGATGAATTAAATTATCCTTTTGGTCCTTTTGAAACAGAATTGCCCCCAGACCGATCTTCGAAGCATCGGTATGCAGCTCTGTTTCTGCTCCATTCCTGTATAATTTAAGAACGGGTTCTTGAGTCAATAAATTCTTTAGTTTTTCAAAAGCCTCCTCTTGACTTTTTCCGAATTCGAATTTAGTTCCATTTCTCAACAGATTGGATAATGGTCTAGCAATCATCGCATAATGTGGAATGAACTTCCTGAAGTGTCCGGTGAGACCCAGAAAACTTTGTATTTCTTTCGTCGAAGATGGTTTTGGAAAATGAGTAACTGCTTTCGTTTTCTCCTCAGACGGGCGAATAGCACCACTCTGCACTACGTAACCAAGATATTGTACTGTGGTTACCAACAGATGACATTTATTCCAATTAATGATGAGCCCATGGCTGCTGGCTAAATCTAAAACTTGCTTCAGTTTCTTCAGGTTTTGCTCTTCATCCTCGCCGGGGATTATCAAATCGTCAAGATAAGTCAACACTGTACCGTTCGCTATGAGGTCTTTAAATATAGCCCTTATATTTCTTTGGAAGACAGCCGGAGAGTTGCACAGTCCAAATGGCACTTTGAGAAACTCGTAATGTCCATCAGGAACCACAAAAGCCGTATATTTCGTACTACTTTCCTCCAAAGACACATGAAAGAAACCATCTTTCAGATCTAAGGTGCTGAATATCTTAGCGCCTTGTAGCCGATCCAGTAAATCTTCAATCAAAGGAAGTGGATATCGATCTCTCACGACTTTTTTATTGAGAAGACGATAATCCACACATAGTCTTGAATCACCGTTTTTTTTCTCAGTAAGGACAATTGGACTTGCGTAATCCGACACACTGTCCTTGATTATTCCGTTTTTCTTCCACGTACTTATGATGTCGTTGACTTTCTCATTGTTCGATGGAGATAATCGTCTAGGACTTTGATATACTGGAATTTCATCCTTTAACACAATTCGCATTTTCACACCTGTATCTTTCGTTTTATTCGGTTCATAGGTATCAATCAGTTCTTCTACCCTTTTCTTTAATGAAATGTCTTTAATATGATATGTCAGCTCATTAAATTCAGGGCCATTGTGTAAGATGTTTACTCGCAACACTTCTTTCTTCGATACCTCGGTACTGCTGATTTCTAGTTCCACATCTTCATCAGGAATCTTGAAACACGTGGCTTTCCGCCTTTTCAATCGAATTTCCACTAGATCAGATAACTGTCCTCCTATCAGAAGATCGTTATTAATAAAACAGTCCGGAACGACGTGAATCTCCAAGTCAATGAGCATTTCGTCAATTACTACTTCTAAATTGAAACTTCCTAGAGTACGATTTTCCTCGAGGCCCACTCCGCTGAATACAACACAATTGGACGTCAGTGGCGGTGCACCCAACTTCACGTAAAAACTAGAAGGAACCAAGTGCAAGTCACTCCCAGAGTCAATGATTGCCTCTACCTTCTGTCCGTTAACAATCACCACTTTGTACACTTTTTGATCTCCTGTAATAACTGTATCACATTTAGTTTTATACGATCCCTTTGAGTCACCGTTTTTAGGATTCTTGGTACACTTTGTTGATATGTGCCCGTACTCCCCACATGCAAAACATTTTGTTCCTTTTGCCTTGTTCGGGCAGTCCTTTCCTAAGTGTTTTTTATCTCCACAGTTATAACACTTTTTCTTATCATCCACTGGTCGCGGTACACTTTTACCTTTTGTAGGTCCAGAAGACATTCCTTTGTTTCTACTCACTTGCATCTCGTAAAAAGTAAACTTCTTTCTGAGTTCTTTTATAGTCTCAGCACCGTATAAGATAGATTTACTTCCCTCATGATCAGGAACACCGTCAATTATATATTGTATCTTGGCTTCGAGTTCTATGTCTGCGTGACTAGCCACCTCAAGCACACGATATATATATTCCTGGTAGGTTTCATCTTGCCTCTTCTTAATTAAATTCAACTGTCGATGAACTTCTTTACTGTTCAAAGTCGTAGAAAACTCCTCAGATAATGATTTTTTCAATCCTTTCCAGGATTTAGCACCACACTCAAAATTTGCGAACAATTTTGCCGATCCCTTAAGTAATCGCTTGGCATATATAACTTTCTGAACCTCAGACCATTTGCACAAAACTGCAGTCTCCTCAAAGTGTGTGACCCATCGTTGAAAGTTACTGCTACCATCACCACTAAAGGTTTCCAATGCATCTTCTACATCTTTGAACGTCAGTGTGTTATGTGGTATAAATGCACCAGCTCTTCTTGTTTCAACTTCTGGTTGTCTGTTACCTGCTTGACCAACCTCTTCTCTGTCTTCTTCTCCCCCTTCTTCACCTCCATCATCTTCATCATCTTCATCATCACTGGATTCATCCTCCGTAATTTCCAGGGCTGACATCAAACGAATACGCAGTTCATCTTTTTTACCCGTGGATAAAAGACTTAATTCATTTAAACGTTTCACCAGTTCAAATTTCTTCATAGCATACACGTCATTTTTCGTTAACTTGTCGGCATTATCATCTGCATCCACAGACTCAAGAGCACCTCGAAGTCGCTCTCTCAAAACAGCTCTACTACCGGTTATCGGAAGCTGAAGTTCCTCTAACTTGGCAGTCAGTTCTTCTAATGTCAGCTGATTTACATCTATCGGTACAGACATTTTGCCTTCTCTTATTAAAAATTCACTTCATAAAATTTAGACAAATTTGTCATTAAACAACTTAACTTATTAACACTCAGTTTCAAAGATCAAGTACCAACTTGTATTTTACACTCAGTTTAAACTGTCACTCTTTCTTATGAACAAAATGTAAACACTCTCAAATGTCAACAAAAATAAGCACTCAGCTCCACCTATGGGTAACGTAGATTCCACTTCTACCGAACGCGTCTTTCCAGCAGATGGCAGTGTCCTTCTTGATCAATCAACTCGCGGAAGGTCGATAAAACAGATCACACTATTTTAGAAGATAGAACACACAATTCTAACCTTCTAACCAGCACTCAGCTTCTTGATCTATTTAATCAATAAATCCGTTTGATTAGCTACTACCATTAGAAATTGTTTGCACTCAGCAAACAACTTTTATTCAGTGGTTTTTCACTATATCATGTTACCCATTCTATAGTTAAACTTCTACACTTTTGCATTCAAATCTTGCTTTCAATCACCAAAATGTTAAACATTCTTTTCCCACAAGGTTCAGCACTTCTTTTTCGTTTAGACGTTTATTCACTCTAATCTAGTCAAACATTTTTAAACGCGAACCATGAGGCTTTGTTTCGAACGCGTCGCGACGCGTCGTTCATAACTTGCGTATTTACTCGAATCCGCGATCCCGGACGAGCCCCCAATTGTGGGATCCGAAATTCATTGAGTACACAAATTAACTTTTAAACACAGAACATATTTATTTGATATTTAAGAAATAAGATTTAAAAGAATAATTAGCAAACGAACTCTCTTTACAATCACGCCTCGTTCGACGCCATCTTCTAACTTACCCCTAGTGGCGATCTTATAAACTATTAATGTCTCTAAATGCGGGTTATTCAAAAACTTTCAAATATGAATTCATCTGATCCTACACTATAATAAAAAATTTTGGAAATTCTGCAAACTAATGAAAAAAATTAAAAATTGAACAAAATAATTGAAATTTTATAAGAATACTTGAAAATCTTTTCTGTAAATCTGAATTAGTGGTTTTCTACTAATGAATTAGCGAAAAGTGAGCTACTATTAAAATAATAAGAATTTGTAGAAAACTACTAATTAAATTAAGAAAAAAATCTATTTTTTTTAAAAGTAAAGTTCACTATTTCAATTAGTAGTTTTCTACTAAGAATTAGTAGTTTTTTACTAAGAATTAGTAGTTTTCTTCTAAGAATTAGTAGTTTTCTACTATATGAATTAGAGAAAAATGAGCCATGAATTTGACTAATTCATAGTAGAAAACTACTAATTCTTAGTAGAAAACTAATAATTCTGATTTAGAGAGTTAGAAATAAATTATAGAAAATAAAAATGTTTATTAATAATCAAGTAAAATAATTCATTAATGATAAAATTAACTCAAAAATGAAAAAAAAATTGAAATATGATGAAAATAATTTAAATATGAAAAATTGAAAACAATAAATAGAATTTGAGAGAAATAATTGGAAAAATCATAGAATAAATGTTAAAAAAAAGAAAATATTTACAAAATTACTTTAAAATTTTTAATGAAAGAGAATAATTAAAAAAAATAGCCGAAATAATCGAAAATTGATGTAATGGAAATTTCTGATAAATATTTGAAATTTTTGGAAACTATGCTAAAATAATGAAAATAATTAGAAATTAAAGAAAATAATAGAAAAATTAAAGAATTTATTTTTAAGCAAAAGTAAATAATTGAAAAATCGTTTAAAACATGAAAAATTGATGACAATAGTCTTAATTTGAGATAATAACTGAAAATTTAGGAAATTAAATGAAAAATAATGAAAATATTAAAAGTTGGAGAAAATAATTGCAAAATAATGAAAAGAAATGAAATTTGAACGAAATAATTAAAAATTGAAAATAATAATTGCAAAATGACAATAATAATGGTAAATTAAGAAAATTAATTTAAATTTGCGATGAATTATATAAAAATTTAAAAATAAACAATTAAATTGATTTAATATCAGGGGAAAAATTTATTAAAATTAAAAAGCGATTGAAAAAACTAAACAAAATAATTGAAATTTGAAGAAGTAAAATTTTAAATTTAGGGGAACAACTGAAAAGTAATTAAAAATTGCAGAAAATAATTGAAAAATGATACAAATAGTAGAAAATTCTAGTTGAAGTAATTAAAATCATAATAAATAAAGTTACTGAAAATTGAAGAAATTTTTCATTCAATTCAAATTTAGTTTTTCGGTTTGTCACATGTTTGTAAAAAAAAAATGTTAAATGTCTGAGATATTTTTAAGAAAACTAAATTCTTAAGGGCATGTGATGGAGTATGACGTCACTAGTATAGGCAAAATTTGTCCGTAACTTTTTTCTGATAATATTCAATATTTTATCACAAAACGTCTCAACTGTCTACTACAATTAATACTTTCAAGAAAATTTGTTATATTCTCTCTAAATCTGAATTAGTTAAAAATAACTAATTTGAAAGCAAAAACTCAGTCACTAATTGAAATAGTTACATTTCTACTAACCATTTAGTAAAAAATAACTAATTATCAGTCAAATTCATTTTAGGTTATGTCAAAATTACTAATATCTTAGCAAAATTCTGTTTACTAATTCGATTAGTCAATTTTTAACTAATTTTTAGCTATATTTTTACTAATAATTAGTCATATTTTACTAATAATTAGTTAATTTTAACTAATTGTAGAAACAAAAACTCAGGCACGATTTTACAAATAATTAGTTATTTTTAACTAATTCAAATTTAGAGAGTTAATAAAAATTGAACGCAAAATCGAAATCGAGTGCGACTTTACATAATCGATCTTCCCAATATTCTTTTCATCAATAAAAACAGTTTTTCCTCTTATTTTCGGAGCGTAAGAAAAATCAATTTGTTGATCCAGTTTACACGGAAGCTTCACTTGGGGACCAATATTCCGATATTTCGCTAACAATATACAAGCGGCTGGTATACTTAAAAAATATTTGTGAATGAATATTCATTGGTTTGCTGGTGAAACGTATTCCTGTGACGCAAATTAATATGCATAGGACCGCATTACCACGGGATTCAGGGCGAACATTTGACGTCGTACTGTGCGTCTAAAATGTCGGAATAGTTAGTCGCACGATTGGCCGAGACGGCGAACTGACAAAGACATTTGAATTTCGACTATCTGCATGTGCATACACGATTTCGAGTCACGGTGACGGCAAATTGAAACATTATGCAACATCATGGTCTCCTGTGCCTCACTTTGACCAATTCTAAAATATATTAAACTTCGGCTTCACGAGTTTAATAATAATGATAGAAACTGGGGAAATTCTGCAGGTAGTTGAAAGCCTCGCACCGCATGTTGATAAGTACGTGTGCAAAATTTACGGTGAACTTTGCAAATTCAAAAAAAGAATATTTATAGTTGTACACACACGTGGGATAATGTTATATTAGATTTTATCAAAGTTCAGGGGCGCATATACCTTAAAGCACGTGCTTCTTAAAAATAATCTAAAAAATTTAACAATATACATTCAAATTAAACTAAAAAAATTGAAAAATTAAGAAAACTATAGAAATAATTGCTGAAACCAATTGCAAATTGAACAACTGGATTGAAAATAAAACGAAAAAAATTTAAATTAAAAAAAAAATAATTAAAAACTTTAGAAAATAATAAAAATTTGGAAGAAATAATACAAAATTAAAGAAATAAAATCATAATTTAAAAATTAAACTGAAATTTCAAAAAAATCGATAATACTGGAGAAAAATTGAAAAACGTGAAAATAATTCTCAATAAAAAACAAAATTCGAAAAATGTCTAGATATATATACACAATTGTTAAAAATAATCTAAAAAATTTAACAATATACAATCAATTTAAACAGAAAAATTAAAAAATTAAGAAAACTATAGGAATAACTGCTGAAACTAATTGCAAATTGAACAACTGGTTTGAAAATTAAAACGAAAAAAATTAAAATTGAAGAAAATAATTGAAAACTTTAGAAAATTATAAAAATTTGGAAAAAATAATAAAAACTTAAAGAAATAAATTCATAATTTAAAAATTACACTGAAATTTAAAAAAATCGATAATACCGGAGAGAAATTAAAAAACGTGAAAATAATTCACAATAAAAAACAAAATTCGTAAAATGGCTAGATAAATACAGAATCGTTAAAAATAATCGAAAAATTAAACAATATAAATTCAATTTAAACTAAAAAATTGAAAAATTAAGAAAATTATCGGAATAATTGCTGAAACCAATTGCAAATTGAACAACTGGATTGAAAATTAAAACGAAAAAAATTGAAATTGAAGAAAATAATTGAAAACTTTAGAAAATAATAAAAATTTGGAGAAAGTGATAAAAACTTGAAGAAATAAGTTCATAATTTAAAAATTAAACTGAAATTCAAAAAAAATTTATATAAATAGAGAAAAACTACAAAACGTAAAAATAATTCACAATTGAAAACAAAATTCGAAAAATGGTTGGATTAATACACCAGCAAAAAAAAATCGAAAAACTCAAAGAATCATTATAAAACTTTAAGAGACTAATTGCAAATTAAAAAAAATTGTAGAAAATAATTTCAAAATGCGAAATAGTTAATAATTAAAATAAATAATTAAAAAATTAGAATAATTAAAAAATTGAAAAAAATGTATACAAAACGACTAGATAAATAGAATACTGAAAAAATTGATAAAGTATAGCAAAAACTTTAAATTTAAAGAAAATAATTAAAATTAAAAAATAAAAAATGAAGAAAATTATAGGAATAATTGTTGGAAATAATTGCACATTGAACGAATGGATACAAAAAACAATTGGCAAAAGGCGAGGATTTTAAATTATTAAAGAAAAAAAATTGACAATTGAAAAAAAAATCAAAAAATGACTAGAATAATGCAAAAAATAACTGAAAAAAATAATTGAAAACGTTGAAAGATAATTCTTAAGTTTTAAGAGAATAAATAAAATTTTTAAATATTGTAAGAAATAACAAAAAATTAAAGAATATAATTAATAAATGAATACAAAATTCGAAAAATGGCTAGGTTAATACACAACTGGAAAAAATAAATGCAAAACTCAAAGAATCATTATAAAACTTGAGGAGACTGATTGGAAATTGAAAAAATTGTAGGAAATAATTTAAAATTGCGAAAAATAGTAAATAATTAAAAGAAATAATTGAAAAATAAGAATAATTAAAAAATTGAAAAAAATATCTACAAAATGACTAGATTAATAGACTTCTGAAGAAAAATTGATAAAATATAGCAAAAACTTTAAATTTAAATAAAATAATTAAAAATTAAAAAGTGAAGAAAATTATAGGAATAAAAAACTGAAAAATGGAATTGAAATTTGAAGAAAAAATTGAGAATTGAAGAAAATAAAAACTTGAAATTAACGAATCTAATTGAGAACGGAGAAAAAAAAATTGGCAAAAGGCGAGGATTTTAAAATATCAAAGAAAATAATTGACAATTGAAAAAAAAAATCATAAAATGACTAGAATAATACACAACTGAAAAAAAAATTGAAAACTTTGAAAAATAATTCTCAAATTTTAAAAGAATAATAAGAAAATAATTAAAAATTGAAGAAATAAATTGTAATTTGAAATAATGGGTTATAATTGAAAAAAGTCAAGTTTTTTGGAATATTAAATAAACTTAATAGAAAATTGTAGAATGGAATTGACTTTAGAAAATAATTCATAATTTAAAGAAAATTACAAATTGACAAGAATAATTTAATATTAAAGAAAATAATTAAATAATTGAGAAATGCGCAAAATAATTGACAATCCAAAAAGAAATTCAAAAACTGTCGAGAATAATCTACAACAAAACAAAATAATTAAAAAAGTTAAAAAGTAGTTATAAAATTTTAGGGGGGAATTGTTGAAAATTAAAAAAATTTTAAATAATTTAAATTTTACTATTCTTAAAGCGTGGATTAATTAAATTTTTAATGAATGAAATTTCAAATTTATTGAAGTTTGAAGAATTATAATATTTAATTAAAATTGTAGTCTTGTTATCTCAAATATATTCTGTAATAATGTAATCTTTCAATTAGTGTTTAAAATTTTTTATTATTTTCTTCAATTAACTATTATTTCAATGAATTATTTTTTTTATTAAATTTATTTTCCAATTAATTTACAATTAATTTTTGTCTTTTTCAATTATTTTTTTATTAATAGTTTTTTATTATAATTAATATTTTTTTTTTTATATTAAAAATTTATGTTCTAATTGTCTCAAATTAGTTTCTTCAATTTTTAATTATTTTATAACTTTGCAAATATTTTCTCGAATTTTTTATTATTTCCATTATTCTTCAATTAATTTCCTAGATTTTAAAATTTTTTTTTAAATTTTAGTAGTTTTCCTCAATTTTTAATTATTTTTACTATTCCTTAATGAAATTTTTAAATTTTCAATTATTTATCTCGTTATTCAATTATTTTATCCAACTTTTAATTAGATATATTAATTATTTTTTAATTCACTTCCTAAATTTTTATTCAATATCTTAAATCTAAGTTAATGTATGCACTTTTCAATGTTTTAATCATTCTTCAATTATTTTTCTCAAATATGAAATACTTTCGTGAATTTAATTTTGTTTTTTTTTAATTTGCAAAGATTTTCACAAATATATTATTTTGAATATTTGTAAATTAATTCCTAAAAGTTCAATTATTTATCTCAAATTTCTATTACCTTCTTCAATTTTTAATTATTTCTATCGTTTTTCAATTACTTTTCGACTTTTTCAATTATTTCTTAATTCATATTTTAATTTTTTTATTATTTATCTCTAAGTTTAGTTATTTTGACAAATTCACAATTATTTTTATCATTCTGCAATAATTTTCTTTTATTAAAAATTTATGTTGTTATTTTTTTAAATTAAAATTATTTTCTTCAATTTTTTATGATTTTATTAATACTTTGCAAATATTTTCTGGAATTTTTTATTATCTTTATTATTGTTCCTTTGATTTCTTAGATTTTGAAATATTTTGTTTCAAATTTTAGTAATTTTTTCAATGTTTAATTATGTTTACTATTTCTCAATTAAATTTCTAAATTTTTACTATTTATCTCATGTTTCAATTATTTTTTAAATTTCAATTTTCTTTTATCTTTTTGCAATTACTTTTTCCACCTTTTAATTAGATACATTAATTATTTTTTAATAATTTCATAAATTTTCATTTATTATATCAAATCTAAGTTATTGCATCCACATTTTAATGTTTCAATCATTCTTCAATAACTTTTTTCAAATTTCAATTATGTTCGTCAATTTTGAATTATTTTTTTAATTTGCAATCATTGTAGCAAACTTTATAATATTTTCATTATTTGTTAAATTATTCCGAAAATTTCAATTATTATCTACAAATTTTAACTATTTTTTTCTTTTCATAAAAATTTTCTTCAATTTCTAATTATTTTAATTATTTTTCAATTTTTCCCCTAAATTTCAAATTCAAAATTTCTGCAGGTTTCAATTATTTTCTTTAATTTTTTTAAATAAAACTTTTTCTGTTTAAATAATTTCCTTTAATATCAAATTAGTTAATTTATTTATTAATTAACTTTCAATTTCTTTTGTCATTTTTCAATTATTTTTACAAAATATGATTTTTGTTTTTTAAATTGTAATTTTTTTCTTCAAATTGCAATTAATTTCTTCAATATCAAATTATTAATGTCAATTTCTAATGTCAAATAATGGAAGAACATAACTGATCGAATTTGTTAATTTAATTTTCAGTTTCACTATTTTTATCATTTTACACATAATTTTTAATATTAAAAAGCTCGTTTCATCCTAAATCAATATTTATTACATTTTTATTTATTGTTTTTATATTTTAGTTGTATTTTTCAAGTATCTAAATGATGTTCTTCAATTTTCAATCACTTTCATTTATATCAAATAAATTCTATAATTTTCTCAACTTCTTTCTTAAATTTCCATAATTAACTTTAATTTCCAATTATTTTTATCTATTTTTCAAGTAGTCTTATTTATCTCAAATATATTCTGTAATTTTAACAGTTATTTTTTTAAAAATATTTATTAAATTCTTCAAATTGCAATCAGTTTTTGTCATTTTCAATTATTTTATAATAAATTAATAATGTCAGTTATTTTTTCAATTTACAATTATTTTTATCATTCTGCAATGGTTTTCTTTTAAAACAAACATATGTTGTAATTTTTTTACTTATTTATCACAAATGAAAATTATTTTCTTCAAGTTTTAATTATTTTTACTATTCCTCAATTAAATTCCTAAATTTTTACTATTTATCTCATTTTTCAATTATTTTTCTCAATTTTAATTTTCTTTTATCTTTTTGCAATTATTTTCTCCACCTTTTATTTAAATCTTTATTAATATTTTATTTAAATATTTAGATATTTATTATTATACTCGAAATCAAATAATTTGTCAACTTTTGGGTAACAATAATATTACGCTAATTAAGAAACTCTTTAATTTAATATTAATTTATTTCTCTATCGGTCAATATTAAGTGTGCAGATAGTAAAAATTTATACAAGTCGCCGCCCCTGAAAAAAGGAACGGAAACGATTGAATCTGAAATGTGGAATTGGAATATGAGAATCGGAAATTTAAACGTGTAAAATGAAATGTGGAATCTCAAGTATGGAGTCGGGTGTAAAAAAGTTTAAAAAGTTTTTTAAAATAGTATAAAATCCCCTTTTTTCCGAGACATTTTGAAAATTTACTGGAAATTAAATTGAAACTTGACTCACCGAGAACCACCAACTTTACAGGTCTTCCGTTAAGTAATTTTCCTTGCCCGTCTTTAAGACTACAACTCCAAATTCCATCATCTTCTAATCTGACGTTGTCGATATGCAAAGCAGCGGTTGAAGAGTCTCCAATATACCTGTGACCCGTTCCACTCATTTCCGTCCTTGTGTCGATAGTGATCATATCCACAGGATTATCGTCATGCAGCCAGGACGCAGGTTCTATCCGATAGCTTCTAAATAAAACAGAAAAAAAATCACAATACAATTATAATTTTATATTTACATTGGATAATATTTATTCTTTCTATTAAATAGTGTAAAATATAATTTTTTCTCTAGACTGAATTCAACAAAAAATTGCATTCCCGATTTTGAATTCCCTCGTCAAATTCATCTTCTGACTTGATTAATTTTCAACCACAGTAACAACTACGTTTACATTATTTTTTTCCAATAATGACATTATTTAATAAAAATTTCATTTTTCTTATTCCATTATCCACTGCTGAAACGAGATTGCTTTTATTTTAAGATAATTAAATTTCAAGTTCTTGCGAGATGTATTATTTTAACAAGATATCCGAGACAGTTTCAAAACTTGAATATTGTACAGTTTCCTCTTGTAATTATGCTGCTCAAACAAATTTTAACATTTCAGATTACAATTTTCCTGGAAAACTTTTTTATGTGCTTAAAATTCACAGGATAGTTGAAACGATTCGTTATCTAATTTTGGAGCGAAGGTCCAATTAGAGAATGGTCTCCTGTAGGGACACACTATACCCCAAAGAATCTTCATCAAGGCCCAAGAAAGTTTAAGTTTAGCGAGACCCCCGAAGTTTGCTTTGTAGAAAACTAAAATACAAGTTTCTTATTTCAGCACAAGATGTGGAAATATAGATTCGCGTTTTTTTTTTTTTGGAAGAATACAGGAATGTTAAATTAATTTTGTGAAAACACTAAAGAACGACATTATTTTAAACTTAAAGATGGTGTTTTAAAAACTACGAAAATTGACCTGGAATCTTTCTTAATTAACACGGGTAAAAAGTAAATAAAAAATATTATTTGGATTTTTTTATAAAATTCTTAGAGCTTCGTGATATGTCGATATAATAAATATAATATCGATAACGTTTTGTCTTGTCTTGAATTTCAGTATGAGTAAAACAAATTTTATTTAGTATAGAACAAAAATAAAATTTTAGAATTCAGGAAACATTCAAGAAAATATAATTGAAATTTAAAAAAATAATTGATTATTTTAAAGTAGGCAGTTTGACGTCAAAAATTCTGGGAAAAATTTAAATAATTGCAAATTTTGCTAATTAATTATGAAATAAATAATTTTTATATGAAAAATAATGAAAAGGGTTAAAAATTGGACAAAAATAATTTAAAAATCACAAGAATATTTATAGATTGAAGGAATTAATTTAAAGTTGACAAAAATACTTGAAAATATGATAAATTATTTTAAAAATGAGAATAATTAAAAATTGATGAAAATGATTGAAAATCTTAGAAATTAATTGACAAAATGAAATAATTATAAGTTTGAAAAAATAATTAAAAAAAGATGATAATAATATTATTAATAATAATAATAAAATAAATATGGAAATAGAAATTTTAAAAAAATAATTGAAAAAATTACAGAATATCTATGAAATAGAAGAAAATAATATAAAAATTATAAAAACAATTTAAAATGAAGAAAATAATTGAATTTCAGTAAAATTATTGAAAATCTGATAAATTAATTTAAATTAATTCTATTATTTATTAAATACAAAAAATAAATTAAAATTCCAGACAACAATTTTGGAAATTATGATAAAGAACGAAAATAATTAAAAATGAGAAAAATGGGGGAAAATAATTTAAAAATCACAGAAATATGTTCAAATTAAAGGAACTAATTGAAAGTTTTCAAAAATACTTGAAAATATGATAGATAAATAAATAAATTAGAATAATTAAAAATTGGGTAAAATAATTGAAAATCTTAGAAATTAATTGAAAAAATGAAATAGTTAAAAGTTTGGGAAAATAATTGAAAAAGATGATGATAATAATAATAATAAAATCAATATGGAAATAAATGTTTGAAAAAAATAATTGAAAAGATTACAGAATATCTATGAAAGCGAAGAAAATAATATAAGAATTATAAAACTAATTTAAATTTAAGAAAATAATTGAATTTCAGTAAAATTATTTAAAATCTTGTAAATTAATTTTAAAAAATCACAAAATATTTATTAATCAATAGAAATAAATTGAAATTCCCGACAACAATTTTGGAAATTATAATAAAAAACGTAAATAATTAAAAATTAGAAAAATTGGGGAAAATAATTTAAAAATCATAGAAATATTTTAAAATTGAAGGAACTAATTAAAAGTTAATAAAAATACTTGAAAATATGATAAATTATTAGAGAAAATGAGAATAATTAAATATTGGGGAAAATAATTAAAATATAATAATTGAAAAAATGAAATAGTTAAAAGTTTGGGAAAATAATCGAAAAAAGATGATGATAATAATAATAATAAAATAAATAAATATGGAAATAAAAGTTTGAAAAAAATAATTGAAAAGATTACAGAATATCTATGAAATAGAAGAAAATAATATAAGAATTATAAAAATAAATTAAATTAAAGAAAATAATTGAATTTCAGTAAAATTATTAAAAACCTTAGAAATTAATTTAAAATAATTCTATTATTTATTAAATAATAGAAATAAATTAAAATTCCCAAAAACAATTTTGGAAATTATGATAAAGAACGAAAATAATTAAAAATAAGAAAAATTGGGTAAAATAATTTAAAAATCACAGAAATATTTTCAATTTGAAGGAACTAATAAAAAGTTGACAAAAATACTTGAAAATATGATAAATTATTTGAAAAAATGAGAATAATTTAAAATTGTGGAAAATAATTGAAAATTTTAGAAATTAATTTAAAAAATGAAATAACTAAAAGTTTGGGAAAATAATTGAGAAAAGATTATAATAATAGTAATAAAAATAATAAAATAATATTTAAAAAAATTCCAATGACAAAATAATAAATATGGAAATAGAAATTTGAAAAAAATAATTGAAAAAATTACAGAATTTCTATAAAATAGAACAAAATAATATAAGAATAATGAAAATAATTAAAATTGAAGAAAATAATTAAACTTTCAGTAATATTATTGAAAATCTTATAAATTAATTTTAAAAAATCACAGAAATATTTAAAATTGAAGGAACTATATGAATGTTGACAAAAATACTTGAAAATATGATAAATTATTTGAAAATATGAGAAGCATTAAAAATTGGGGAAAATAATTGAAAATCTTAGAAATTAATTGAAAAAATGAAATAATTAAAAGTTTGGAAAAATAATTGAAAAAAGATGATAATAATAATAATAAAATAAATATGATAATAGAAATTTAAATAAAATAATTAAAAAAATTACAGAATGTCTATGAAATAGAAAAAAATAATATAAGAATAATAAAAATAATTAAAATTGAAGAAAATAATTGACCTTTCAGTAAAATTATTCAAAATCTTATAAATTAATTTTAAAAAATCACAGAATATATATTAAATAATAGAAATAAATTGAAACTTTAGCCAATTTTGGAGATTATGGTAAAGAATGAAAATAATTAAAAATTGAAGAAAATAATATTGCTGAAGTAGAAAATTCATAATAAAACATTTAAAATTAATTAAAGTTTAAAAGGAATAATTGAAAAAATTACAAAATATATTTAAAAAACAAAATATAATTTAAAAATTATATGAAAAATTGAAAATTGAAGAAAATAATTAAGAATTGAGATAATAAAGAGCTTTGAGCCCGTAATTTTACTAATGAATAAATGAATAAAAAACTTATTAAAAAAATAATTAAAATATTTCAAAAGCAGAGGAAATAATAAAAAAAATGATACAACTAAATGTTAAGTAAAAGAACGAATATTCAAAAGTAGGATAAATAGGTAACTGAAAATTTATAAAATTAATCAAAAAACAATAAAAATGTTTAAAAATTGGAAAAATTACTTGCAAAGTGTAGTACTTGCAAAATAATTAAAAATTGAAAAAAAATCCAAAGTTGAGATAATTAATAAAAAAATTTTAAATGATAACTGAAAAAATTTGAAGTAGAAGAAAATAATTGCATTATGATAAAAATAATGGTAAATTGAAAAAAATAATTGAAATTTGCGTAAAGTAAATTTAAATCTTAACGTCGAGATTGAAAAACAATTAAAATAATTAAAAATTTAAGAAAATAATTGAAAAGTGATGAAAACGTTAAAAATTGTAGTTGAAATCATAATGGAAAAGAATTATTAAAAATTGAAAAAATTTTAAAATCATTTTTAATTTAGTATTTTTGAAGCGTGAAAATTTTTTAAGCTCATGAAAATGACAACTCGGTGGTTTTCCAGGTCTAGGATTATAAATCTGATGTTAGTTTTTAAAATATTTAAATTATTCAGAAAAGTCAGGTAAGCTCTTGAAAATGTCCTCTATTTTCTTTTTTTTTTTTAAATTAAAGTCATATTCGTAATCAGAAACACCAAAACCACCCAAGCAGACATTTTCTTAAGTTTAGCTCAATTTTTTAAATTTTTCATCCGCCATTTTGAATTTATAAAAACTGACATCAGATTCGTAATCAACGGCCTCGAAAACCCCCGAGTAGCAATTTTCACGAGGATAGCTCAGTTTTTAATATTATCCACCATATTGGATCCTCCATTTTTAATTTTTAAAATTTCGGATTTATGTTTCTTCTCAGATCTTACATAATCCATTTTGTAGTTGTTTCAAATGTTATGTATGAAGCTTTAGAGTACTTTTGGATCATATTAACGCATTTTTCGAGTTTTTTACGTGCTTTGGACGTCATATTTAAGTCGCCATTTTGAATTTCAAAAAACGTCTAACGGAATCAAAAAGTAGACTATTTAAACTAATTTTCTCAATAAGATTGATTTTTTTATCAAAACAAAAATGGAAAGATATGGGTTAAACTGTAGTTAAGGAACGTAAGCCATGAAGTTGGCTGCAAGTAGATCAGCTGTTTTCAGGATTGCAACCTAACAAGCGCGCGAAATTTAAAATATGTTTTTGTATTACTTTCTGAAAAATATAAGTTGGACGAAATACACGGGGTAAACGATATACCTTAGATTCTTTTACCCCCCTGTATTTTGTCCAAGTTATATTATTATTATAATTGGAAAAGTTTATTTTGGCTCTCCTTCTACCTCTTATGATCAGTAGGCTCTTTTAAATAAATCTTATATATTATATTTTATCTAAAAAATACAATCGGCTCTTCTCAAGGCCACAAATTTACTAACGCAGGAAATTCTTTCAAACATAAAATAAACTTCAGGAACAATTTCAATATTTTCAATTTAGTTTGAATTTACCGCTAACTGTCGTTTTTCTTTTAACAAGGTTGTCATTCTGCTCCAAAGGTTACAAAAACAACTTCAAGGCTTACGTTCCTAAACTGCAGTTTAACCCATATATGTAAATTATATACATAACTCATCAAGAAAATTATATTTTACCTGATATTATCGATTCGAGACGATATTTTTATCAGCAATATCGATGCAATATTTGGATGATCGAGAGATCTCGAGATCAATATCAATATCGCCTCAAATATCGTATCATTTTGATATCGCAAAGCTCTAAAAATTCTCCTTTTCCGAGAGTTTTTAATATTTGATTGGAATACAGTATACAGAATAAACTGGAAGAAAATCAGTCGAGGACGGATAAACAAGAATTGTTTGAATATTGGTTAAATGATGTCTGATTCAGATGCTGAAAACAAACAATGACACAGTACCTGGCTCCAGGCTGTACAAGTTTTGAGTAGTTTCCTTCGAGTTCACAGGGTAGAATGACTTTACTATGTGGCTTGACAACAAGTTCGATGGGGGACTTGGAGGACGTTGCCAAGGCGAGGTATGGCACGTCAGTTGTGGTTGGCGAATTCGTCGTCCATGATTCTTCATTGGGGGCTAAAAGTGCCGCAGGCTGTGCCACATCATCTGAAAGTGACGCCAAGGTCGAGCTGCTTGCTGTAGTGCTCGTTGTTGTTCTTCTGTTTCGTCTACTCCCATCCTGCTTTCCTCTTAGAGCGAAAAGGCCGGCTTCATTAACTGTCCCTTTAAACAAAAAAAATCAATTATTACTTTATTGTATAATTTCAATATAAAAGACTCTTTTTAAATTCAAATTTATTATTATTTTTCTGATTCAATTGCCATTAGAGTAACAAATCTCATTATTTTATATTTTTAAATATCGATTCTCCTGTTTTAAATACGTTTTTGTTTCACGATCATGTAATAAAGACAAGTAATATTAACTGACTACAATAAAAAACCTACTGCACGTGCGTAGTTATCATAAAAAACTACTGCGCATGTAAAAATGCTATAGCGATCTACTGCGCAGGTTTCACTCTCATAATAAGTTATTGCGCATGCGTAGTTGTCATAAAAAACTACTGCGCATGTTTCACTCTCATAATAAATTATTGCGCATTTGTAGTTGTCATAAAAAAACTACTGCACATGAAAAAATGCCATAATGATCTACTGCGCATGTTTTACTCTCATAATAAGTTATTGCGCATGCGTAGTTGTCATAAAAAACTACTGCGCATGTTTCACTCTCATAATAAGTTATTGCGCATGCGTAGTTGTCATAAAAAACTACTGCGCATGTAAAAATGCCATACAGATCTACTGCGCATGTTTCACTCTCATAATAAATTATTGCGCATGTGTAGTTGTCATAAAACACTACTGCGCATGTAAAAATGCCATAGTGATCTACTGCGCATGTTTAACTCTCATAACAAGTGATTGCGCATGCGCAGTTGTCATAAAAAACTACTGCGCATGTTTCACTCTCATAATAAATTATTGCGCATTTGTAGTTGTCATAAAAAAAACTATTGCACATGAAAAAATGCCATAGTGATCTACTGCGCATGTTTCACTCTCATAAAAAACTACTGCGCATGTAAAAATGTCATAGTGACCTACTGCGCATTTTATAAGCTAAAAAAAGTAAAAAATTTTTTAAATACAAATTTTAAAAATTTTAATATTTTTAAATAATACTTTTTCAATTATCCTTTTTCCATTATCTGGAAAAACGTTGGCCTTGAAAAGTGATGAGAAATTTTTCTATTTTAATAGTCCTTCCCTATTTTCACTTTCATTTCGACTGCACTTCCATTTCACTTTCACATTCATTTTTGTTTCACTTTGACTCTTTTTCACACTCACTTCAGTTTCATTTAAAGTCAAGTGTCTTGAAATGAAAATGAAGTGAAAGTGAAGCGAATGTGAGTTAAATTTAAAGTGACGTGAAAACAAAGTGGAAGTGAAAAAAAGTAAAAATGAAAATGACGTGAAAGTGAAACTAGAGTGATAGTAAAACTGAAGTGATAGTGAAACTGAAGTGAAAGTGAAACTGCAAATGGAAGGAAAGTGAAGTGAAAAACAAAATGAAATAGAAGTGAAAATTTAACGGAAGTGAAAGTAAAACTAAGTAACAATGTTAAATCCCAGGACCCCCAAACTATGAGATTAATATCTAATTTATTAATAATAATAATAATAATAATAATAATATTAATAATTCCTAAATACAAAAAATTGTATACAATTAATAAAATAGATTTGAAAATAGCATTATAGAAATAATAAAATAATACAATTTGAAATGAAGGTATAAGTTAAAAATAAAAAAAAAATAAATATGCGACAAGGTTTTCCCTGAAAAACGAAGTCAATTTCTATAACACGTGTTAATTAAAGCATTATGTAACTTTAAAAGAAAAACGAAACAGAAATGAAAACAGAGTGCGTGTTTAATATAATTGGTGCTAATTATACTCTAGATGATAAAGGCGAAAAAGTAAATTTAAACAGTTCTAATTATACGAAACTCACTACTCGACTTTTATCCCAATTTTTATCCCTTTCTTTTCACACATTCGCTCCATTTTTATAGAAAGTGTAAAGTAAAAATTGGAGTTATTCTTGCGGCATAATTATTCATTAAAATCATACTATCAAATTTATCACCCACGTGAAAATTTGACGGCGCTGATTCACGAACTTTTTCACGTACAAGTTTAAAAAAAAAACAATTTTACAAGAAATAGAATTCAACGAATAATTGTATATAATAATTTACAAGTTTTATTCATTCATTCTATCCATACCTAAAGTTTTGGACTAGAAGTTTCTTTTGTTATAAATTTTAAATCATTTTTCACATTTTTAAAATTGTTACAATTCAATTTTTAATTATTTATATCATTTTTCAATTACTTTCTTCAATTTTTAATTATATTCATTCTTTTTCAATTTCTTCTCAATTTCAATTTTAATTTCGCAAATTTCAAGTATGTTTCTCAATTTACCATTATTTTTATAATGCAATTATATTCTGTTAATTAAAATCTATGTTGTACTTTTTTATCTATTTTTTTCAAATTAAAATTATTTTCTTCAACTTTTAATTATTGATATCATCTTACAATTATATTCTCAAATTTTAAATTATATTCTTCATACTTCAAGTAATTTCCTAAGTTTTTAATAAAATTTCTCAAATTTCAATTATTTTTTTCAATTTTTAATTAATTATCTCAACGTTTAATTGTTTTCTTCAGTTTTCATTATTTTTATTATTTCGCAAGTAATTTTGCCAGTTTCAGAAAATCTTTCATTATTTTTTAATTAATTTCCTAAATTATTAATTACTTATTTTAATTTTGAATTATTGTTATTAAATTTCAAATAAATAAATAAATAAATAATCTTTATCATTATTTTCTCCACTTTTCAATTCTATTAATTATTATTTAATTCGTTTTTGAAATTTTTAATTACTATTTAATTTGTATTCATTTATTTATTAGTAAATTTACGGTCTCAATGCCCTTTATTATATCACAAAACTAAATTATTGTCTTCAATTTTCAATATTTAAAACCATTTTTAAATTTTTTTGTTTATTTCAAAAACATTTTACATTTTAAAAATTTTTTTTGAACATTAATTAGTTTTAAATTATTTTTCATTAATTTTTGAATTATTTTTTCGAACTTTAATTAGTTTAATTTTAATAATTTTTTTCTATATTTTTTTAATTAGCTAAAATCTTATTTATTTTGAATAGGTGAAATAGAATTTATCAATTACCTACATAAAAGATAACATCCAAAACTCTGATTAAAATTTGGTGTTATTTATGTTTTCTCACACTCAATTAGAGCCGATTAAGAATTTAATCCGTTATCAAATAAAGAGAGAATTTCAAAGTAAAATTAATCAAATAAAAAATAAATTTTTTTAGGTTTTCTAATTACAGACCTTTTTTCAAATAAAAAAAAATCCAATTTCAATTTGTTTTCCATTTTTTTTTAATTAGCTAAAATTTTATTTATTTAGTTCTATATAAATAAAAATTGCTTTATTCATATTTAAGGATAATTTTTTAAATGTTGATTAATCCATATTTTGTTATTTCGAGGAAATTAAACAAATACAGTTTTACACCTAACCCCTAGAGTTAATTATAAACTAGAAATACAATACGAAATTAATTATATGAAAATGTCTTTTAGTCTTACGGCGATTTGCTTTTAATTAAAGTTTATCTTAATTAGGAAATTGAAAGGATTTCGTAATTTTTACTAGAGTAAAACAAATTAAAATTTTAAATCATCTTGGTTAAGTGCTGATTTTTCAAAATTAATTTTTTTCTCTAATTTAACAGTAATTAGTAAGATTCTTAATGCGTTAAATTTGTGTTTATCTCTTCTGGTTTAGAAAATGAATTATTAAATCAACTTTTGAAAAAGTGCTTCTTATTTATATTATTATATTAAAAATATTTATAATCGACGATAACAAAAGCCTTAGAAACTAATCGCGAGTTGTATAATCTAGTTTACAATAAAGAGGAAAATATTTTTTTTAGTAATTAACAATTAGAAGGGATATATCTATAATTGATTAAAATAAAAATTTCTTTAGAGGATTTTAATAAGTACAAAAGATAATTTGAATATCAAAGGTGAATAACTTAAAAGGAAATTTAGAGAGATTGAATGTAATTATTCTTCGTAATGTAATCAAGTACTGTGTGAGCGGATAGATAGAAGATGGTTTAGTTTGAGTATAGTTATAGAAGTGTCTGAGAATGTAAATATTCTTGGCGCTAAGACTTGATTAAGTTAGAGGAACCCGGAATTCGATAAAGTTTGCGACAACACTGAATCCCTTCCCAGGCTCTCGTCTCCCTTACTCTCGACACTTCCAATCCAAACGCCATTTTGAGCGTCTCGAATCTCTTTCTCCTCAAAACTGCCTATCCTGCCTCAAGACCCAGCGAGGAAAACTAATTACGGTTCCGATGAGCCGCGAATAACTGCAAGTATCTAACCTAACTATGCCTTATTCGTGTCCTCCAACAACTACCAACAAGAGGAAGTTTAGTTAGTTAACAACACACAGTTGATTATCCTCTAACAGAATACCAATAATCACATTAATTATAGTTTTTTTTTCACCAAGATTACCACTACAAAAGACACTCCATTCACGTTCTAATTTACATCTTTTCTGTAAGTATAGTAAATTTTCTCTAATAGTGTTCAACAGATTTTTGTAAATAAAAAAAGTATTTATTTGGACATTTGCATCTGTTTAAGAAGGAAAATATTTGAAAAAAGGTATTTAATTAGAAAACCTGGAAAAAATTGTATCTCTTATTTGATTAATTTCACTTTGAAATTGTCTCTTAAATCTATAATGGATTAATTTCCTAAGCGGATCTAATTTAGTGTGAGCAAATATAAATAAAACTCCTTTTAATTAGGGTTTTTGATATTTGCGATTATTCAAGAGAGAAGCCATTTTGGAATAAATGTCTTCAATTAGAAAACATGGAAAAAACTTATCTTTTAATTAATTTTATTTTTAAATTCTTTCTTTAATCTATAATGGATTAAATTCCTAATCGTCTCTAATTTAGTGTAAACAAACATAAATAAATCCCCATTTAATTGTGGTTTTGGATGTTTGTATTTATTTAGGAAATAAGACATTTTGAATATAATGTATTCAATTAGAAAACCTGGAAAATTGTTTAATTGTTTAATAAAGAAAAATTTTTGTTTTCCACACGCTGAGAATGTAGAAAACAAATTTTATTAAAGAATTTTATTTCTTTTCTTCAAATATTTACCTTGTTTATTATATTTATTAATTTTTTTTAACAAGGACTTAAATTTTCAATTAGAAAAAATAGCTTATTACGTATCATATTTTTTTTTAAATTCTCAGCGAGATTCATAATTTACATCTTTTCTGTAAGTATAGTAAATTTACTTTATAATAGTGTTCAATAGATTTTTGTAAACAAATAAAATTTTTTTTGTTGACATTTGCATCTGTTTAAGAAGGAAAATATTTGAAAAAAGGTATTTGATTAGAAAACCTGGAAAAATTGTATCTCTTATTTGAATAATTTCTCTTTGAAATTATCTCTTAAATCTATAATAGATTAATTTCCTAAGCGGATCTAATTTAGTGTGAGCAAATATAAATACAACTCATTTAATTAGGGTTTTGGATACTTGCTATTATTCAAGAGAGAAGCCATTTTAAATAAATGTCTTCAATTAGAAAACCTGAAAAAACTTATCTCTTATTTAATTTTATTTTTAAATTCTTTCTTTAATCTATAATGGATTAAATTCCTAATCGGTTCTAATTCAGGGTAAACAAACATAAATAAATCCCCATTTAATTGTGGTTTTGGATGTTTGTATTTATTTAAGAAAGAAGACATTTTGAATAAAAAGGTCTTCAATTAGAAAACCTGAAAAGTGTTTTCGGAAAATTTTTGTTTTCTACATGCTGAGAGTGTAAAAAACAAATTTTATTAAAGAATTTGATTTCTTTCCTTTAAACATTTATCTTCCTTATTATATTTAGTAATTTTTTTTAAGAAGGACTTAAATTTTTAATTAAAAAAAAAGCTTATTACGTATTATATATTTTGATCTCTATAAAATTCTCAGCGAGATTGAACCGATACTATCGAACTACATTTTCAAGGGGATAATTACAATTTAATTATCAAGATTGTGCTGTATTTTGAGATGAAAATTAACTCTGTTATAGTGAAACTAGGTTCGCATCAACTACCGCTTTACACATTTCGAATAATGAGCATGTTCGGGTCTTAAGTAAACGCAAATGCAAACTTGTAGCTTTCTGAATGCAACTATAAAAGCACATAGCAGTCGGTACGCCTTTACGGATTCTCTGTGCTCAGTAGATGCACCGCAAACTTTTTCGTGAATTTCTTTCTTGCTGAATTCCACGCGCCACAAGGCAGTAACAAAAGACTCCAACGTATGCATTGTCTCCTTGAACGTCACATTTAAATTGCAACTGGGATTGTGCGGTAAAAGTACGAAAGACAAATGCAAGAATGAACACAAAAATCAAATAACGCTTTTGCATTCTACTATTACGTAATCCTCTTTCAATGTTAAGTCACATTTTCGTTTCTTCAATCGTCATGATTCAGAAAAATACTAAGTAGTATTTTAAAAAATATGTTTTTTTAATTGCATTTTTTCTTTGTCATATATTTTTTTAAAAAACTTTTTTACGTCCTTCTATTATTATTTAAATAATATGACGACCAATAAGGACAAATAATATAATAATAATATAATATATATATATATATATATATAATATAATAATAAGGACAAATATAATTTATGTCTACTATACTTAATAATATAACTTTACAGGTTAAATGGTAGTGTTTATAGTCGTTCAGCAGTGTTACCTGTATGACCATACACTGACTCTTCCACTCAAGAATGAAGATTATACAAACGTTTGTCTAGCCGTAAAGCATCTTTGCCACTTCGAGGCTGTATTGTTCCTCTAACTAAACTACGTTAGTACTACTTAACAGCAAAGTTACTCATTGCGGTTAGAAGTAAGTTTCCGTCTAACAGAATTATGTACATCAGGAAAAATAATGTACAATATACACATAATCCACTATTGATCAAGTTCACTCTTTTTCTAAAAATGAAGTTAATAAACCAAAAAATTGTTTTTAATCGACCATCATTATTTTATCCTTTTTATTATTATTATGTAATGATAGGACTTTTTCTTATTTATTAAAGTTGCTCCGGATTACGCTCGTCAGATTGTTTAGCGTCCATAACCTCAAAATTAAATGAAATTTTCAACCCAACGATGATTCTAACTTAAGTTTCTAGCTGAAAATTAAAAAGAAAGCAAGCAAATTGCAAATGAATCTTAGCCTGCTGGCTGACATCTAACGCTAATTGAACTTACTTAATTTTCTAAAGAAAAAGGACGGATGTAGTCAGAGATAACCAAAATATTCTTATTTTAAGAATTTGAAATAGAAAATATATTTAACAAAATAAAAAAAAATACTAACATAACCATACCCGAAACCACAACCACCCCCTATCGCCTATATTCAACAAATCCTTCCAAGGGAAGAGTTGAGTCTATTCTTTGGGTAGAGAGAAAGCAAACAGGGGCACCTATATTTTTCTCTCTCTAGCCAAGAAACTGAAAACCTAGAAGTACACGTATTACAACGTCACGGGAGCACCCATAGGCACCTCTATCAGTTTGGTGAACGCCTAGCAAATCCTTCACCTCAAGGGTTCCGGATATTACGTATGAGTTTTGAGAGAGGAGCACCTCTACTCAATCCCCACACGCTTTCAGCAGTCTATCTGGCTTTACTAGTCACTCATGGTAGTGGGGGAATTCGGCGGGGGCACCCACACGCATATCTCCTTTTACCTGAGCTTCGTAGCATGGGACCGACGAGCACCTCGAGTCCTGATAGCCAGAAGACTAATTAATCAGCAGCGAGAGCCGACTAATATAATCGAAGCCCCATCACCTGTGCCGATGAGCACACGGGTGGGGAGCGGCACAGCTTGGTCGCATCGACGCGACGTCACGGCCGTCTAGAATTTAAATATAATAATGGCATGAATATAATATAATCCCATATTTCACGCCATTACAATTAAATAATTGATATTATTATTATACATCCTGTAAACAAATTTCATTAAATCCCAAAAATGCAGAAATTCCAAAAACCAATATCAAGAGTGAAAACTAATAATTTCACCGGATTAAATTAGAGTATAAGCTACTGGTGGTGTAACGAGCCGTATATACGCGAGTTGAAAAGATAAAGTTATTCCTTTCATCGATCGAGGAAATTTCTATAGTAACATTCATGTATACACACACCTACTTTTCCGGCAACTGCCGTATTTCATTCATCTATGAGTGGGTCTCGTTTACCCCTTGACTTGGAAAACTGACCCGCTCCAACTTCCTGAAAATCTTTGTTCCAAGCAATTGAAATTCCAAACTTTTAAATCTGTCAGAGTGAGAATTTCGAGTGGGCATCTTTAAGAGACAAGGTTCCGATAAAGAAAATATAGCTGACAATGGACCACAGAAGAGACAAAAGGCGGATTACGAAGCGAAATCACTCTTACTGCCATCAAAGAAGTTCGTGCTGTGAATTCCTTCAAGGATTGATTTCCGCGACGATGTACATCTCTTTCCTCTTTGGACGTGCTCGAGAAAAACGCCTCTGATCTTTATCATACTCTTTCATACACATCAAAAGACGCAGGAATATCTAAGAATTTTCATTTTCTCGTTTTTCTTTTTTTTTTTTTTCTTCCATTTGAGGCAACTTTTTTACAAATAGTGGTCACAGGTAACATTATCTGAATTCCAGCAACGAAGAAAAGAGTTTATACATTTTTTTTTCTACCCATAGAGACCTCTTCTTGAAGTTTATGTGCGCTTGTGGTGGTTTCTGCGTATTTAGAGCTCTGGCCTGAAAATGTAGTGCCTCGCTCTCGGCAATATCTTCGACAAATCCACATCTCTGGGGATTGGGAACACTATCGAGTTTCCGACCCTTGCTTGCAAATTGCACCAACTTTGCAACAGACTCGACTATTCTCGTCCTTACATCAAAACGGATCTTTCGAAATGCTCGATCTAAGACGATTTCATGCCAGGACGAACATCAAAACAAGATTTTATTGATTTACTTCAATATCCCTGGGCGATCAAAAGAAAAAAAAATTCTATAATCATCACACGATATTTGAATTTTCGATCTCTGTTATCGTAAACTGCTAAATGGATGAGAAATCGTCACTTTGTAGTTTAGTATTATCTGCTGACATTTAACCTCGAGTTTTAGTATTTTCTTATTCTGGTTCTAAATATTATTTTCAGCTCTAAGCTTTTTTGGAAGAAAATAATATTAAAGTAATCTTCAGGGTCAGTTCAAGGCTGTCACGAGCCTGAAGCACAAAAAAATTTCAGGGCCCCCCTAAAAAAACCAAAAGTTTCTGCATTTTTATCTTATCAGAGTGTCTAGCGAATAATCATTTAAACAATGGAGAAAATTTTTAAAGAATCTTAACAAAATGTACAAAATATGAAATTTTACATAAATTACAAAAATTATAAAATTTTATTGAACAGATAAGAAAATTAAGGATAATTTACTTTGAAATGGGAAAATTAAAGCAAAAAGATGTGAAAATGTACTTATTTAAAAAGCCTGCAAAAAAGAAATAAATTCTTCAAAAATAAAAAAGTTTAAAAAATCAATAAAAGTAAAAAAAAAGGAAATTAAGAAATATGGTAATAATGCGTTATGAAAAATTAAACAGTTTACGGAAGATTGATTAAATTGCTTTTTTAAAATAAAAATATTATGCAATAAACACTAAAAGTTTTTAAAACAAAAAATTGAAATTACAAAAGAGAGGAAAAAATTATTTTCAAAATGTTAAAATATTTGCGGAGATGTTTTTTTAAATTAAGAAAATAAATAAGATAATCAATAAAAAAACGGAAAAATGTTACAAAAGTTAAAAAAATACTTTAAAACCTTGTTTTGAAAATCAAGCACAAAGCAATAATTGTTTTTTATGAAGAATTAAGTAAAAACAATTAAATAATTTTAATAAAAAAACCAATATTTCTAAGAAATAGAGAACTTCTGATCAAATGAAAAATTTTTTTATAAGATCAAATTTACGAAAAATCAAATAAAAGAAGAAAAGTGTCAAAAAACCAAATGCCCTTTTGGGTTTCGGGCCCTGAAGCAAGTGCTTCATGTGCTTCAAGGTAGATGCGCCCCTGGTTAGCTGTGTTTTAATTCATTTCAAAAAGTATAGTTTTTTACATTTAAAAATGCTCTATTTTTGAAACATAAAAATCGTTAAATTACAAAAAGAAAATGAATTTCAGCTTGCGCAATTGTAATGAAATTTATAAACAATGTTTCTTTATTTTTGGAAACTTTCGACATTTCAAAAAAATTTGATATTGTAACGTTTCGTACGGATTAGGTGAAATTTACCCTAACGTAAATCTTCAACAATACCAGCTTGAAGAGTAAACGTCGAATGGTCGAATGGATGCATCCTCCCATGTTTACCTCCTTTGGTCCAAGCTCCCTCAATCGACTCGTTTAGAAATGGCGCAACATTTAAAATTCGCCTGGGTTACGCTAACCCAGTCCGTACCCTGAGCGTTAATTTATAAAAATGTAATTATTACTAAATTGTAAATTAATTAAATCTCTAAAAAAATACATTTATTACACTGGGTGACAATGACGTAAAATTATATATTTTATAAATTCATTAAATTAGTTTAAATAAATGTGTGTCTTATAATAGGTTCATAAATTCCTAAGTTTCCTAATTTATAGGACAGCGAATTGTTAAGTCTTTCTTTTAACAAATATTTATTATTTAACTAAAACGATATGACTTAATATTTAAAAAGTAAAAGTTCCCCAAATTGGTAATTGGCAATTACTTTTTTCTAATTACTCTAATTAAAAAAAATCAATCTTGTTCATAAAAATTACCGCGTAATAATTATTATCTGTATAAATCAATTGTATCAAACATTAATTGTTTCCCGGACGTGAAGTCAAGTTTCAAATATGAATTTGTCGCCGAAGCTTTTGATTGGAATGAAAGCACGTGAAATGGATAATTAATAATTGCAAAATATAATTTAAAACAACAATATTTTTCACTGTAACTCATCAATGCACCTCTTTATTAGGAAAATTTCATTACTGCAATGTGCATTTCAAGTTAGGACAGGTTGCATTGTCATGGTTGATGTAATGGTTTTAATGAATGTCTCGTAATTTAATTCATTAGAAAGGGTACAGCGAAAGAAGCACGTATTTATACCAATACATGGGCGGAACGTGGAGATGAAATGCAACCAGGCCAGCTGCAGCTTCATTGCCGGAGCTTCGTGACATTTCCTTTGTTTGCTGACTACTGAATTCACCCACACTTGCTTCTTAGAAATATATTCGCGTAGACGACATTCATCGATTACTATTTTAACAGCAAACAATTGGCTCCTACTAAGAGCGCCAGAGCGTAAAAAACAATGAGTCTTGCAAGCAAATTTTTTCCTCCCTGTCCCGTCCACGTGACTATTAATTGAGACGAGAGCTTCAATTTTTAAATAGAGGTTTATATTATATGCATAGTGTGACGCGAAAAATAATTGCCAAGCTCAATAAATTATATTTAATCAATTTAATTTTTCTTGTTTTATAAACAAGATTGATTTAAATACCTTTTTTGATACGGAGCGAGCTAAGCGGGAAAGACTTTCTCCAAAGAGAGGGGTGACCGCCAATCGGCGCGCTGCGTTCTGCGCAGTCGCCACCTTGGGTATAAATAGGCGCTACTTGTGGCGCGGTCCTCAGATCGACGAAAGAAGCGGCGCTGCTAAGATCTCCTCCTTTCTTTTTCTTAAGAAAGAGGCCCACACTCTGGGCGCAAGAAGCTAGCAGATACTTCTAATTCTAGTTTAATTATTGATCCTTTATTAACTAAGAGAAACTTCAAACATAGTGTTTGAAGGTAGAATAGTAAGCTGCATTTAATGATTCCTCTGGTACGGTACAGGGTAGTCAAGGCACGCTTTCCTCTGGCCGAGCGGTGTCTACCAATCGGTGAGCTTCATTCTGCGCAGTCGCCACGTCAGGTATAAATAGGCGGCAATCGTGACACGGACCGCAGATCGGAGAAAGCAGCGTATGGGTGGGCATCGCACGTTAAATCTCGGACGCGCCCTTCCTAAAATGTTGGGAAGAGGCTCATGGTCCAGTGTTAGAGATGCTGTTCGCGTCTTAAAATTCTAGTTTAATTATTGATCCTTTAATAATCACAAAAATCACATAGCACATTAAAAAATTGTGAATCTCAAAAGCGTATAAGTACCTACGTACTTGAAAACTTAATTAGAGTCATCAATCTTATTAAAGTGCGAAAAAATTATGATTAAAAACCAAACGCAGTTTAGAAGTTTTAAAATAAAATTTTCAATTCCCTTTTCTAAAAATTATTATTCGAAAATAGTGGGGAATCCAATAAGCGTTTAGGAACACTTCACATTTACTTTTCTTTGGATCTTGAATGATAACCAGTTTCTCGTCAATTGATTCGTATTTACCTAAACGAAAGAAACTCGAGAAATTGAAATAAAGCTGCACATCCTAAGGCTAGTTTTAATGAATTGGAGAAAATACCATGCTGGCCAGACGCCACCAAATCCTTGTTCAAACAAATCGGGCGAATAGGCCGAGCAGAGAATTGAGTGATTGATTCACTCGCAAGGAAAGCTCACAAGTTTTCTGAAGCTTAGCCAAGCGCTTCGAGACCAAAGTATAACTACCAAAAGTTTGTCTCAAATATGGCGAATACTGTTCCCGATGCCAAGTCGGAAATGCCCTCCAGTGTAGATTCTGCATTTGATTCTAAATCCAGGCAGTTTGCTTAAAATGTTTTATCGCTGCGCTTTTTTATTGTGTGAGTATAAAGCGGATAAAAAAGTGCGAGAGTTTTGATAAAAGCTCGGACGTAAACTGTTTTACGTATAAAAATGGATAGAGTTTAGACGATCCTTATCTTTAATAATTGAATTGGAATCACAATATTCCATAGAAAATAGTTGAGATCGTTGAAGTAAGTTGAAAAGTTAATTAAACAGCTGCTGCATTCTAATGAAAACATTGCTTTTCACTTAAGATTTTCTCGACAGGCTGCATTGGTACGAACACCACTCCCAACGGATTGCGATAAAACTTTAGCCGAACGTGTACAACAAAAAGAATAAAATGCAGTACTATCTTTTGTAGCTTTTCATTAAAAAGTAGGTAACAAAGTTACTGTTCATTTGTTATCCTTTCATGCTGCTTATTTGAGATTCTAAAAGTAAATTATTAACATAATGGAAAAAATTTACTTTCAATTTATTTACAGTTTTAGTCGAACTTTAAAGTTTATGATTATGATTTTGTTTATGTTGTGACTGTAAATAAAAAAAACTCTTTTCGAAACTGACTTTATTATTTTTACCTTTTAACACTAAAATTCCAAAAATGATTGTCTGTGATAGAGATATTAATTTCGCTGCTGGAGTGTAATTTCAGAATGTAGGAAATAAAATACTTTTAATATCTGGTCATACACTAAATTTATTACTGGAAAGATACAAACATTTGGCTCGCGATTTTCTACCTTTAGTACCAAAGAACCAAACTTTATTTACTAATTGCAGTTTACAAAACTATACAACCATAATATTATATTAACTTTTGAGAAGTTTTGACTGTTCATGTTAAAGAAACTTTTAACTGGAATCTATTTTATGAGCTCAATGTAGACATTTGGTAGTTACAACAAATTAATACTTGGATCTTATTCGAGTAAAAAATTTTCCAAAGAGGTAATATGTAGGTATATTTTACATTGGACATAGTGATTGATATTTTTTTAAGCCCATAATGCCAGTATTGAATCATAATTGTAAACTTCGGATTTTATTTTTTTGGCTAAATCGAAGCCTCAGAAACTGTCAGAAACAGGTCATGATTTTTTGACATAATGATCTTTTGATATATTGATAGTAAAATCTTGTTATTGGCTGACATAATATCTTTACTGGTACAACGTAAACGGTAAACCATTAGTTGCTGCACCTTTGATACAGGCATTAAGTTTATACCTAGACTAGTCATTGATTATGGTTACTAAAATGTTTTCAGTATCGGAACAAAGCCTCTGTTTTATAACTTAAGCATAAAATCTAAAACATTAGTTTCTAAACTCAAGATACTAATTTCTTAACTCATCTTTAATTAATTTTTTACAGTCTTTCTATTTAAAGATAGAATCTACATGATAGGCAAATTATTACTCAAATTTTAATGAAAAACTGTTTTAAAAAATACATAATAAAACATATTCTTTATTTATGGTAATCAACTGCGGAAAAAGCTGCGATGACAAAAAAATTACATGAATGTGTTAATGTGAAAATTGTCCCGTGTGATTAGATCAGAGAGTAATTTGAATAAAGGCTTTCTCTTTTATGCGCAATTCTAGTGACATTTTTTGAAAAGAATGGGAGATGTTTGATCGAGTGAATCTTTTTACGGTTATGTCACGTGCACATATACAGGTACAAATACAACTTGGCAATGTCGTGAACAGCCTCACCAGATTTTATGAATTACTAAAGCTCCCGCGAGAGTTTAGTTCAGTCATTTCGCAGTAGAATTTCCAGTCTATGAGTTTGCATGTCGTTCTTTTTCTCTAGCACCTTCGCTTCGCTACGCCAGGTGCAAATTCTCGGAAATTATACTTCGGAAGACTGCATTTCGAATGAAAAATCGGTCCAAATGAAAGAAACAGAACAATAAGAATGAACGGGAGAAGAACGACATTCTATAGCTGCAACAATAACGACACTATAGGTAAATATATTTTTCTAACGGAAAAGAATAAATCTTTAGTGCGTCAACAACATTCGTTGCGACAATTTATTTATTGATCTAAAGTTTTTTAATTTATTGTCATGTGAAGCTAAATTATTTGATGGTGATTCAAAACTGCAATTATATATTAATCTTGGGTTTTTATTTCAACTTTTGGTTGACAAATCCTGAACAGTAATAAAAGAATTTAATTATTCACTCCTTTTCACAGTCATACGTTAACATACCAATCGCATACAATAAAGAATTATAGAGTCAACATGTCAAGAATAGATGTATAAAATTTATAACGTAAAATTCGTTTGATGATAAATAAGACAAAAATATATAAAACAAATGGAATCACAAGGTGCGGTATTTATCTCGTTATTTCTCTTTCGAATAGTGGAGATCAATTTTTTCTGGTATATCATTAGCAGATTGAGTCAAGGTCAGAATATATTATGATATCTCCTTATTTTATAACCAAATTGGAGGCACAGATTTTCCACAACAGGCCTAAATTCCTTCGACCACAAAGCAATAAAAGATGGAAAGAAGAATTGATGATAAACTGAGAAATTTTAGCGCCACGACATCAAATCTCTCATTCAATCGACCTGACTGATTAATTGGTTGCTCAATGAATTCCCAGATCACATTGATTTAATGGAACATGTTATTTTCAAATAATATTGACACTATAAAGATCATAATACATTTATAGACCGATACATTTTTTAAGAACAAACTCAAATAACAATTGATAACTTACCCCGCGAACGGGTCGAAAACTTACACGTCGCACCGCGACTCTTGCGACTCTAACAAATCTTGAGTAATGAGCGGGACACTCTGTCCTAATCGGGATAATTCAGAATTTAGACGAACTCACGCGATTTTTCCCTCATATCAGTATTTATAATTTTACTGGCCACCGGCCTTATGATTCCTTACATATTCTTCTCATTAATGGATTTTTGAAGAGAATTAATTTAAAATAAATTCGTAACAAAAATTAAAATGTAAAACAATCTGAGACTATATTTCGTTATATGCGCCAAAGTTGATCAAATTAACTGTCGCGGAGAGATCACAAAAATTTTTAACATTGTTGAAACCAGACTCACCTGATGATAAACTATCCGCAAAATCTCACACACAATTTAATTAGTTCCCAAATTAAAAGCAAATATTCTCGGAAAACTTATAATTTAACAATTTATAAAATAAATTAAATCATTGACATCGTTATTCCTTTTACACTCGACTATCCGATGAGGAATGAATTCACGAAATTTTTCGTGCCGGCGTCTCGATGATCCATGCGGTCGATGATATTTTCATTGATCCTCGCAGGACTCAAAGGACACTCTATATTGGTTGCATTCCAAAACTCATAAAATTTGAGATTAAGTATGATCTCACTCTTAACTAGTCGGGGTCTTGTTCTTTTGTAACCTGACACAATATGTTCTTTTAAATAAAACTACCAGACTCGAAAATCTTTGGGAACCGATTCATCTTATCCTGATATTAAAAATAAATTATGAAAAAATATTTACAAGCTGGAAAATTTATAACAATGAAAATGGAAAGTTCCGGGAAAAACTTGTAAGTTATGTGTTCACAGTGGGAGGAGAAAGTAAAATACAAGATTTAAATACGAGCAGTTTATTTCCTCTCCAGTGGTCCAATTGCACGAAGAAACTTATGTGGAGCGTTTATCAACAGGGTTGAGAAAAGGGGAAGTGGGTCGGGGGTGATCCTCACATACATTGGGAATATTGCAACCAACGGATGCGGGTGAACTTTACAGAAAGTATTTTACAGAGGACAGGAGTTTGATAAAGAAAGTTGAAACGTTTATTCATTATCACAACATATGTTTAGAAAACGGCTGGAATATAATTCGTTTTAATGTGAACAAAACATTAAAGAAATTAATTTTATCACTTGCTCAATTAACAATCACTAAAATAAACTACTTTTTACGTCAAGCGATAACCATTTATCATTTAACAAACGAGACAATAAATAATACAAATAAAGTAGAGAAATGACGATCATTGACAATTTAAAATAAATATTGTGGTTGAATATTTTTTATTAAACGAGCAAATCAAATCAAAAATTTATCGCCCTACTTTTATCATTTTTATAAAAAGTTTTAAACTCTCTTCCTCAATTCCCATTCTTTTTCCTGGAAAAACAATATTTTTTTATTTTATTTAAAAAAAATGCAAAAACTGTAGGAATATTTTTTAAAAAACACGTTTCGTTAATTTATTGAAACAGCAGCGATAGAGAAACATTTTATAACCAACATAAATGTGCTGGCTGGTAACAGCCTTTAAAGTGATGTGATTGGCTACGTTGAAAGACATAAAAGTGATTTTTAGTATTTAGTCACCTTTTTTGTGCAGTAGAAACTGTGTTGACGTCAGCGTGAAATTTACATATTGAAACAAATGAACGTAACATGAGTACAATCAACGCTTGGTGCTTGCACACCAAACAAAGGATTAGAATTGTGTGAATATATGAGTTATAATTGTACACAGACTAACGTTAATTGACAATATTGACATAATGCAGACTCAAAAATTTGACACTGATATTGTATGTCAAAGAGATATCGCCTGCAAGCGTGAAATATTCCACGAGAATGGTTAGAAATAATTATAGTCCATTCTATTAAACGGTGTGACTTTCATTAGAGAAGTAGATCAATTGTTAAACTAATTTGTAGAATATATATGAATATATACTTCACACCAAGTACAAACTCGTTGCCCGAAACAATGGAACTGTATATCTGCTGCGTAACCGCAACTTCTAGTTAGCTACATGCCTATAAAGTAAATCAAGCGTTTATCCGATAACAGTTGATTTAGATTCCGTGAGAATGAGCAGTCACGGTTTGAGCTGGTTTCTGCAAAATCGGAAACAAGGCAGTTTCAAATCTTTCACTGTTATTATCTTTTTACTCTATTAATTACAAAAATGTTCATTCTCTCAATTTTTATTCCGAATTGCAAAAATTTGTCAAATTGATCTGTGAATTGTTGAAAGTTATTTGTTGTTTGCTGCTATCGCAATTAAAGGAAAATTAATGAATAACATTTAAAAAAAATTTTCCCACAAAAGTGTCTCGTGGTTAAGTGTTTCCGATTAAAAAGATACGGGGAGACTCTTTGAGATTTAGATTTGGGTTAAGTTTCTAATTTGCTAGGTAGTTTTTGTAATTAATAAAGGATCAATAATTAAAGTAGAATTTCAGGATACGGCCTGGATTTTGCGCAGCAGTCTAGAGAACTATTCCCAAGATTTTTAAAAGGGAGATCATCGCAGCGTCGCTGCTTTCACCGATCTGAGGTCCACGACAAGATTGCTGCCTATTTATACCTGACGTTGCGACTGCGCAGAACGAAGCTTGCTGATTGGCGGACACCACTTTGCCGGAAGAAGGCATGCTGGGCTTAGCCGATTTTAATCAATAATTAAACCAGAATTAGAAGTAACGGCCCACCTCTTTCGCTGGTGATTTTGGATTTCAATCCATTTCTTTTTGGGGACTACTTTTACACTTTTCCGCAATCGATTACAGTCCCAATACGTTTTCTTTCTGTCTCTTGACTTTAAATATACATAACGGTTGATGATTAATTTTTTACCAACAATTTGACCTGATGACTCCATATTTTAGAATTAAAACACAAAAATTAAGAAAAAGTAATCGGATTCGAAATGTCAAATTATAAGGTTACAAATAAAATTAAAAGTTTATTTTATTGCTACCATGGTAACAATAAAGAGGATGACTGTATGTCATATCTGTATCTGTCGGGAAATATTATTCTCGGGATTAGGGAAAATAGGTGACATGAATTTGAATTTGGGAAACATATTTGTCGGAAAAAAGCATTTCGTGAAATAAGATTCGACAAAATGGGTGGGTACCCTTTCCTAACATAAGAATAAGAAAGGAAAAAATCGTAGCAGCGTCGCCTCTCTCGCCGATCTGCGGTCCGCGTCACAATTACCGTTTATTTATACCCGATGTCGCGACTGCGCAGAATGAAACTCGCCGATTGGTGGACACCGTTCTGCCGGGGGAAGCTCCGCCCTCCCAGTGTTCCCCAGCGTGGCATGTGGTGGCTCTGTACCAGGTCAGAAGAATTATTTAATGCAGCAACCTACTGCCTCCACCTTCAAACACTATGATTAAAGTTTCGTTCAATTAATAAAGGATCAATAATTAAACCAGAATTTGTAGTAACTGTGTTTAAAGTTATAAGGATGATTTCTTTGCAGAATTTAAATGGGTGGTTTATGGTTTCCTGTGGGCATTGTGAAACAAAGCATAATCTGTCATAAAATATTCAATTGAGGTTGCTATTGTGGTGGGAGTTTCCCTGTTCTGTGCCCATACCTCCCCTCGTCTCATTACAGGATGGAGCTCGTATCTTTGGTGGGAGTTCTCCTACCCTTTTAGTTAGCCAGCGAGGGTCTGATGTAATGAGACTGTTTAGTTCCATTACGACCTTTATACAGTCGACATCAGGTGCGTTTACCCGTGCATCTCCAGAGGGTTTCGAAACTAGTTCTTCAACTGCTTATAACGGTTTATAATTGTGACGTATTCTCCACAATGTAATAAAAATAAACTATATTACGTAAAATCTAAAAGTGCTGTGAGTTCTTGTGCAGTACCATCATCCATCATTTCTAACACAGCATCTTGCGTTCAGCCCCCTCAGATTTGATGCCACATCGACGGGCAGGTCAAGTTCATATTCAAAACTACATTCGGTTCCATTTTATTCATATCTCACTAAATTAAATTATCATCTTATTAATTTTCACAGTTATTATTTATTTAGAAAATGTTTTCTCATTATCTTGCTAATTTCCAATTTTATAATCCTTACGACTAAAATATATTTGAATAGAGCGAGTTGCTCTAAATTCTAATGTGACTGTTAACGAATGATTCATCATTGGACAATTCCTCATTCATGAAAATTGCAGCGCTTGCTTTGGCTATTGTTTTCCGACAATAGCGCCAAGCAAAGGCTGGAATTTTGGTGCACGGAGTTAATTTTCTATTTATTTATAACAGTGTAATTAATTGCGATGATTTATCTCGGTTCTGTGTACAGTGATTCCGGTGATCCTGACTCTGGCACGCTTACGAGCCCGTATTCTCCAAAGGCTGTTGGCTCTCTTTTGCCGCCATTGCTCTCACATACTATCAAATAAAATGAATGACATGAACCAGAGCTGTGGGACTGCAGGCGATATTTAGCGTTTTCCAATATGCGACGTGCTTGCCCACCGTGTTATTTTACTGAGCACATGGCTTTTGTTTTCCCCCTTAAAAATTATTACTGCTCTGCACGGATATGTGTCTCCGGCTCCCTCAGTCGCTTGTTCATTTTTCACACTATAATCTTTCAATACTTAATTTGCATTTACAACTTTCATTATTTCTCTAGATGCTACTTCAGCATGGCGAATATATTTTAGTTTATATCTCGGAAATGAAAGATATAAATAAAAAGGATTTTAAAATATCTTGTTATTGATGCTGGACGATAAAATTTTGCCGAGAGTCTGTGTTTTTTTTATTAGACAGGTGATTTCAGCATCACTTATAAAAGGAAAAATGATTGGAGTTTTCTGAATTTCGTAATATAAGATTATTTAGATAATACTGATAGTAAGGAAAATATAGAAATACTGCAATGAAATTGTGAATATTTCTAAGTGTGAATTTCTTTCATTTCAGAAACGAGGGCAGTAAAAACTTATATTTTATGATTTTTATGAGAACAAAAATTAATCACGGAATGGAATGTCTGTCAAGAAACCACTTTTAATGTTAAGGTAAACATTTCTATTTTTCAGACACTTTTGTGCTTGAGGTGGATGAAGCATTTACTTTTCGCATACGAATATACCACCTTGACTCACTGTTTTTCTTTTTCTTCCGAGCTTTTGTTTGTCACGTATGAAAGGTGAATTCAACTTCTACTCGAGACGCCTAATCTCATTTGCACTTTTCTGATGCTTCTCGCCCAAGCTTTCGTCGCCCATGTCAACTCTAAGACACACGGGTGAAAACATATTGACCCTTGTTTTCCCGTTTGACAGTAGAAGCTTTCACGAATTGCATGTAACCGTACTAAAAACATTTTCAGCAAGAAAACTGATTTTCAGAAAAGTTTCGTTTTTTAGAAACGGGAATTTTATTTGAAATTTGAAACTGTAGCCAATATTCAGAAAGAAGTCAGTCTAATTATTATCACGAGAATGTACGAAATGAACAATTTTAGTGAGCTTTCGAGAAAATTTGATTTCTCTTTAGTAAATGGACTCTCGTCGAATAATGAAGTAGCTTTTAGAAGCAGTAATTTATATTCCATTATTTTACTCCTGTAACATTTTACGACGACATTTTAAGAGTAATTGCGAAGTACTACAATTATTATCAAAGATTGATTGAAGTATTCAAACGACTTGACTTTTACTAAGGCCCTTGATATAAGAAATTATTTGCAACAACACCTAGTTAAATTCCTTTTCTTTTAAAATTAATAAAATTAATTATTTTATTTTTTTGCAATAATAATTATTATTATTATTTATTCCTTGTTCTCTATTGTTTTGACCTTCCAAAAATATTTAACGGAAAGAGATGCCAAGCGACACTTATAGCGTGTATGAAATTAATTTTGTTCTGCTATTCGGTGAAACGGGAGAGACAGAAGAGACCGCCAAAGACTTGCCGCATTCTCGAATTTATTACGGAATCACGTAGAGAGAAAAGCGGAACGGAAGGAGGAGCAAGTGCCAACAATTTCTCAAATGAAAATTAGCCTGGTTACCAGGTTAAATTGTGGAGACTCGGGATGAAATTTGCATCTTAATCGGACATAAAGTCATTGCCAGGGCGGTTCTCGATGGTCGCCAAAATACTATAATGTAAAAGCGGTTTGACGCTTCAAATGCCTCGAACGGTTCGTACAGGATAATCGAACCGATCACCCGTGAATACACCCCACTGATTGACTCCCATTGTTGTCGAACGATCATTCATCGCTTCCGCCACGTTCAGCTTCCGCTTTCGAAAGTTTACTCTTGCTTCCGACAAAAGCGTCCGAAGAATTGAAAGTATAACGCGACATTGACGCATTCACAGGGCTTCAACTAGAAAAACTCACCTCTCTGTTTACCATTTTTATTGTGTCTACACAAGAAACTAAAGTTATTTTTATTTCAAACCAGTCACACAAAGAAACTTCGACATTTACGGATAGAATGTAGATTGTAGGTCAATATATATTTGGCAGAGTATCAATACATGTGAAGTTTCCTGTTCGATGTTCACTGACGTTCTTTTATATCAGAAAATATGAGGAATTTTAAGGTTGTAACGAACTGCAACTTTTACTGAATGTTTTATTTATATCCAATAATCAGTTTTTTAATTTACTCATTTAGCAATAGGCTGTTAAACAATTTTACAAAAAGCTTGTATTGTATATTAAGCTACTTACAATCTTTGTCTCTCTATACCGTAACGGACGAACAGCGTAACAGCTAAAAGTGTAACAGGGATATAGCTGGCTGATTTTTTATAAAGGATTATTAGCTTAGGTCATGGATACTTAAAGCTGGTTACAAAGTCTATGCTTCTTAGTGATAAAATCGTTTTTGAATTTGGTAGATGTGAACAGTATGACGGCCCAGTTCTGTCTGGCTGTCCGCTCACTAAGAGCCTACTTTTAATGACCAGCGAGTGGGGGCCTAGCGCCAATCATATCGTGCCAGGTGCAGCGGTCTTGAATCTAATTGGTGCGAGCTCTTTGCGTCCAGCGCGCTCAGCCAATCATTCTACTAGAGTGTCTATCCCCACCTCTAGGAGGCGGAGCCCCAAACTTCTGCGCAGCTACCACATTAGGTATAAATAGACGTCAATCGTGGGTAGACCTGAGATCGACGAGAGCGGTGACCCTACAAAGATCTTCTCGCTTCTAATTATTAGCATCTTTTAAACACACTCATGAACTGGACTCAAGATGCTGTCAGTTACTATAAATTCTAATTTAATTATTGATCCTTTATTAACACCAAAAATGACTTTGATCAAACTAAGTGTGAAGATGAAATTGCTTTTTTTTAATTAACGCATAGGGTCAAAAATCAGTTAATTATTTAAGACACTCTCTTAAAGATTCATTTTTCAAATCCCAGTTTGCGTTCACCTTTTTTTCTAAACTCTCGCTAACAAGATTTTCCGGCGGAAACACATTTAAAAAAATGTTTGTGCAGAGAGAAAGAAAATTGAAGGTAACGCGAAAGTCTGTCTTCTATTAAATTTGGCCTTTCTTTTAACAGCTGTTGTTCTAGAGTTAGAAGAACGCAAGCTGCCATTAAATTTGCAACAGAAGAAAGTTTCAGTTACTTTATCATGCTACGTGTTTTCATGCTTGGATACTTGTGGAGTTCTCAAGTTCGAGCAACCCTAGTACCGCTTTTATCTCTGCCTCTAATTAACTGTTTGAACCATGCGTCTTACGCCACATTCAAGACTCTGTAATTTGTATATACCCGAGATTATGAAAGAATACTCAAGTTTCACTTAAAATTTTACGTGTCAGTAAGCGAATCTAAATTTTTCTTTTAAAAAAATTACATTTACGCTAAAAGTAGTACAGAAAAAAATGAAATATTTGACTTTCTAACTTCTTATCCACGAATCCGTATTTATTCTTTGTAAGTGAAAAACTTGAGTATTAAACGGAAGGAGAACAATAAACAGAAGTATCTAAAGAAAAAGCTGAACAAAGTAGCAAAGAAAAAGGAATGAAAATTAAAATGTGAAAGCTACAAAGTGCAGAGTGCAAACTACAGAGAGAAAGTAGGTAAAATATAAAATGAAAGTCGGCAAATTAATTATTATTGGTAAACAATTAGATTTGACTATTAAGCCGAGGCTATAAACATGATCTGTCAGAAAATGTCGGATAATATAAAAAATTGTAACTTTAGTTATTTTTCAGAATAATTAATATATCAAGTGTTACTGATCGGAATTTATTCAGCATGCTAAGATACGAAAGTGAAGGAGTTTAAAGTTCACGGTAACCACATTGGTAGGACTTTGTCCTCTTGTCTCACAAAGTTCCTCTTAATAACAAGGACCTGCTGTATAATTATTTTCTACTTCATGCTTGCTCTCGGGTCCTTTGTGCTTATAAAAGGACAAACTAAATACGAGACGTGCGATGCACTTAGGTAGTTTTCTGTAACCGTGGTCATAAGGTTTATCAACAAATGTTTTAATTTCGTTTCTGTACAGCTGACTCTACAAAGACACAATGAAGGAACTGAGGCGTATAGAATTTAACTTGACTCTGGATTTAAAAAAAAATGCCCCAATACCAAACATTCTCATTTAAATATCTGATTAAAACATATTCTTAAAAGTTTATTGATCCTCTTGAGAACTCGGTGTGCATTTAGATTTGAAATTTTTCAAATTTCATGAAACTCAACTCAATAAAATTTTCTCTTGCTTGGCAGAGTAGAGCTTGTGTGGTTGTAAATTAGAGTTTCTATAGAAAGTACTCAGAGTGAAAGCAGTGCGTGAAGAAGAATTCAGGTGGATGAAACTATTGGACGCGGAGTACTGAAGAGTCGGGTGAAATAGGGGTGGGCAAGTCCAGCACAGATTGTTAGTGGACATTCAGAACTTCCCACTCGCGGGTATTGCTTCCGTTTCCAAGTTTTCACGATGTTTTCAAGCGTTTCGTTCGAAATCCCCCCATTCCAGTTTCCTTTTCCTATAGATATCTTTTCACTTCTTCCTCCCAATTCCCCTCTTTACCAACTCGGATCCAATAACCAGAAGCTGGGGTCCCTGACCTGCGACGTCCAGTAGTGATTCCTGTGACACCCCTCTCTCAAACTTCTTTTTTTTCAAAACTCATTTATCTGTTTTTCATCTCTTTTTATTCCCGACGTCCGCATTTTCCCTCAATGAAGAAAATTCAAGGAAATGCTGAATAGATCAATCAGACTGAACGTAAATTCTTCTTTTTTTTGCGGTAATGTAATTTTATAGAAGAAATAATTTATAAATTTTGATGTAAAGTTATGTACTTTATAGTGAGGATCATATCCAACTAATTATTTGGGGGGTTGTCTGTTTTGAATAAAAACCTATTTGTTTCGGTTTACGAAAAATCCGTAATTTGGAATTGCGTAACATATTTCTGGGAATCGTAAGTTTTTGGCAAAGATAAGATAGATGTCTCAAAAAGGCAGAGAAAAACGGGTTCTGCAGCACCTTTTGTAATTATTTGAAGGATAAAAATCCCTTTTAAACGAAAAATTACCTATTCCCGATTATGAAAAATCTGTAATTTAGAATCCCGTAACATACGTCTATAAATGTTAAGTTTTTTAACCAAGATAAAATAGATGTCTGAAAAAGGCAGACAAAAACAGGTTCTGTAGCACCTTTTGTAATTATTTAGGGGTTAAAATTTCGTTTTTAATGAAATCCTACATATTGTCGTTTGTGAAAAATCTGAAATTTGGAATCTGGTAATATATTTCTATGAAATGTAAGTTTTTGGACCAAGAAAAGATAGATATCTCAAAAGGGCAGACGAAAACGGGTTCTGTAGCACCTTTTGTAATTATTTGGAAGATAAAAATCTGTTTTAAAAGAAACCTTACCTATTCCCGTTTATGAAAAATCTGTAATTTAGAATCCCGTACCAAATTTCTATGAAAGGTAAGTTTTTGGACCAAGATAAAATAGATATCTCAAAAAAGCCGACAAAAACAGAATCTGTAGCGCATTTAGTACTTTTTTAAAGGTTTTAATTCCATTTAAAACGAGATCCTACCTATTCTAGTAAACGAAAAATCCGTTATTCTCTTTTTATGAAATTGAAAAAACACCGAACAAATTTTCTTTCCTGTTTTTAAACACTCTCAGTATTCCTACTTCATGAAAATAAATTATAACATAAAAACACGTCAATCTTTTCACAACTCTTTATCGTTTTACTTCATTTTTATCAAATTAGTTTTTAAATTAGAAAATTATTTTGCCTCAGTTCTTGGAAGTGTACATTAACGTTTTAATAATAAATGATGATCTATGAAGTTTTTTCTGCAAAATTTAATCGAGAACAATACAAGTGCCATTATCTCTCCGGCTGATTATGCTGCCAGGAACGAACGTCACGTGAAGTACCACTAGAGGGGGTAAGATAAGCAGATTATCCATCATGCGGCTGTCGGCTCGCATAGTGAGCGACTTGAGGGTGAAATATTTTCATCCGCTAATATGCCAGCGGTGTCTAAGCCTTCCATTTATGGTTCGAGTTTCTCAAACGAGTATCTCAAATATCTCATTCCTGAATTCGAACCAAATTGAATAATATTTCAATTCAGTGAAGATTTTTCTCTCGGAAAAATCTGAAATTTTCTTTCATTGAAATATGTTACCAAGGAAAATAAGATGGTCCGAAGATTTTCGAGTGAGCCGAGAATTTTGTTTTCAAAAGAGAACATAACTCACGAAATGTTGCCATAAAATGCGAAATGTTCGTATTCCTCACTCGTGGATTATTATTCCTTAAGATGCTAATAAAGTTGAAAAGTAATTGTTATCATTTAAATATAAAGACGAATAGTAGTTGGGATTTAATAACCACAATGCAACCGGATCGACTTGGTTCTGTTTCCCTGTGTTTTATGGGGACAAGGAACAAAACAAACCTCATCCTATACCCCCGGTAGAATTGTTTTAACCCAGGAAAGTCTGTTGACTGAACTCCGCATCCCTGATATAAATTAAGAGCAATTAAGTTGTTCGGGCTAAGCCATTCCGAATAGGAAATGTGCCGGAAGCTTTAAGACTCCCGTGTCTCTCCCATAGAAAACAGACCACACAGCTTTTGCGAATACTTGAAATCGCAACGCTTCGCGCTTACCGAGTTGAGAATGCGCCACGGAATTTTCAATATTGTGCCTTGAAATTACCTTGATTAATGGGACAATTGCGCTTCTATAAATATTCCCACTTCTGACCTCGATTTTTTTTTACATATCTCACAACCTTCCATTAGCTAAAATAATATTCTCTCTTGCAACTCTTTCACGAGAAGGGCTTCATTTGCGCTCTTTTCTTATTTTGAGGCTTTACTCAGTCAACGGTTTGCTTCTTTTATATTTTTAATTTTGTGAATTGCACATTCTCTGTAACATTGTCTTTGACAAAAAGTCGGGTTTAATTATTTGCTTAATGTTGAAACAGGAATAAAAAACCTGGGATAATATAATATATAACAAAAAATATAATAAGAAAAATAATAATAGTAAAATAAATGAGAAGATTTTAAATTTAGCGCTATTCCGACTGTGGCGCCAATAGTTTCAATAATCCCCACATTATGATGTTGATAGACTTGAAATACTTGTTTTCAGGTTTATAACCTAAAAGTAAGTGACACTCTAATGCTCGACTAGAAGCCATTATCTTTAAAATTAAACAAACTATCCACTCTAATATGTTACTTATAATTATGTTCTGCATTTTTGTGTAAATATTCTCTAAATCTGGATTAGTGAAAAATTGATATAAAAAACTACAAATTCCCAGTAGTTAGAATTGAATAAACACCAAAAATATCTTAAATATGCCCACATAAATGCTGTTCAATATTGAATTTAACGGTTTATGTTTTGTGAAATATTATTTAGAAATATGTTTTTAATTTTCTTAATCTTTTTTCTTGAGTTTAAGACACGTTTTTAAAAAAGAAGTTTTATAACCGACAGCTGCAAATTTTTATTTAAATTGTCAACATTCCTAGAATCATTACACTTGTAAAACCATTTACTCAAGGTTAACAAATGGTTTCTTCGACAAATCTTTATTGCACTGAGATTTAGCCTGGTCTTAAGTCCCAAATCGGCAATCTCAAAAATCTACCTTCCACGTTGTAACCCCTCCCCACTTTCACAATTACCACTTCTACCAAATTGCAACCTCCCCTCCTGAATTTTGCTTAACTCAGGCATCGAAGAATTTTTCAGATTTACTTGTCTTGTCGCAAGGAATAGACCACCGAAAATTTCTATCTCCTAATTCTCGTACATACACACAATTACTTAATTCACACAAACTTCACACAATACCACAGTTTATTGTAACACACAGTACAAAAGGATTTTTATTAAAGTTATGGTTTTATATAAAGTGCTCGTGTCAACATTTAATTAACCATAATTAACCTTTTCGATATCCTTTTTCTGAATGTTTAAATTCAGAGACATACCTTAAACTAAACGTGCGGAATTAACAAATGCCTTAAATTGAATAAAACTTAACTTAAACTCATTTTCCAAAATCGACATTTTTTCTGAAATGTTTAGAAGGGTCCCAAAAAAAGAAAAGTTTTTTTTTAGTTTCAGCCCCGAAACCCTCTGCCTAGTCAAATGACCGTTATCGTCTAAAATCGTATATTTGGACGCTTGGTGGGGACAATAGGAAACACATAGTGAGGCGTTAGAGTAAGGAGAAGTTAGCGTAGGCAGAGGGTTAAATTTTTTCATTTTGTATCAAAATAAGAGCACAATGTCGAAATAATTAATCCTAATAGTAACCCGTGGTCCAAGGCCTCTAAATCATCAAATTGTTGAAAAATTAATCTTTTTACAAACACCATTGTCGGTACGATCGCTGCGCGGGCAAAGAAAAGAGTCTATTCATTTTAGAAAATGATAATTTGAATTAGAAAAAAGATAGAGACTTGAAACTTAGATTGTATGAAAGCCTGCAGAATTCTGCGTTTAATAATATATAATTCAAAAATTTTAAATATACTGGAGAGATTAAATCACTAGATATGTTTTTGAAAATATTTTAAAAATTTTTCCATTTTTGATTCATTTGTTAAAGGCTTTGCATTTTCTAGAAAAATTGAAAGAAAAATCTAAAACTTACATAGAATTAAACACTGTCGTCTCAGCTTCAGAAAAATGCTTTGACATTTAAAAAATATTGAGTAGTTCTTGAGTAATTCAAAAAATGTCCGAGCATATTTTTCTGAGTGTCAGTCGTCAATGCGGCACCTCTCGCTCTTCTCGTTTGTTTTGTCAGGGCCGAATAAATATCAATTCAAGGTTGTGTCTGCTTAGCCCCCATGTGGTATTAAATTATTATAATTTTATTATTACAATATTTTATCATTATTATATTATTATTAATTTATTATTAATAACCTTTTACGTCCGAGTAGGTATTTATTTTTTGATAGAAGGATGAAAGAAGATAAACAAAAATGAAGTCATTCGGACAATGTAGTTTAATGCTTAAAAAATGTTTCCGACGTTTCGAAATCGAAATGATTTCCTCTTCAGGGAGTCTAGTAATATAAAATAAAATAATTTTTTAAATCAAAGAAGTACAAAGTATTATGTATACAAAAACTTAACAATAATAAATTTAAAAATAATAAATGAAAATAAAAATGAAAATATCATTCATTTCCTGGAATACCGATGTGTGATGGAGGTCATTGATATAAGATGTTTTTGGTGTCTAGTTTATTTGTTTCTTCAATAATAGACTTTATGAAGGGGTTTTCAGATTAGAGGTTCTGGGTTGACAATAGAACGCTTTTGGAGTCAGTATTAATAATAAAATTTGAATCCGATGAGTTTTTTATTTGTTTTAAGGCTTGAACGATGGCATAGACTTCTGATAAAAATATTGAAAATTCGTTGGGGACTTTGGTTCTTATTTCATTATTATCTATTGTAAGAAACGTGTTTTTATTTGTTATTTTCTTCAAGGAAGAGATATTATTTGATTTATCAATATTGCTTGTTATTTTTAATTACTTTCAGGATTTAATTGCTTTCTTAAAAATTTGACTATTCCTTGAAGTTCCAATTATAGTCGCCAGCGGAATGATTTGATTGAAGTTGTTTAAAAGGTTTTCTTAAAAATTTGATATGGTGTTGGTTTTAAGGAGTTTTGTTTAAGTTGAAGTTTAATATTTGTTTGATGTTTTTCAATCACGTAGCGGCTGAACTGCGTGGGCGTTCAGCTAAAATGTGAAGAAGCTGAACTGTTTGGGCATTCAGTTGAAATTTGAAAATGCTGAACTGTTTGGGCATTCAGTTGAAATTTGAAAATGCTGAACTGTTTGGGCATTCAGCTGAAATTTAAAAACGCTGAACTGTTTGGGCATTCAGTTGGAAATTGAAACACTGAACTGTTTGGGCATTCAGTGTTGAAAATGAAAAATATGAAAATATTGAAATATAATAAAAATTGTTTAAAATTGAAAATGACAATATTTTTATGAGAGTTTATACCTGGGAATAATGTCAAAGTCACCCTAATTAGAAGACTTGAATATTTAAAAATAAAATAATGAAGATTTGGGCTTGGTCATGACAAATAATGCTATAGATATTGCAGGTATAAATTCCAAGGAAGATCAGAAGGGTACTAATGGCATCACGTGACAACAATTACCTCTAAATGTAAAATAATTTTCTAGATTTAAGTTAGTACGTACTTCGTCGTGAAATAAATACGTCGTTTCAAAGAAGAATTGAGTTGTTTCTTTTTTTTTCCTTATATCTGCTGTCTCTGTAGTTTACATCTATAATTATTAAGCATCCCGTTTCAGTTGTGGTTTTAGAACCGTCTTTAAACATATGTTTGTGATCTGGGTATTTACTCGAGTTTTCTAGAAAAAGACTTTTGACTATTTCTGAGTTAATGTGTTTTTTGGACAGAGTTAAAGCTTCTTCCAGGATTTGACGAGATTTTAAGCTCCATGGAAGGGATTGATAGAATTCAGTTTTTTCTATTTTTGTGAGATATAATTTAAGTTTTCTTGAGTAATTTTGAATGCGGATGCTAATTGGCTCTAAATTTTCTTTCTATTATTGTTTATATTTACCTGACTACTTGGATAAATAGTTTCATAAACAGGGTTGTCTGGATGTAAAGCGATTTTTAATGTATAATTTATAGATAGTTCTTTTTTTCTATAAGAGAGTTTTTTTTTACAGCGCACAATTTTATTCCTTTCTTTCAAAATCGAAGAATAAGTGTTTATGTTCACAAAAATTGGTACATGTCCGGAAACTCCAGCACTATATATCAGATCCTCCCGAGGAAATGATATGTTGATATTATTCGTAAAAGCAGTAAAATAAAACTGCACTTGGTGAGAGACAGTCTATAGGTGCGATCATTTTCGAGACACTTGATTTGTTTTTAAAACGAGTTTACATGCATTTTAATGGCAGTAAATGTTAGTAAAAGGCGATAATGCGTTGTTTGCGATGACGCTGTGAATCGTTGACACGGAGAGAGAGAGTGTGTGTGCAAGGGTAGAGGAAAATGATAGGTACGGTTAGCCAAAGCCCGTTATGCAAATCGGAAGGAAATACACCGAAGCGAAGCCGTAAACGCGAGGATACCCCTTATTCTTATAGCTTCTCGTAGCTGCCATAAATTTTCCGCTGGCGCGTATCAACGACGAATTTTGTCCCGTTTCACCGTCGTACCTGTTTTACGGGAACCATTCCTAGTGGTACCACCGTAGAATCGCGATTCTTGGCCCATTCCATTTGCCCCATTCCTGCCCTCTCTCCACCCACCCCCTCTCACTCACCACCAACATATTGCCCTAGTCGTGGTATTCACGTTACGTGTACGTAATGTATGTAGGAATATACGTGCGCTGGACGTAGAATACGACCTTACGGTAGGAGAAGTGTGCTCTTTGTTAGGATGGAGAATCGCGTTATCGAGCCTTCTTCTCCTGCCCCGTTGCCATGGTTATCTCTGGGGATCACTGACCGGTGATTTCATATACTTAATCTTATGGAATAGCCACTGCCAAATGCCACCATATCGATTCTGCCAGGCGAGATCAGATAGTTCAAAGAATTCGATAAAAGAAGTTAGCAAATTGTAGGACAAATTGGACGTCTGGGAGGACTTTTAAACGAGACGGAGAAAACTTCCCTGACATGTGTGGAATTTGCCGAGTTCCTCTCCACTCCACTGCCATTGTCATGACGCTATTAAATTCTCATAATGCTGGAAATGTTATGTTATAACGCGCTAGATTCTTCAATTCGCTTTTTCATTTTAAATATTCTTCAAGAAAATGTTATTTAAGAGCAGCATATTCTATTTGGTTGAATTTTGTATCGGAATCGTAAAAAGTTTGTATTGAGTTAATGTATTTTTTACTCCAACATCATCAGGCGTGTTACAAAGCTCTACTCTTGTGCTTCCTTTATTTCTCATTTATATCGAGTATGCTTCCATAGTTTGAAATCCGTACCATACTAAATACTCTTTAATAATTGATAACATTCAAAAAGATTTTTGAAATACCTATCTTTCAGGGTTGACAAATACTACCCCAAACGTGGATTAGATTATCTAGCGCTCTGCCAACGTTTCGATTTTGTGACCCTCGAAGAACGTCGCATAATATCTTTGATAATATTTATTTTTAAACTAGTTAATTATAAGATTGATGCGCCTAGCTTATTGAGCTGTGTGAATTTTAGAATTCCTAGAATTTCTACTAGATATACTTATCTGTTTGTAATCAAGAAAGCATCCTCAAAATATGATCAACAGGCTCCAATTAGACTCGTGAGTTGTTACACTAATCAATTACACAATAACACCTCCATTGATATTGACATATTGGCATTCAGATCTTTGATTTTTCAATTATATTACAGTTCTTTATAAAATAGACTTTGTTATATATTTAAACTCAATCATTGCATAGCGCTTTCATTTAGAATTAGTTACAGCAATGTTATATCCAATTTGTTCCAAATTGGGAAACAAAACTCCATTTTCTATTTTGAAATCGGAAAACATTTAGCAATGAACGCCTGAGTTGATTTAAATAAAAATTGTTACCTAAATCCAATTTGTAAACAAACTTTGTTTTCGGACGAATGTTTTTAAACCAAAGAGAAAAATATTTCACTAGACGCTTTTTTTATCCTACAGGCATATTTTTTTAAAAAAAATTAGTTTACTATAATTACAATTTTTAAGTAAATTTGAAAACTCAAATCAAAATATGCTAAACTTTTATAATTGTTTCGACTTTATAATATTACTTTTGTTTTCTTCAATTTAATTATTTATTTCAAATTTCATTTTTTATTTAATTTTTAATAATATTCTTAATTATTCTCAATTATTTTCCTCCGTTTTTTTCATATTAAATTTATATTCTAATATTGTTTCAAAATTACTAAAAACAAATTACTATAAAAGTGTAATATAAAATTTATTTTAGACCTTGAATACTACTTCGATACTCGCTGGGAAATTTATTATTTTCTTCACTAGTGTGAAAATCAACAATTCCTCTACCAATGAAAAAAAAATAATTACTAGTTTAAAAAAATCTAAAATTAGCCATAACTTTAATTCAGCGATTAAGCGAACTTTTAGTTCGCAAAATATAAAATAGCACTTGAATCATTTTCCGCCCTTTTGATCCCCGACGGGAGAATCTGTTTCAAGACGATTCTGAAGAAAGGCTATAAAAAATTTATTTACCTCGCAAGCTACAATATTACATTGACTTTCATTATTCTCAAGATAAAGCGTGTGTTAAGAGGCAACTTACTCTTTATCTCTGAACGATACACTGCACTGCTATATTGTATGGCAGTAACAGTCTTGAGAACATGCTCAAGTCTCCAAGGAGCCGTATTTTCTAGCAAATGGTTTCATTCGCGCCACTGGCCGAAGAAAAGTTCAAGAGATGTTGGATCGATATTGTCGCTCTCTGCTCATCATATCATTTACGCGTGCTATATGTCCGCTCAACAAAAAAGATCGCTTTTAAAATTTTCTCAAGCTTGAGAATGTTAGCAGAAGAGAAAACAAGTAGCGGGAACCCATGAGAATTTGAAATTTAGGGGCAGATATACCAAGCGCAACATTTTTTTTTTTTTTTTTTACTAAAGACTGGAAAAAATTACTGGGAAATGTATAACGGCGTGAGCGACTCTGTTTTTTTCTCTTCTTTTAATTTAATTATTTTACTACACTCGTATAGATTATAGATATTTTAAATGCATTACTTAAAAGAAAAAATTAATAAAACAAAATTCATAAAATTTTTGAATTGAAAAATAATTTTAAAAATAATGGAAATTTGAGAAAAAAATGCTTAAAATTGCATTGACTAGCATGGTCTCACTCTCTACTTTTCGTACCTCTGTAAATGAAGGCATCTCTTCGTCCTCTTCTAATTCTAGTTCTCTATCCATCTATTATCAAAACGTCAGAGGACTTAGAACAAAACTATTGAGATTGAGCATCTTGGCCCCTTTAATCTTATTTAATGTTATTATTTTTTTCTGAAACGTGTCATAATTATTTATTTATTTATTTAATACATAAACGGGATTAAAAAACAGCCCTTTCGTACAAAAGTACTAAACATGAAAAATTGAAAGATATTAGTTACAATAGATAAAAAATACATCTAAAACAAGAATATGGTCACCATAAATTTTAAACTTAAAGGCATTGAAAGTAAAACTTGACAAACACATCACCAGAAACATATCAAAAGTAATGATAGAGCAAAACAAAAAATAAAATAAGTTTATGATGTTTTATTGTGATTTTTTTTTTTTAATTATCATTTTAATTCTTTTGAACTACAGATAGATATTCTCAGACTAGTTCTTACTTATGTGACGATGGTGAAATGTATTTTGTAAAAATTATTTTGTATTTTGTGAAATGTATTTTGAAACATAAATTATTAATTTTCGGTTCTTTTTACATACCGCCAAATATAGTGATTTAAAAAATTTCCCTTAAAATGATTGAGGAAAAATGAATTGTTTAGCCTGCTTTGTTTGAAAACTAATTACTACTGTATTTTCTTAACGTTTTCTGACTTGCGTATCTTAGACGAATAGTTCATAACTCAGCATATATTTTTTGTTTATTTTAATTTATAATTTAAGTATTATGTACTATAGGATCTTTGTTTTGTATATGGCCCGTATATTTCAAGAAATAATTTTAAAAAATTCTTAGTAATTGATTGTATAAAAATAGTAATAATTGAAAATTAAAGAAAATTAATAAAATTTGAAAAATGATGAAAAAAAATAGACAATTTAAGATAATTATTTGCAATTTTAGAAAAATAGTTGAAAAAAAATTTCAGAATATATGTGAAGTAAAAGAAAGTCTTTAATTACAAAATGATTTCAAGAATTTTTAATTGAAGAAAATAATTAAAATATTTATAGAAATAATCGAAAATTGAAGAGAATAATGGAAATTTAAGATTAATTATTGAATATCTCCAAATTAATCAAGAAATAATTAAAATAATATAAAATTTGTGAAAATCCTTGCAAATTAAAAAAAAATAATTAAAAATTGATGAACGTAATTGAAATTTGAGAAAATTAATTGAAAAATGATAAAAACATTGAAAGGTGGATACAATAACTTAGATTTAAGAAAATAAATAATTATGAAAATAATTGCAAAAAGATAAAAGAAAATGAAAATTGAAAAAAATAATTGAAAAATGAGATGAATAATTGAAAATTAAGGGATTTAATTGAAGAATAGTAAAAATAATTAAAAATTCAAGAAATTGATTACAAAACGATAACAATAATAATTGAAATTCGAAGAAAATTATTAACATTTGAAAAAAATATTTTAAAATCTAGGAAATTAATTGAAGAATAATAAAAATAATAAAAAATTCGAGAAAATATTTGCAAAGTAGTAAAAATAATGAAAAACTGAAGAAAATAATTGAAATTTGTGGAAAATATTGAAACAATTACAAAACATATTTGTAATAAAAGAAAATAATTGCAGAATGATAAAAGAAAATTAAAACTGAAAAAAAAAATTGAAAAATGAGATAAATAATTAAAAAATTAGGAATTTAATTGAGGAATAGTAAAGATAATTTAAAATTCAAGAAATTGATTATTACAAAACGATAACAATAATAATTGAAATTCGAAAAAAAAATTATTAAAATTTGAGAAAAATATTTTAAAATCTAGGAAATTAATTGAAGAATAATAAAAAATTCGAGAAAATATTTGCAAAATAGTAAAAATAATTAAAAACTGAAAAAAATAATTTAAATTTGTGGAAAATATTGAAACAATTACAACATATATTTGTAATAAAAGAAAATAATTACAGAGTGATAAAAAAAAATGAAATATGAAAAAAATAATTGAATAATGAGATAAATAATTGAAAATTTAGGAATTTAATTGAGGAATAGTAAAAATAATTAAAAATTCAAGAAATTGATTGCAAAACGATAACAATAATAATTGAAATTTGAAGAAAATTATTAAAATTTGAGAAAAATATTTTAAAATCTAGGAAATTAATTGAAGAATAATAAAAAATTCGAGGAAATATTGGCAAAGTAGTAAAAATAATTAAAAATTGTAGAAAATAATTTTAATTTGTGAAAAATAATTTTAAAAATTACAAAATATATTTGTAATAAAAGAAAATAAGTGCAGAATGATAAAAATACATTTAAATTAAAAAAATTACTGGAATTTGAGATTTATTCATTTATTTAACATATAAACGGGGAAACCCCCTTTAATACATATAAAAAGAAAAATGAGTGATACAATAAATTGTCGAAAAAAAATACATAACGGATAAATAATAAAAAAAGTTAGAAAATTAAACAAAAAATAATTCGAATGACAAAAAGTAATTAAAAAATGAGATAAATAATTAAAAATTTAGGGATTTATTAAGAAATAGTAAAAATAATTACAAATTTGAAAAATTGATTGCAAAATGATAACAATAATAATTAAATAAAAGCAGTAACGAAAACATAGAAAATGAACGTAAGAAGTAGTATTTTTTTAAGAACTAAGACACACAAAATAAGTCTATTAAGTGAATAAAATACTAACAATTCAAAAATTTCAATTGAAAATAACAAAAAAACTTTAAAAAATACTATAGAAATTACTAACGACTGATAAAAAAACTAGAAAATAAGGCAAAAAAACTAAAATGTTACAAAATAACTATAAAGTTATAAAATTAACTAGAAATTGATCAAAAATGACTAGAAGTTTAAACAGTTACTAGAAACTGAAAGAAGTAAAAAAAAGAAGTAACGAAAAACAACTAGAAAATTAGAGAAGTAACTAGAAAGTAAAAAAAATGTTATTAAAATCACAAAATAACGAAAAAAAGCATCAAAAGCAAGTAGAAATTGTTGACAAAAAATGAAATTGGCAGAAATAATAATAAAATTCGAAAAAATTTAGAATTTAACTAAAAATGAAGAAAAGAAGAAAAGGGGAAAAATAACTTGGAATTCAAGAAAAACGAGTGAAAATAGAAGAAAGGAACTAGAAACGAAAGACGAATTCCTAAAAGATACAAAATAACTAAAATATAGGACAAAAGTACTGGATTGTTATGGTTTAATTATCAAGTTAGAAAAAACAAATTAATGATAAACTACCAGAAGATTGAAAAGTTACTAGAAGCTAAAAAAAAATTTTTAAATAGAAAAGAATAAGGAGTAATGATAAACAACTAGAAAATGAGATGAAGTAACTAGAATAAAGTCAAAAAAATTTATGAAAAAGACACAAATAGATGGATCTGACAAATAATTAATTTTATAAAGTTGCGTAACTTTTCTCAGTGTGTTTATATATTTTTGTTCGCCATATTGTATTTTCTGTATCCTTAACGAATTCATAATCAACAAAAATCCATAAATACTGAGTTTAATACATTTTTCTAAAATCTTACATTTTTTTAATCAAGATTTTAAAATAACCTAGATATTCTAAAAACGAATTTTGTGTTTCAGGATGGTTAAGTTAGAGAAAAAAAATGATATCCTTCCCGAAGTAACTTAGTTTTCAAAGACATGTTCGAACTCGAAAAGAAGTTCTATATTTTAGAAGATATTTATATTTAAGAAGGATATTTCAATTCATAATGCATTTTTGCATTTCAGAAGAAATTTTAATCCTGGATTTTAGATTTCAAACAAAATATTCCTATATTTCAAAAGGAAATTTGTATTTAAAAATAAATTAATAAATTATTAATTATAAATTAAAACAGAAACATTTCCCAGAGAGATTTTAAATGAAGATTCCTGATATATATACCTCTGTTAAATTTAAATTTAAAATTTAACTCAAACACTTTTAATAGTATTCGTTACCTATTAATACTGATAATAATCCCTCATTATAATAAAAGTTATTATAAAAAATGTAATATTCACTATCACCTTTCTACAAAATTCATATTTTTATTTCGACCCAGAAGTTTTGATAAATTAAAATTTGACTTCCAACTTGGAATATTTTATTTTCTAGCACAGCGCTGTTTGTTGTTTTACTTGGAAATTTTTTTAGCGTCGCCTTTGATTATTCCCCCTTTGTTCTCAAATATAAAAATAATTTGGTATCTGTAGGTGAGATCGTGACAGCAAAATTGAATCAGATCTTCAAAACAAGTCCATAGAGTGTTTGTGGTTGTTCCTTTGAGACGTAATTGGTTTCCTGTCGCTGTAGAACAGAATTGCTTTCGGTCCAACAACTGCGAACTCTAATGACAGCAAGACAATGGACGAACAAAAATATTTATTTTCCTATCACTTTTTCGCTAAAGGAAAAAACTTTTTAAAATTCCAAATCTTTTAAAGCATGCTCTCTTCTCGTTTTTTAATGAAATGCTCTCTCAATTTTGAAATTTAAAAGCAATAACGATGGAAAAATAATAATTCGTGAAAATATAATATACCTATAAAATCAGAATCAAACAAATATAAAGATTCGTTAACGTGAAACGAAACTGACAATTACAATTTACCAAGATAAATCGTTTTAATAAAATTTAAATTTAAATTTAATAACAATCTGTTAAAATAATACGAAATATAAAATTAAAATTAAAAAACAAACAATATGAATTGTTAAAATTTTCATCTCTTGAATTTTTATGTTTTACATATGAAATGGATGTAAAATTATGGAGTTTCTCGACATCAAGTTGAGAATTATCTGCCTAGAAAATTCTGTAGTAACTCGGCCTCCAAACTGGCAACGAAAAATCTGAAAAGACGAGAATGGAGAAAAGCGAGAAAAGCTCTTTGCTGCTCGCGTAGACGCTTTGCGATAAACGAATTTATGTCGACGTAAGATTTACGTCCCCTGTACTTTTACTAGCGTCTAGATACACTTTCAATGGCACAAATACTAACACATCCCTTGACTTTCCTGAGACAAAAAGAAACATTTTGTTTCCATAGAGTATTGCAATGTTTCCAATTCTTCTCTGTTGTTTCAGCAGATTTCTCTATTTTTCCCTTTTAACGTCCTTTCACAAAAAATAAATGATTGACGTTTCTCGCTATTAACAGTAAATAGAGCATTCAACAAATTGTCATTTATAACAATTGTTGAGAGCACTGTTTCCTATTTTATTATTTTTTAGGGTTTCGTGGTTCGGGACAGAAATCCTTCTAGTAAGACTTTGTCGTCTGTCCGTCCGTCCGTCGTTTATAGCCAAATAGCTGTCAATTTTAAGTTGTGAGCGAGAGAGAGGGAGATATTGAGGGACAGAGACAGAATTACATAAATTACTGGATGTTACCGCGAGTTACGTAAGTAACCGTAGAAGTTATCCCGAGTTACGTAAGTTACCGCGTGTTACGTAAGTTACCGAGAGTTACGTAGGTTACCGTGAGTTACGTAAGTTACCGTAAAAGTTACCGCGAGTTATCTAGGTTACGTAAGTTACCGAGAATTTCGTATGTCCGTGAGTTACGTAAGTTACCTTAAAAATCACCGCAAATTATATATGTTACCACGAGTTTCGTAAGTTGTTAGCGTTATCGTAAGTTACATAAGTTACCGCAAGTTACGTAAGTCACCGTAAGATGCGTAAGTTATCATAAAAGTTACCTTGAGATACGTAACTTACCGCAAGATACTTAAGATGTTTAGGTTGTCGTAAACTAGATAAGTTACGGGGATTACCGCAAGTTAGGTAAGTTAAGGTAAGTTACGTCATTGAAACTTTTATCGTCCGTCCGTCCGTCTGTCTGTTCGTCGTTCAAGCTGTGAAATTCAAATCAAATTCAATAGCTGTCAATTTACGCTTGTGTGCGAGAGAGAGGGAGTTAGTGAGAGACAGAGACAGATATACGTAAGTTCCTGGAGGTTACCGAAAGTTACTGCAAACTACGTAAGTTTTACGTAAGTTACCGTGAGTTACGTAAGTTACCGTGTGTTACGTAAGTTACCGTGTGTTACGTAAGTTACCGTGAGTTACGTAAGTTACCTGTGTTACGTAAGTTACCGTGAGTTACATAAGTTACCTTGTGTTACGTAAGTTACCATGTGTTATGTAAGTTACCATGAAATACATAAGTTACCGCGAGTTACGTAAGATACTGCGAGTTAAGTAAGTTACCACTAGTTACGTAAGCTATAGCAAGTTACATAAGTTACGTTAGTGAGAGTGTAAGAGAGAAGAAACGAGGTTTTTTCAGTTTTTTTATTCTTCTTTCTTTTCACCTTCCTTATATTTATTTTTTTTTTTTCATTTCTTATTCTTTATCTATTTCGCTTTTTTCATTATTTTTCTCAAGATTTCATTATCTGTCCCCTATTTCCCTAAAATTTGTTTTTTGCCTCTTCATGAAGGATCCTTTGTGTGCCTTTAACCCTTTCATGCCTTTTTTTCGTCTTAAAGTTCTACGCCTTTAAGAAATAAATTCTCATCACGAAACTCGCGCATCGCGCTCGATACTGTTAATTTCTTGAGTCTTTTGTATTGAAATAAAATTATTTGAAAACTAGTTCAAGTTTCTTTTTTAACATAATTAAAATTAAAGTTTGTTTTTCTATGCGTGTGTGTGTGAAGTGAGAGTTGAATTTTATCAAAAAAGACATTTCTAGTGTTAATGTAAATAAAGAAGAATTTGAAAATATATAAAAAATTTGTAACTTTTAATTAATTTTTATAATTTGTTGAAACCACCTTTCGTGAATTTTTTAATATAAATATGTATATATATATATTTTAACACTCTTTATTATTCTAATATTTAAAATAATGAACACTTTATTTGGGTGCAGCATAATGAATAATGTTCTTCATTTTGTGCCTCCCAGCGAGATTCTAATAAAGCCGAAAAAATGGAAAAATCCATATCATTTTAGATTTGCGTTATTTCAAAAACTATTGTGAACGAAATTTGTTTAATTTTACGTGTACTTTAAGAAAAAAATTATAGAAATTTTTTTTTTTTAAATTATCAAAACTTGACATTTTTTTATTTTAGAAAATGTTCTATTTTTGATATTTTTGATTCAAAATGGCTGGCTAACGAACTCGATCTGTATTTTTGGTCACTTAAAATGTATACCAAAGATGAATTTGATAGATGAATTTTTACTAAAGTTATACGATTTCAAATTTTTTACACAGACAGACTGACAGACAGACAGATAGACGCTTTTCTAAAACCCATTTTTTTTGGAATCAGGTTTCCAAACGTCGAGAAAAATGGAAATTAGCTAAATTTCAAAATCGCTTAAACACGATAACTCAAAAACGTTTCAACAAATTTAAACAAAATTTTGTACAATTATTTTTAATATTAACTTCTGAAACCAGACACAAGGGTTTTTAAAAATAATCATTAAACATTTCCTTTGTAAATTTTGACTCTTTTAAAAATTTGTTTTTTGAAAAAATTTTGTTATCTTATAAATTAAACTGAAAGAAAAATTTTTTTGCTTACGTGGTAACAAATTTTAATAAAACAAACATAATATAATATTTAAAAAGTTTAGTTTAGATTCCTAAAATCTTGTAATTTTAATTTTAAAATTCAGTTCTTTTCAATTTCTAATTTAATTTCTTACTTTCTAGTTACCTTATCTTCAATATTTAAATGTATTTGTTTATAATACAATATCCAATTAATTTTTCTTATTTTCCAAACGTTTTTCATTAAATTCTAGTTACTTATCTTCAATCCTAGTTACTTTTTCCTTTCTTGTAATTTTTCTTATCTTTTTAGTAATTTATTTTATTTCCCAATTCTATTTCATCAATTTTTACTTATTCCTTTCACTTTATAGTTATTTTGTGAATTTTTAGTAATTTTTTTACGCTTGAGTTGCAATTTTCATTTTATAGTTTTTTTTAATTTTTAATAATTAAGAAAATTATGCTAAACATATCTTTAAATTTTTAAAGTAATTTTTTACTTCCTGTTATTCTTTTCAATTTTATAAAATGTTTTCTTAAATGTAGAATATAATATCCCTTTAAAAAAATTTCTCTTTTCCAGCCTGTTTTGACAAAACTGTTGTTACTGTTTTACAAAATTTGTTATTAATTAACTTTCCAGCAATTTTTATTTCTTTTCAAAATAATATTTTTTTAATGTTTAAATATTGTTCTTTTTCTATTTTCTTTTTTAGTTTATCCAAATGTTTTTTTCTCAATTTGCAGTTATTTAATCACTTTTTCAATTTCTTTTTATTTCCAATTCATTTCAAAATATTTCTAAGTACTGTTCAGAATTTATTTTGCAATTTTCTAGAATTTTTTTTTTTACTTTTTACTTATTATTTTAATTTTGTAGTTACTTTTAGACTTACTAATAATAAAAAAATAATTACAGTTATATTTCTTGAGTTTTAAAGTATATTTTCACCTTCTAGTAATTCTACTTACTTTTATAATATTTTTTCACTTGCTAATTATCCTTTTCACTTGTTTCTGAAAACTTCTAGTTACTTTCTACTTTCTAGTAATTTTTCTTTATTTTTAAGTTATTCTGTTTAAATATCAAGATTTTTTATAGTTCACAGTTATTTTTTCAAACTTTTCTTTTCTCTCAATTTCTTGTTACTTTCTCAACTTCCGAGTAAATTTTTATTTTTTAGTTACTTCTCTGTTTTTAAATTATTTTTGCACTTTATAGTTATTTTTTTTTTAAGTTTCCTTTTTTTTAATATTAACATTTTTTATTGTTCTTTATTATTATTTGTAATGGAAGAAAATTATAATTAATGATAGAAAATTAAAATAAATAATTGTCTAAAGTTCTATTATCCTTATAGTCAATAAGCATGTTACAGAAAATGAAAATCATTATATTAGAATTAATCATAATTATATATTATATATCCTACTTGGAGGTCAATATACTCCACAATATTTTATATGAAACATTTTTACTTCAAATTCCGCATTGCAAAATAACTAAACTAAAAGAAGTATTGCAGCAAGCATATGAAATAACACACGTGTGAGCGCTGATGTATAGCGAACACACCCAAGCATACACATACATACACTTGCCGGCATACCATGATAGTGTGTTGTTTCCACACTAATGCATTTTCGAAATGATGAGTTATTTTTCTATTTTTGTTTACAATTATTAAAAACTAAATTTATATGAATACAAAATCATTAATTAAATCAATTGCCTTGACTGACTTCCGATTTCTTAAACAAAATAAATTTCATTAAATTAATAAAAATAAAAATTAGGTGAACAATAATTCCAAGGATTAAATAAATGAGTAATCAAACTAAAAATAAATAAGATGGCATCTATCGCTGGTTGTTGTCATTCCATGCGCATTTTAGCAATAAATAATCGAATAAATTATTACAAGGAGTGAAATTTAAAACCCACACTCTTTGGAAATTCTATTATTTGATTTAGAACTATCTAAGCCTCGAAGTTCAGACCTAAAAAGGAAAGAACATAAGAACAAAGAAAACTAATTTTGTAATATAAAAAAAAAAATAATAATAATAAAAAGAAAAATGAAAAATAAATTGAATAAATAAATCAGGCTGTGAATTGCTGGAATTATTTCCATCGCGTATGGATACAACGACTAGGAAAGATGATGGGTCATCAAAAATATCCAGGTAGCAACACCACCTGTAATGCCTCGGAAATACAAAATTGCAAATACTGCAAATTTGGCATTTCCTAACAAAAGAACAGAGGCGACTTGTTTGATTAAAGGAATCAACTGGGCGCACAACGAATCGATCTATCAAAGAGGTAAAAGCTCTCGGATACTAAAAGTTGTCTGCCCGTCGTGAGTTCTTAAACGTATTTCTTTGACTTTGATTTTTTAATTCGAGAGTGGCCGCGACGTTCTTTCGTGAACTCGTAAATAAAAAATCAAAGTTATTATCGCGTATTCTAATCGTTTTCATTTCGACTTGCAATTTTCATCGAAAGTGGTCGCGATAATTAATCTAACTGTAAAGAAATTGGAAGTCGGGATTAGAATTAAAATCGGTTTTCCAAATTATTTGATTTTTCCGGTTTAATTCGAATAACTAATAAAATCAATTGAAAATTATTCTTTTGCCCTTTGAACTTTTCAAAGGTAGAATTTTAGTTATTTTATTTTTTTGAGAATTTAAAATTTAAGAAAATAAACTAAATATAAAAATCAAATTCAACAACTCATCAATACTGGCGGTATACTGGTAAAGTATAATCTCGTTCCATTCACACTACACGACAAAACATACACACAAAATTGTTCTCTGCTTAACGTTAGACTGTATTTGTAACATTTAAACATTTTTGGGTTGTTTAAATAAATGGTTAAAAATGGTAAATCAATCTTAACAATTTAATTTCCTTCTACTATTCCCAAGATAAATACAAACAGAAAAGGCTTGAATAAATAAGTCAGGAATTCGACTCATTTTACTACTCCGTGATGAGTTAAAACTATATCTTATTTCCACAAACAATAAAATCTAAATAAATAATTTTCTTGTTCGTGACATTATTCAAACTTGCTACTTTCTTTTACCAATTTTTAGTTATTTTTCGAATTTCCTAGGGAACTTTCCCATTTTATATTTGCTTGTATTTAATTTTGATTATTAATCAACTTTTCAGATTGTTTCTTCATTTTCAAGTTATTTTAAAAAAATATTTTCTTTTTAATATACTACTATTATTTGTTTTCAATTGCTAGTTATTTCTTCACTTTCTAGCAATTTTCCCATATTTTAAATTCTCCTTTCCATTTTGTTTTACCAATTCTTAGTTATTCTTTTCCCCCCTTTTCTATTTTTTTTATTCAATTCTATTAATTCACTTTTTAGATTTTTCATTCGTTTCTAAACTAAAAAGAAGTTTTATTTACTTTTTATAATTTTTTCCCCAAATTTTCCCTATTTTGAGAAAAATTTCCAGAAAATCTTGTATTTCTCATCAAAAAACATTCTAAAGTTGATTAAAACCGATAGAAAAAAAAAAATCTCTAAAATAATACCAGCACCATAGTTTGGCGGGAATATTTAAAATATTTACAGAATTTACAATCTTCAAAGCCTAGAAAAAACCCTTTTTTCTGTTCATCTCAAATTGTCACTATCTCTACCAGCTTTTGATAATTCAGGTCCCTTTTTGTCCTGCTCTCCGTCCGCTTTTTCTTTATCATTAAAAAATTATGTTTTCCATTGAGAGTAAGTTAAGCGCGTAAAGTAAAAGCCGTTTTCTATAGAGGCAGATTTTGCCTGCCACTTGTGGGAGAAAGCAACCACTGACAAGTGTAAAATCTGAAGAGAAGTCATTTTATTTATTTTTTTTTCTCTATTTTTTTTTTTATTCAAAAAGTGAGTTTTAGCCTTGGAGAAAAGCAGCGCATTTCTAAAATGCGGTTCTTAATTGGAGAAGTAACGCGTGGAAACAACCGAAAAGCTGCTCACGTAATAGGAGGTGCAATTCAGAGGCGGGAAGAGTGTAGATTCAGACACATAAAACTAAACCGCGGTCGAACAACACATTGCTTGCTAACTAAAAAGAGCGAGAAAGAAAAAAGAATAAAGCGGAAGAGAGAGTTGGTAAGTAAACGGTAAACAAAAAGAAACACGCGCCCCTCGTGAGAAAGCTTCATTAAGCAAACGCCAGAGGGCTAGCAAGTAGAAAGCTGGCAAAAGAAAAGGGTGAGAAGAGGGGGCGGGGAGGTTGGCATAAAAAAAACTCTTCCCTTTGTAAAGGAAATTGCGTTTTAATTCCCGCATTCACCATACAAGGACTTTATGCATTTTACATGTCGACCCAATGTATTTCTTAGACGTTTATATCTCGTCTGACACACATGAAAGTACATTTCATATAGCTATATAAATTTAATCTTTATGTGTATGACTTTATTTATTCGGAATAGGTTTTAACATATACATGAAAATAATCTATTATTCCTAAAATTAGTATCTTTTAACTCTAGATCGTTTTTCTTTCTTAAAGGGATTATTTTAATTTTAAACTGAATTATTTAACTGCAAAAAAAGTTGTAGTTTATTTATAAAATAATATGAATTTGATATTTCTTTCTGTTTTAAAATGAAATTTGTTAATCCCGAGAAGATTGTTATTTGTCAATATATAAAATAATTTTTTATTAAATTTGACATTTGTAAAAAAAGGCAGGAGTAGTTTAATTATTATAATAGTTACTGAAGGAATTTGGAATTGGTAAAAGTCACTTTGATAAATTAATCTGTAGACGACTATATTATTTTATTTTTTATATATAGAGAATTTTAGAATTAAAAATAATTGAAATTTAGAAAAATAATTGCAAATTTTGCAAATTAATTGGAAAAAAAATAAAAACGATTAAAAATTGGGGGAAAAAATTTAAAAAATCATAAGAATATTGCAAGATTACAGAAAATAATTTAAATTTAAGAAAAATACTTGGAAATCTTACAAATAAATTTAAAAAAATTAGAATAATGAAAAATTGGAATAGGAAAATAGTTAAAAATTAGAGAAAATAAATGAAAAAAGATAAACATAATTTAAAATTGAAGGGAACAATTTTTAATTTAAGAGTAATCATCGCAAAAACTACAGAAAATACATAAAATACTAGAAAATCATAGATATAATTGAAGATTGAACAAAAGAATATAAATTTCAGATAAATAATTAAAAAATGTTTTGGAAATTATCAAAAAGAACGTAAGCAATTAAAAATCGACGAAAATAATAAAAAAAAATAATATAAACATTAAAAATTGAATTAAAAAATTAATATGTTTGTAAAATAAATAAATAAATAAAATATCACATAAATAGTTTAAAATTTTGGAAATTATGGACAAAATTGAAAATAAGTAAAAATTGAAGAAAATAATGGGAAAATTGGGAAACATATTTTAAAATCTTAGAAAATAATAGTTTTAAATTATTAAAGCTATGAAAAAAATTGAAAATAACTAAAAATTGATAAAAATAATGGGAAAATTGAGAAACATATTTTAAAATCTTAAAAAAGAATTTTAAAAAATAAGAATAATAAAAATGGGGGAAAATAATTGAAAAGTGATTTTAAAATTTAAAGCTTAAGGAATTATGAAAAAATAGAAAATAATTAAAAATTGAAGAAAATAATGGGAAATTTGAGAAACATATTTAAAAATCTTAGAATAGTATTTTAAAAAAATAAAAATAATTAAAAATTGGGGAAAATAATTAAAAAATTATTTTGTTATTTAAAACTTGAAGAAATTAGTTAAAATATAATAAAAACAATAATACCTAAGTTGAAAAAAATTAATAAATTTTAAAATAAATAATTGAAAAAATTGCAAAAAAATTTTTGAATAAAAAAAAAATTGGAATTTGAGAAAAATACTAGACAATGATAGAAATTAATTGGAATATTGATAATAAATTACAATTGAAGGAAAGGATTGTAGAAAGCTAAAAGTAATTTAAATTTAAGATAAATAATAACATTTTTTGAAAATTCTCCAGAAAACGTAAGTAATTGAAAATTCAAAAAATAATAAAAAGAATATAAATAATTGAAATTTAAAGAAAATACTTAAAATATCAGATAAATAGTTTAAAATTTTAAATATGATGAAAAAAGTGGAAATAATTGAAAATTGAAGAATATAATGGGAAATTTGAGAAAAATATTTAAAAATCTTTGAATATTATATTTATTTATTTATTTATTTACATATATACGGGCATTATTTATGCCCATTTGTACAGGGTACTATTAATAATAACAATAGTGTAAGATACGTAATTGACCGCAATTGTCATTGATTACTGCTGACTAAAATTAAAGTACGCAGTTTTCTTATAAAGCCAATTAATGAGTTGTCCAAAAAATTAATATTGTTGTGAAACTGATTTGCCTCACGACATATTAAAAAATATATTAAAATTATATATTAAAAAATTAGAATAATAAAAAGTTTAAAAACATAATTAAAAAATGATTTGAAAATTTGAAACATTAAGAAATTAATTGAAATATAATAAAAACAATGATAAGTTGAAAAAAAATAAATATAATTTGAAATAAATAGTTGAACAAATTGCAGAATTTTTTTTTTTTTTAATTAAAAATAAATAAGTGTAATTCGAGAAAAAAACATGAAAACATGATAAATTAATTGAAAAAAATTAAAATAATTAACAATTGAAGAAAACAGTTGTAAAAAGCTAAAAGTATAATTTATTTTGAACATCTAATTAAATAAATTTGTATTTTTGTCTGAAGCTATCGTTTTTTCTCTCAAAAAAACTGTAACGTATTTAATACAAATTTTTGGGAATTATGAAAAAGAATGTTATTAATTGAAAATTGAATAAAATAATATAAATAATTGAAAATTAAAGAAAATAATTGAGACCTTAGATCAGTAATTTAAAATTTTGAAGATCATGAAAAAAAAGTGAAAATAGTTAAAAATTGAAAAAAATAATCAGAAATTTGAGAAAAATATTTAAATATTATTTTAAAAAACAAAACAAATAAAAAATTTGGAAAAATAATTGAAAAATGATTTTAGGATTTGAAACATTAAGAAATTAATTGAAACATAATAAAACAATAATAAGTTGAAAAAAATAAATATAATTTGAAATAAATAATTGAACAAATTGCAGAAGTTTTTTTTGAATTAAAAATAAATAAGTGGAATTCGAGAAAAATACATGAAAACATGAGAAATTAATTTAAAAAAATTAAAATAATTAACAAATGAAGAAAACAATAGTAATAATTAATAATAATTTTTGGAAATTATGAAAAAGAACGTAAGTAATTGAAAATTGAATAAAATAATATAAGTAATTAAAAATTAAAGAAAGTAATTGAAACATTAGAAAAATAGTTTAAAATTTTGAAGATCATGAAAAAAAGTGAAAATAATTAAAAATTTAAGAAAATAATGGGATATTTGAGGAAAATATTTAAAAATCTTTAAATATTATATTAAAAAGTTAGAATAATAAAAAATTTAAGAAAATAATTGAAAAATGATTTTGAAATTTAAAACTTGAAAAATTTAATTAAAATATAATAAAAACAATGATAAGTTGAAAAAAATAAATAAATTTTAAAATAAATAATTGAAGAAATTGCAGAAATTTTTTTTTAATTAAAAATAAATAAGTGGAATTCGAGAAAAATACATGAAAACATGAGAAATTAATTTAAAAAAATTAAAATAATTAACAATTGAAGAAAACAGTTGTAAAAAGCTAAAAGTAATTAAAATTTAAGGTATTTAATACAAATTTTTGGGAATTATGAAAAAGAATTTTATTAATCAAAAATTGAATAAAATAATATAAATAATTGAAAATTAAAGAAAATAATTAAAACCTTAGATCAATAGTTTAAAATTTTGAAAGTCATGAAAAAAAGTGAAAATAATTAAAAATTTAAGAAAATAATGGGATATTTGAGGAAAATATTTAAAAATCTATAATATTATTTTAAAAAATTTGAGAAAATAATTGAAAAATGATTTTGAAATTTAAAACTTAAAGAAATTAATTAAAATATAATAAAAACGATGATAAGTTGACAAAAATAAATGAAATTTAAAATAAATAATTGAAGAAATTGCAGACATTTTTTTTAAATTAAAAATAGATAATTGGAATTCGAGAAAAATACTTGAAAACATAAAAAATAATTTTAAAAAAATTAAAATAATTAACAATTGAAGAAAACAATAGTAAAAAGCTAAAAATAATTGAAATTTAAGGTAATTAATATAAATTTTTGGGAATTGTGAAAAAGAATGTAAGTAATTGAAAATTGAATACAAAATATCAATAATTGAAAATTAAAGAAAATAATTGAAACATTAGATAAATAGTTTTAAATTTTGAAGATCATGAAAAAAAGTGAAAATAATTAAAAATTTAGGAAAATAATGGGATATTTGAGGAAAATATTCAAAATTTTTAGAATATTATTTTAAAAAATAAGAACAACAAAAAGTTGCAGAAAATAATTAAAAAATGATTTTAAAATTTGAAACATTTAAGAAAATAATAAAAATATAACAAAAACAATGATTAGTTGAAAAAAATAAATATTATTTGAAAGAAATAATTGAATTGCAAATTTTTTTTTTTTAATTAGAAATAAATAATTAGAATTTGAAAAAAGTACTTGAAAACCTGTTAAATTTACTGAGAAAAATTAGAATAATTAACAATTCAAGAAAAGAATTTATTTATTTATTTATTATTTATAGAAAACTTAAAATAATTGAAATTTAAGAAAATTAATAAAAAAATTGGAAAATTATGAAGAAGAACGTAAGTAATTGAAAATTGAAGAAAATAATATAAATAATTGAAAATTGAATTATTTCATTAAAATATCAGATAAATAGTTTAAAATTTTGAAAATTATAAAAAAAATTGAAAATAGTTAAAAAATGAAGAAAGTAATGGTAAATTGAGAAAAATATTTGAAAATCTAAGAAAATAATTATAAAAAATAAGAATATCTAAAAATTGGGTAAAATAATCGAAAAATGATTTTAAAATTTGAAACTTAAAGAAAATAATTGAAATATAATAAAAACAATAATAAGTTGAAAAAAATAAATAAAAGTTGAAATAAATAATTGAACAAATTGCAGAATTTTTTTATTTTTCTCTTAAATAATTGGAATTCGAGAAATATAATTGAAAATCTGAGAAAGATATTGCCGAAGATAATATAATTAAAATTGAAGTAAAGATTGAAAAAATTAAAGAGAATAATTCAAATTGGCCGAAGGTAGATTTCAGATTTAGGAAAAAATTGAGAAATAATGAAAATAATTAAAAATTGGAGAAAATAATTGAAAACTGATCAAAGTAGTCGAAAATTGTAGATTAAGTAATTGAAATCATAAAAGATAAGAATTATTAAAAATTTCAGAAATGTTTTAATCACTTCAAATTTAGTATATTTGAGCCGTGGATTAATTGAACTTTTAATCAATGCAATTTTGAGAACTTTTTGAAAAGGTGAAATATAATGTAAAAATTAAAAACAAAAAATCATCTAGTGACAAATTTTAGGTGTATACAGAATAAAAGAATGAACGAATAAAAGAAATTTGTATACATAATAGTTTTCAACATTTATATTCAGACACTTTCAGATATTCAGACACATTTTCTAGCTAGGTATTTTCGGTAATTAGATATGTTTGGTAATTAGATAGATTCAGTAATTAGATAAGTTCGGTAATTAGATCGGTTCGGTGATTAGTTGCATACGTTAATTAGACACATTTGCTAATCATTTACAATTTACTTTTATCAGTTTTTTTCTTTTTTCGTTTTTATTCAGTCTTTTTGAAAAATAAATTTAAAAATGCACCGTTACCACGTACTGATTATTTTCATCTCTTATTACATTTGAATTTCATTCATCGTGAATATTTAGTAACTAACTGTATACATATTCCCGCTGAATATTCCATTGGCGTTAAATATTTAAACCATGATATTTTCCCTTTTGAACTTTTGTACGTCCCATTTTTTATTCATGGAAAATCATCTCTGACATGAAAAAAATTAAAAATTAATGAGTCGAACTGAGCCATGAGGAGAGTATGAAAACTAAAATGTAAAATGCGAGAAAGAATCATAATCACCTCTGTTTAATCCCTTTTATTCTTTTGTCCACTTTACAATATTCCAGTTTTCTCGATTCTCTTTTAAATCCGTTCTTCTGCTGTTGGCATACTTTTTTTTTTTTGCAATCGTGTTTAGTCGTTACTTTAAAACTGACTAGGTTTGCAAATAATTATGTAAAACATGTTTTTTTGTCAAATTTCCCGATAATCACAAAATAGGTGAATTTTTAAAAATCAAGGAAAAAGAAGTATGGTGTTTTTTAAAATTATTTTTTCATTTCAAAAGTAGATTTGTCCAAGAATATTGTTGAACATCTGTCAGGATTGGAGATAGAAGCCAGTAAATAATCTTTGTTTGCGCTTAATAATTAGTTAGTTAATTAAGTTTGCATTGGGTTGACTATAGAAGGTGCGTCTTGTTGTACTACGACATCAGCTCTGAATGCTGCTTGTCTGGTTAAATTCAAAGACATCACCATGAAGATACTTGAATGTCAGCTGTCGTGCTATTGAAACCGCACCACTATACATTTGTTACATTACTACTGGTTTCAGATTGCTTTCTAAAATGCAAATGTAAACAGTGTTTGCAATTCTAATAAAAAATTTACATCGCTCTTTGTTTTTTGTTTTTTGAATTTTAACCCGAGAATTATTTTACAAGAGTTTCTTTAATAGATACTATATACTTTACAAAAGGATTTTTTGATTAGGAATATATTTTTTATTATTTACAAATAAGATCAAGTTTCACGTTTATTATTGTTCTATAAAATAAAAATTCATAATTTACGATTCTGACTTCACATAACCGGATTCCTTGTTCTGAATTCCATACAACTGGATTTCATCTTCCGAATTTTGTATTCCGGGTTTCTTATACCAGATTTTATATTCCGGATTTAACCAAATTTGTTCAATTTTCAATTGTACTAGTAATCATCAAAAATATTAAATTAATTTCAAAAACAACACAGAATACAGAATTGACACCGTGTTTTCTTTTTATGGAGACAAATAATTCCGATTTATTTTATTGTCAAGGTGACAGTGTCATCTCCCTGAAGATATAAATATATCGTCCATTTCTCAAGAGAGTTTTCTCGTCTTCTACCCGGAGAGAAATCTTTGAGAGGAAATGTTTGCAAAGCGATTCTTCGCTGAGGGTTAGAATGAGATGAGTTTAGAGACTAGAAACAAACAAGGACATTTAAGAAATTGAAAGGGAGGACGGAAATAAGCATAAAAGCAAGAGAAACGAGGGACTAGATTTTGCCATCGTGTAAACAATTTTATGGTTAAGATTCAGGAACCGAGTTAACTTGATTTTGGATCGCATAAAATTTTGTATCTCCAACGATGCTCGTTGAAGCTGAACGCTTCTAAGTATTGGCGACGATGCGACATAACTAAAAGAAATAAGGACGCAACTTGCAAGATACATTTTTTATGGGGCAATCACCGCCAACCCTTATCTACAGTTTGTTCAGCTCTTTGACTTTTCTATACGTGTGTGTGTGTGTGTGATACACATGCTCTTATCCACTGAAAGAACTGCAAGAAGATCTGCGTGTTTATTAATGAAAGAGCGTTCCTAAAGGCTCAGCTTGAATTTACGACAAGCGGCTTTAGAAAAGCCCCACATTTCGAAATTTTTTTTGCAGCTGTTTTATAAAACTAGTTTCAAATAAATACATTTCTATAAGAGATTATAAATAGGGGAATTAAAATACGGATTTTTAACCCTTAACTGCTAGACTGGGTATGACAGACCCGGTAGACCTTTTTCGCTCTCTCCTCTCACTAGATTAAAAATAGTGAAAAAATGAAGCTCTAAAAAACCGGGTCTGTCAGACCCAGTCTAGCAGTTAAAGGTAATAAAAAAAATTATTTTGTGACGTACAGTGGCGTAACTGGGAGGACATGGGCCCTGGGGCAAAAAGGAAAATAGGGCCCAATTCAGGGGCGTAGTCGAAAAATTCTATTGAAAAAGAGGTCTTTAGACGCAATTATTTTTTTTCAAAACCCCCCCTAAAATGTAAAAAATTTCAAAATCCTCCCAAAAATTTTTTTCTGGCTACGCCCCTACCACAATTATTATAGATAATAATTTACAAGATTTATTCATTCATTCTGTTCGCAACTGACATTTGTCACTAGATGTTTTTTTCTTTTAAAATTTTAAATCATATTTTCACCTTTTTAAAATGTTCTCAAGTTTTAAATTTATCGCAATTTTAATTTCTTTAAATTTCAGTTTATTTGAACTTGCATTGATTAAAAGTTCAATTAATCCACGTTTAAAATATAATACATTTAAATTTTGTACTATTTTTATCATTTTTTAACTATTTTCTGCAGTTTTTAATTATTTTAAAATTGTTTCCCTGAATCTCAAATTTACCTTCTTCAAATTTCAATTATTTTCTTTAGTTTTTTTAATCACTTTTTCGATTTTAATTATTTTTTCCTTGAGGGCATTTGATGGAGTATGACGTCACTGATATAGGCAAAATTTGTCCGTAACTTTTTTCTTTAAATATTGAATATTTTGTCATGAAACTGGGCCCGTATCATTTTGACACACATTTTTTTGTGCAACTTGTTATATTGTACTTCTGAAGAAGAATGTTATATTTTACTTCTAATAAAATCAAAGATTTTTAAGTTTTAATTATTCAATAATTGAATTTTCTGGATTAATTAAGTCTTTTAATATTAATTTAATGTATTAAAATCAATTATTTAATAAATAAGACTTAAAAATCTTTGATTTCAGAAGGAGTAAAATATAACATTCATCGTTAGGAGTACAATATAACAAGTTGCCCGAAAAAATTTGTGTCAAAATGATACGGACCCATGAAACTTAGTAGAATTACTTAAAATGTCATTAGAAAGGTCTCTCAGACCAAAGTTTATTTGAATTTTGGCTCAAAATTGATTTTTAAAAAATTTTGCAATTTTTCGAAAAATTCCCAAAATTGATTTTGGGCCAAAATTTAAACAAACTCGGGTCTGAGAGACCTTCCTAATAACATTTTAAGTAATTCTACCGAGTTTCATGACAAAATATTTAATATTTTAAGAGAAAAGTTACGGACAAATTTTGCCTATACCAGTGACATCATAATTCATCACATGAATTTAGTTATTTATTCTTAAGGGCATGTGATAGATTATGACGTCACTGGTTTGGGCTAAATTTGTCCGCAACTTTTCTCTTAAAATATTGAATATTTTTTCATGAAACTTGGTAGAATTACTTAAAATGTCATTAGGAAGGTCTCTCAGATCCACGTTTGTTTGAATTTTGTCTCAAAATTAATTTTTAAATAAGTTTGCAATTTTTCAAAAATTTCCCAAAATTAATTTTGGGCCAAAATTTCAACAAATTCGGATCTCAGAGACCTTTCTAATGTCATTTTAAGTAATTCTACCAAGTTTCATGAAAAAATATTCAATATTTTAAGAGAAGAGTTACGGACAAATTTTGTCTATACCAGTGACGTCATAATCCATCACATGCCCTTAAATTTTATATTGTTCATCGAAAATTTAAATTAATTTTTTGAATTTACCAGTATTTTTGTCATTTTGCAATTTTAATTTTTTCCTATTATTTTGCCATGATTGGCTCCATATTTTAACATTTTTATCATTTTTTAATTAATTTCCTAAATTTGCAGTTATTATAACAGATTTAGATTATTGTAATCAATTTTCCATATTTTAAACGATTTTTCAATTTTTTTTTTTTTCATAAAAATAAATGCTGCAAGTTTTCTTTTATTTTCTTCAATTTCTAATTATTATTATTATTTTGGCATAATTTTCAAAAATTTCAATTATTTATCAGAAATTTCAATATTTTTCATCAATTTTCTATTATATTGCGATTTTTAAACAATTATCTTAAATTAAAATTGTTTACTTAATTTTGTAATTATTTTCTTTCTTTAAACATATATTTTTCGATTTTTTCAATTATTTCCCTCAAATTTTATCTACTGTTTTCAATTATTCATATTTCAATTATTTTCATCATATTTAAATTTTTTTTCTCAATCTTAAATTATTTTCAGAATATTTTAATTACTTTTTACAAATTTTAATTATTTTCTTCGATCGTTAATTAATATTATTTACATTTTTTAAATTTACTTTCTAAGATTTTTAAATATTATTTTAAATATTTTCATCAATTTTCGATTATTTCTGCAATTTGTTAATTATTCTCTTTAATTAAAATTTTTAAAGTAATTTTGTAATTATTTTCTCTTTTTAAACATATATTCTAAAATTTTTTCAATTATTCCCCTCAAATTTTATAAACTGTTTTCAATTTTTCATATTTAAACTATTCCTATTATATTTCAATTTTTTTTCTCAATCTTAAATTATTTTCAGCATATTTCAATAATTTTTTTCAATTTTAAATTAATTTTATCGTTTTTCAATTATTTTCCTCGATTTTTAATTATTATTATCATTTTCTACAATTGATTATTTTCTAAAACTTTTTAGTATTTTTCTAAAATTTTAATTTATTTTCTTCAATTTTTAATTTTTTCAATTTATTTTTATAACTTTCAACATTTTTATATTAATTATCGCAGCTTTCAATTATTTTTAGCTTTCTTCAATTCTTTTCTACAATTTTTAGTTATTTTCATTTTTTTAAATTAATTTTTAAGATCTTCATATATTTTTCTCAAATTTTGATTCTTTTTTTTTATTTAATATAAATTCTGTAATTTTTTCAATTATTTCTCTCAAATGTTATTAATTTTTTACAACTCATAATTGTTTTTTACATATTTTAATTATTTTCTTCAAGTTTCAACTTTTAAAATATTTTTTCAATTATTTTCCAAACTTCATCTCTTTTAATTTTCAATTTTTTCATTTTGTATTATAATTTACAAAATTGTAAACTATTTATCTGACATTTCAAGTATTTATATTATTTTTTATATTATTTTTTTCAATTTTCAATTAGTTTCATTTTTTTTCACTATTTCCAAAAAGTTTTTAATTATTTCTCTTAAATTAAATTATGTACTCTTCAATTTTAAATTACGAATTATTATTTTCTCTAATTTTTAGTTATTTTCTTTTTCTTTCATGGAATTTCTGAAAGTTTTAAGTATTTTTCTGCAATTTTATTTAACTTTCCTTTATTTAAAATATATTTTGAAAATTTTTTGAATTTTTGTCTCAAAATATAATTTTTTTTCAATTTTCAATCATTTGTTTTTCAATTTTTAAATAATTTTCTCTAATTTTTCATTACACAAATTTTTTCAATTTATTTTTAATATTTTCAATTATTTTTCTTAGTTTTAAATTATTTTCTTTATTTTTAAAACATTTCTATGATTTTTAACATTACTTTACCCAATTTGTAATTGATTTCATTATTTGTTTCAGTTAATTTGCAAAATTTTCAATTATTTAGTTTAACTTCAATTACTTTTTGCAATTTTGAATAAATTTTTCATTTTTCAATTATTTTCCTTGATTGTTTATTATTATTATAATTTTCTAAAATTGATTATTTTCTAATATTTTTAAGTATTTTTCTAAAATTTCAATTATTTTCTTCAATCTTTAATTAATTTTATTTGCTTTCTTAATTTCCAAATTTTTTTATTAATATTATCGTAAATTTCAATTATTTTTAGCTCTCTTTAATTATGTTCTCCAATTTTTAATTGTTCTCATTTTTTCAATTAATTTTTAAGATCTTCATTTATTTTCTCCAATTTCGATTATTTTATTTTATTTAAAAAAATTATGTAATATTTTCTAAAATTTTAAACTATTTATCTGATATTTCAATTATTTCATTCAATTTTCAATTATTTATATAATTTTTTACATTATCTTCTTTAATTTTCAATTACTTTCGTAGTTTTTCATAATTTTCAAAAAGTTTTTAATTATTTGTTTTTAATGAAAAATTGTTCTCTTAAAATTTTAATTATTTTTTTCAATTTTCAATTATTTTCTCTAAGTTTTTATTATTCAATATTTTCAATTCATTTTTAAGATTTTCAATAATTTCTCTTAAGTTTGAATTCATTTATTTATTTTCTAAACATTTCTATAATTTTTTAAATTACTTTTCCCAATTTTTAATTGACTTCATTATTTTCTTTTTTCAATTAATTTGCAATATTTTAAATTATTTTTTGCAATTGTTATTAGTTCTAAAATTTTATAAATTTTGTCCTGAATAATTATTTATTTTATTTGTTTATATAACTTTATTTTCAAATATCATATTTAAAATATTTATAGTTGTTTTTAACACAAGGTATATAAAGTAATCGCAGGTCAGAGCGCGTTGTTTAATTTAGTCAAACTTTAAATTACTACAGTTAGTAAAGTTTTTGGATTTTTTTTTTTAAGGTTTATTAGGGTTGACCAAGGGCCCCAGGGCACTGCCCCACTTTGCCCCTTAACAGTTACGCCACTGGTGACGTATTAATGAAATTTATGAAATCTCTCAAACTGTCAAAGATTCAGAAAAAAGTTCCCGACTTTTTACTGAAAAAATTTTGTTTTCTGGACTCTGATTCTAAAATGCATGATTAATATTCCTGGAATAACTGTCAATTTGCATTTTGCAAAAATAACTCGGAAAACTCTGATCGAGAGTGTCTGAATGGACCGTAAATGTGAAAGATTCAACAATGGCACGAGTGGCGGAGTTGGAATTGTGATATACACAATTGAGAATATGATTGTGGGGGGGAAGAGCTGAAATATTTGCATCTTTGGCGGCGGAAATCTTTTGACGGATATATGGTGACTTTTCGATTTGCCGAGTGACACAATGACTCATATATAGGAATATATTGACTACGGAGAAAGAAAGAGGGACAGCGTGTATAAAATGTAGTTGGGCGAGTACTCGGAAAGCCAACAAATGTCAACGAATCGTAATTTTGTGCTTTTCGCTGTCTTGCTTCGCAACTCGTGGAGCGCGCATCGCCGCCTACTTTTTTCCACATCGAGAAATGTCAATTTCGTTCCAAGGATATTGGATTCTATGAATGCCAACTTGCCTCACGGCTAGAATTACTAGATCTTCTACCTGTTCCCCAGTCTAAACTGTTAGTTTCAAACTCGAATTTTTATTGCCTTCATTTTGCAATGGAAATTTTCTTCAGCTCGACATGTTCAACAAATTTTTTAGTTTACGACTGTCACGAGTCAGGAAAATATATTTGTTTGATAATACATTTTGAAAATGACGATGATAATTTAAATTTGAAAAAAAAAAATTTGTAAAATGACAAAATTAATTGATAAATTGATTAAAAATCGAAAAATGAAGACAAAAATTTGAGAGATTCAAAAGAAATAATTAAAATCTGAGGAAAATAATTGAAGTTTTAATAATAATTATAATTAAATAATTGAATTTGGTGATCAAAGGTAATAATAATTCCCAAAATGAAATTTGGGAAAAAATAATTCTAAAATGGCAAAAATAATAGAAATGTAAAGAAAATAATTAGAAAAGGACAAAAATATTTATAATTTGAAGAAAATAATTAAAAATTTTAAAAAAAAAATGAAAACATTTGTAATAAATTTATTTATTCATGCGAATAATTTAAAGACTAAAGAAAATAATCGATATTTAATAAAATTATACTTAAAATCGCAAAAGTACTTAAAAACACAAAAATACTTGAAATAATTCATAGCTGGTGTAAAAATTAAAAATTTGAATACAATACTTAAAAAATTGACGAAACAATTGAAATGTTAAAAAAATAATTGAATAATGGCATAAATAATTGAAAGCTGGTGTAAAAATTAAAATATTAGGGACAATAAAAGAAAAATTGAAAAAAATGCTAGTAGTTTGAGGATAATAATTGAAAGTTTAAAGAAATTAATTGATGTTTGAAGAAAATAATTGAAATTTGAAGAGAATAATCCAAAAATGTCAAAAAAAAAACTAAATATAAAGAAAATAATTAAAGTTTGAAAAAAATAATTGAAATTATAAAATAATAATAATTGTAATTAAATAATTGAATTTGGTGATCAAAGGTAATAATAATTCCCAAAATGTACAAAAATATTTTAATTGCAAAAATCAGTGAAACATGAACAAAATAATTGAAAAATGACTGAAATAATTAAGAGCTGGTGTAGTTGAATAAAATAATTGAAATTTGTAGAAAATAATTCTAAAATGGCAAAAATAATAGAAATATAAAGAAAATAATTAGAAAAGGACAAAAATACTTGAATAATGACAAAAGTATTTATAATTTGAAGAAAATAATTGAAAATTTAAAAAAAAATGAAAACATTTGTAATTAATTTAACTATTCATGCGAATAATTTAAAGACTGAAGAAAATAATTGATATTTAAAAAAATTATAAATAAAATCGCAAAAATACTTAAAAACACAAAAATACTTGAAATAATTTATAGCTGGTGTAAAAATTAAAAATTTGAATACAATACTTAAGAAATTGACAAAACAATTGAAATGTTAAGAAAATAATTGAATAATGGCATAAATAATTGAAAGCTGGTGTAAACATTAAAATATTATGGACAATAAATTAAAAATTGAAAAAAATATTAGTAGTTTGAGGATAATAATTGAAAGTTAAAGAAATTAATTGATGTTTGAAGAAAAGAATTGAAATAAGAAAAAAGTAATTGAAAAAAGGGCAAAATAATTAAAATTTGTATCAAAAAAAGTTGTAAAATAAAAAAATTAATTAAAAATAAAAAAATGAAGACGAAAATTGAAAAGAAGTAATTGAAATTTAAGGAAAATAATTAAAGTTACAATTATAATTATAATTCAATAATGACATAAATAATTGAAAGCTATTGTAAAAATTTAATTTTTTAGACAATAGTTGAAAAATTGAAAAAGATAATAGGTTTCAAGAAAATAATTGAAATCTAAAGAAAATAATTTAAAAATATCAAAACAAATTTAAATATAAAGAAAATAGTTGAAATTTGAAGAAAATAATTGAAATTTGTAGAAAATAATTCTAAAATGACATAAATAATAGAGATATGAAGAAAATAATTGGAAAAGAACAAAAATATTTGAATAATAACAAAAGTAATTGAAATTTGAAGAAAATAATTTAAAAATGTCAAAAATAAATGAAAACTTTTGTAATAAATTAAAATATTCATGGCAATAACTTAAAAACTGAAGAAAATAATTGAAATATAAAGAAAATAATTGAAAAATGGCCAAAATAATCCAAATGTGAAAAAAAGTTGTAAAACGAGAAAACTCATTGATAAATTGATTAAAAATCAAAAAATGAAGACAAAAATTGAAACGAAGTAATTGAAATTTGAGGAAAATAATTGAAGTTATAATAATAATTGTAATTGAATAATTGAATTTGGTGTTCAAAGGTAATAACAATTTCCAAAATGTCCAAAATATTTTAATGTCAAAAATAAGTGAAATATGAACAAAATAATTGAAAAATGACTGAAATAATTAGAACTGTTGTGAAAATTAAAAATTTGAATAAAATACCTAAAAAATTGACGAAATAATTGAAAAAGGTAAGAAAATAATGAAATAATGGCATAAATAATTGAAAGCTAGTGTAAAAATTAAAATATTATAGACAATATAAGAAAAATTGAAAAAAAAATATTAGAAGTTTAAGGAAAATAATTCAAAAATGTCAAAAGAAATTTGAACTTGAAGAAAGTAATTAAAATTTGAAGAAAATAATTGAAAAATGGCAAAAATAAATGAAAACTTTTGTAATTAATTTTAATATTCATGACAATAATTCAAATACTGAAAAAAATAATAATTTATATTTGAAAAAATTACATTAAAAATTGCAAAAATACTTAAAAATACAAAAATACTTAAAAAATGACAAAAATATTGCCTACATGAGGAAGCAATAATTGAAAAGAGGTGTAGAAAATAAATAATAATAATAATTGAAAAATTGAAAAAATGTTAGAAATTTGAGAAAAAGTTAGAAGTTAAAAGTTAAAGAAATTAATTGAAGTATGAAGAAAATCATTGAAATTTGAAGAGAATATTTCAAGTTAAAAAAATACTATGTACTTATGGTATAATAGTGTACTTAAATGATTTTATTAATATTATGTTTGTATACAAATTTTTACTTGGGCTCAAAAAATAATGTCACGCATTTGTGTAAGCGGACAGACAAACCGACAAAATAATTGAAGAAATTAATTGAAAAAAAATTATGAAATATAATATATTTCTTATCTATTTTCATAAAACGACAAAATTTTATGGTTCTATATACACAGAAATATAAAAATTAATTAAATCTCATCGCTTAAGCAGATATGAAATTTTTTTAAAAGTCATTTCTTGAATTTTGTTCAGATTTAATAATCTATATATTTGTTTAAAAAGACATTATACTTTAGAATCTTGTAAAGTTCGAAGAATTGATACTTAAACCATAAAATTTTATGTTTCATATAGAAGGTATAAACTTTAAAATTAGCTTTGTTTTAGTAATTTAATAGAAACATTTTTAACACTTCAGTGAGATTAAAATAACAAATTTTAATTCTAGAGTGTCGAACAAAAATTTAATACACTTCCTAATAAGAAACTATTAATACGTATTATTATGTCATTTAATTTTAAAAACCTGTTTTAAGGTTGTTCTCTTGAATCAGTGGTTCTTAACACCAATTTTGTAATTTTTTTCTTATTTAGTGACACTTATTGTATGCCGTTAACTTCAGAGTATAGAGTCTCTTTTTTTTTGCTCCATTTAAGGTAGTTCTCTTGCACCAGTGGTTCTCAACTCCAATTTTGTAATTTTTTACTCAGTTAGTGATACTCAGTGTTTGGCGCCAACTTCAGAGTAAAGAGTCTCCCTTTTTTCGCTCCATTTAAGGTAATTCTCTTGGATCAGTGGTTCTCAACTCTAATTATGTAATTTTTACCCAGTTAGTGATACTTAGTGTATGGCGCTTACTTTAAAATATAGAGTCTCTCTTATTTTGCTCCCTTTAAGGTAGTTCTCTTGGATCAGTGGTGCTCAACTCCAAATTCCTAATTTTTTACTCAGTTAGGGATACTCAGTGTATGGCGATAACATTAAAATATAGAGTCTCCCTTTTTTCGCTCAATTTAAGGTAGTTCTCTTGAATCAGTGTTTCTCAACTCAAATTTTGCACTTTTTTTATTCAGTTAGTCACACTCAGTGTATGGCACCAACGTTAGAGTATAGAGTCTCTCTTTTTTTGCTTTATTTAAGGTAGTTCTCTTATATCAGCGGTTCTCAACTCCAAATTCCTAATTTTTTACTTAGCTAATGATACTCAGTGTATGGCGCCAACTTTAAAAATATAGAGTCTCCCTTATTTTGCTCAATTTAAGGTAGTTCTCTTGGATCAGTGGTTCTGAACTCCAAATTCCTAACTTTTTACTCAGTTACTGAAATTTTTTACTCAGTTAGTGTATGGCGCCAACAGTAAAATATAGAGTCTCTCTTATTTTGCTCCATTTAAGGTAGTTTTCTTCGATCAGTGGTTCTCAACTCCAAATTTCTAATTTTTTACTCAGTTACTGAAATTTTTTACTCAGTTAGTGATACTCAGTGTATGGAGCCAACTTTAGAGTATAGAGCCTCTCTTATATTGCTCTATTTAAGGTAGTTCCCTTGAATCAGTGTTTCTCAACTCAAATTTTGCACTTTTTTTACTCGGTTAGTCACACTTAGTGTATGGCACTAACTTTAAAGTATAGAGTCTCTCTTTTTTTTGCTCCATTTAAGGTAGTTCTCTTAGATCAGTGGTTCTCAACTTCAAATTCCTAATTTTTTACTCAGTTACTGAAATTTTTTACTCAGTTAGTGTATGGCGCCAACTTTAAAATTTAGTGTCTCTCTTATTTTGCTCCATTTAGGGTAGTTTTCTTCGATCAGTGGTTCTCAATTCCAAATTCCTAATTTTTTACTCAGTTACTGAAATTTTTTACTCAGTTAGTGTATGGCGCCAACTTTAAAATATAGAGTCTGTCTTATATTGCTCTATTTAAGGTAGTTCCCTTGGATCAGTGGTTCTCAACTCCAAATTCCTAATTTTTTACTCAGTTACTGAAATTTTTTACTCAGTTAGTGTATGGCGCCAACTTTAAAATATAGAGTCTGTCTTATATTGCTCCATTTAAGGTAATTCTCTTAGATCAGTGGTTCTCAACTCCAAATTCCTAATTTCTTACTCAGTTACTGAAACTCAGTGTTTGACGCCAACTTCAGAGTAAAGTGTCTCTCGTCTTTCGCTCCATTTAAAGTAGTACTTTTAGATCAGTGGTTCTCAACTATTGTATGATATTTCAATTAGAAAAATATTCAAAGAAAAATTTTTGTTGTTGTTGAGAGAACTACCTAAAAGAAATGAATAAAACAACGAAAAATGAATTTCAGATTAATATTTCTCAAAATTTAGTACCGAAAGTGGTATTTTCCAAAAAATGATATTATATCTTAAATCTTAAAATATACAGTTTAGTAATTTTTCTCTATTAAATTAGAGATTAGAGCAAGAACCCAATTACTTAAATTTAAGAAATCTTTTTATTTTTCATTATAAACTATTTCCAGATTTCCAAACTTGTTTTATTCTTTAATATTGAGAAAGTAGAAGAAATCTCGCGAAATTGACTGAAGTATAATGAAAAAAATCTCGACATTCGGTGATCATGATTCGGGTGAAATCTGAAGTGAGATTGAGAGCTTTTACACGGTTGAACAGTTTCCGACAAATCAAGCCCAGTCTTTGTTTCAACTGAGTCTACTATTTCTTCTTTGCTCCTATTCCTTGATGTAAACGTTCGTTTCTAAGAACAATCAGAAAGCTTCTAATTCAGGTCAAAAGTGACAAAGGAAAAGTTGAAACGACTTTCGAATGAGTTCTGGAAAGGAAGCAACAATTATGTGCTTGTGGTAAACAAGAGTGTTGTATTTGCCGTAGACTTAGCAATGTTGTATAGTGGCTTTTCGGGTCCAGTGGACGTCAGTAATTACATTGGACAGATTTAAGCTAAAGTCTTGTTTTATGTTTGGACGTTAACACTAATTTGGATAAATATAGATTTATGCAACTATTTGTACAGCAGTAAACTTTGCTAATTTAAACTGAATATAATTGAGGGAAAATACAGTACCGCCTGGAGAAATCAATTATGCTCTGTGGAAACTTAATGCTCTTGTAAACAAAGTTTCGTCTCCGTTTTCGCGTTTCACGATTGAGAAATGGAGAATTCCATGGATGACTGTCAGGACCAATTGCTTAAAACTGAATCTCTTAAGAAGTCGCTCAGTTACCAAGAGCACTCATTTACCATTATATTCTGAAAGATAGTGTGAATACTTGAGAAGATGGTTCCATTTTGTAATCGTTCCAGCAGACTTTAAGCAGTGTAAGTTATAATTGTGTCGGCAAATAACTACCATCTCATTATCATATCTTACATCTGAATAAGAGACCTAGATGTGGACCAATTTTGTGAAATTTACATCTTCTCATCTCTTGCAGATAGTGCTAGTTTCGTAAAATATACACTGGTTGTAATAGAGGCATACACGCACACACACATACACATACACACATTTTCACCAGAGTTACGCTATGATCTCGAAAAACATTTTGAATTTAATGACGCAGAATATGAATATTATTTTAAAAAATTATGTATATTTTGAATGAATTTTAAATAAGAGGATAGGAATTCTATATAAAAAACAGAAAAAACCTAATTTTATAATGAACCACCTTTCGCGTTATTCTGAGTTGCAGCGGAAACGAGATTTTTTCCTGTTAAATATTTCGTTCAAAGGACCTAGAATTATACAACTCCACAAAAAAAAAAACATTTTTTTTTGTCTGAGACACAACAGTAGTATATTTTTATGTATTATTCTCCGCTGAATCTGAATCTAAAATCAGAATACCCAAATTAGCTACACTTTTTGAGATAATATCAAAAATTTGCTCAAAAACGCGAAAAACACGGAAAAAGAAAAATTTTTCATCCGGGACAATATGCTAGTTTATTCCAACGTACTTCTCTTCGCTGAATCGGAATCTAAAGTCAGAATAACCAAATTGATTAAGATTTTTAAGATAATCTCAAGAAATTGCCTAAAAACCCGAAAAATCAAAATTTTTTATCAGGGACTTATACTAGTATATTCCTACGTCTCTTTTTCCTCTGAATCCGAATCCGAAGTAAAAATAACCAGATTGGCTAACGTTTTTAAGATAATCACAAAAAATTTCTCAAAAACCCGAAAAAACCCGAAAAAAAAAATTTTTTATCCGGGGCAATATGCTAGTGTATTTCTACGTACTTTTATCAGTTGAATCCGACTCCAAAATCAGAATACCAGAATGACTAACTTTTTTTAGATAAACTCAAAAAATTGCTCAAAAACCCGAAAAAACCCGAAAAACAAAATTTTTTATCCGGGACAATATTCTGGTGCATTCCTACGTATTTTTCTCCTCTGAATACAAATCAAAAGTTAGAATACGTAAATTGACTAAGATTGGTAAGATAATCTCAAAAAATTTCTCAAAAACCCAAAAAAACCAAATTCTTTATCCGGGACAATATTCTGGTGTATTCCTACGTATTTTTCTCCGCTGAATCCGATTCCGAAGTCAGAATAACCAGACTGGCAAATTTTTTAAGATAATCTCAAAAACTAGAAAAAACCCAAAAAACATTTTTTATCCGGGACAATATGCTAGTGTATTTCTACGTATTTTTCTTCGCTAAATCCAAATCCGAAGTAAAAATAGATAAATTACCTAACATTTTTAAGATAATATCAAAAAATTACTCAAAAACCCAAAAAAAACCAAAGAAACAAAATTTTTTTACCCGGGACAATATGCTAATGTATTCCTACGTATTTTTTTCCGCTAAATCCCAATTCCAAGTCAGAATAGATAAATTACTTAACATTTTTAAGATAATCTCAAAAAATTACTTAAAAACCCATAAAACAAATTTTTTATCCGGGACAATATTCTGGTGTATTCCTACGTATTTTTCTCCGCTCAGTCCGATTCCGAAGTCAGAATAACCAGAATGGCCAACTTTTCATGATAATCTCAAAAAATTCCTCAAAAACCCGAAAAACCCCGAAAAAAAAATTTTTTTTATCCGGGACAATATGCTACTGTATTCCTACGTATTTTTCTTTACTGAATCCGATTCTAAAGTTAAAATAAGTAAATTGACTAAGATTTTTAAGATAATCTTACAAAATTGCTCAAAAATCCCAAAAAACCCGCAAAACAGTATTTTTTATCCGGGACAATATGCTAGTGTATTTCTACGTACTTTTCTCAGATGAATACGAATCTAAAGTCAGAATGACCAGATTGACTAAAATTTTTAGGATAGATTTAAAAAATTGCTCAGAAACCCGAAAAAACCCAAAAAACAAATTTTTTTTTATCCGGGACAATATGCTAGTGTATTCCTACGTATTATTTTTCACTGAATTCGAATCTGAAGTCAGATTCACCAAAATGGCTATTTTTTTACGATAATCTCAAAAAATTGCTCAGAAACCCGAAAAAACCCGAAAAAAGAAAATATTTTTATCCAGGACAATATGCTAGTGTATTTCTACGTATGTTTCTCCGCTGAATACGAATCTAAAGTTAGAATAAGTAAATTGACTAAAATTTTTAAGATAAACTCAAAAACTTCCTCAAAAACCCGAAAAACCCCGAAAAACAAAATTTTTTTATCCGGGACAATATGCTACTGTATTTCTACGTATTTTTCTTTACTGACTTCGAATCTAAAGTCAGAACATCCAAAATGTCTATTTTTTTGAAAGATAATCGCAAAAAATTGCTCAGAAACCCGAAAAAACCCGAAAACAAAAATATTTTTATCCAGGACAATATGCTAGTGTATTTCAACGTATTTTCTCCGCTGAATACGAATCTTAAGTTAGAATAAGTAAATTGAATAAGATTTTTAAGATAATCTCACAAAATTGCTCAAAAACCCGAAAAAACCCGAAAAACAGTATTTTTTATCCGGGACAATATGCTAGTGTATTTCTACGTACTTTTTTTCCGATGAATACGAATCTAAAGTCAGAATGACCAGATTGACTAAAATTTTTAGGATAGATTTAAAAAATTGCTCAGAAACCCGAAAAAACCCAAAAAACAAATTTTTTTTTATCCGGGACAATATGCTAGTGTATTCCTACGTATTATTTTTCACTGAATTCGAATCTGAAGTCAGATTCACCAAAATGGCTATTTTTTTACGATAATCTCAAAAAATTGCTCAGAAACCCGAAAAAACCCGAAAAAAGAAAATATTTTTATCCAGGACAATATGCTAGTGTATTTCTACGTATGTTTCTCCGCTGAATACGAATCTAAAGTTAGAATAAGTAAATTGACTAAAATTTTTAAGATAAACTCAAAAACTTCCTCAAAAACCCGAAAAACCCCGAAAAACAAAATTTTTTTATCCGGGACAATATGCTACTGTATTTCTACGTATTTTTCTTTACTGACTTCGAATCTAAAGTCAGAACATCCAAAATGTCTATTTTTTTGAAAGATAATCGCAAAAAATTGCTCAGAAACCCGAAAAAACCCGAAAACAAAAATATTTTTATCCAGGACAATATGCTAGTGTATTTCAACGTATTTTCTCCGCTGAATACGAATCTTAAGTTAGAATAAGTAAATTGAATAAGATTTTTAAGATAATCTCACAAAATTGCTCAAAAACCCGAAAAAACCCGAAAAACAGTATTTTTTATCCGGGACAATATGCTAGTGTATTTCTACGTACTTTTTTTCCGATGAATACGAATCTAAAGTCAGAATGACCAGATTGACTAAAATTTTTAGGATAGATTTAAAAAATTCCTCAGAAACCCGAAAAAACCCAAAAAACAAAATTTTTTTATCCGGGACAATATGCTAGTGTATTCTTACGTATTTTTCTTCACTGAATTGGAATCTGTAGTCAGAACAACCAAATATTCTATTTTTTTTAAAGATAATCTCACCATATTGCTCAGAAACCCGAAAAAACCCGAAAAAAGAAAATAATTTTATCCGGGACAATATGCTAGTGTATTTCTACGTATTTTTCTTCACTGAATCCGATTCTAAAGTTAAAATAAGTAAATTGACTAAGATTTTTAAGATAATCTTACAAAATTGCTCAAAAATCCCAAAAAACCCGCAAAACAAAATTTTTTATCCGGGACAATATGCCAGTGTATTCCAACGTATTTTTTCCGCTGAATCAGGATTCAAAGTCAGAATAACCAGATTGGCTAACATTTTTATGATAACCTTAAAAAATTGTTCAAAAACCCGGAAAAACCAGAAAAACAACTTTTTTTTCCGGGACAATATGCTGGTGTATTCTTACGTATTTTTTTCTGCTAAATCCGAATCCGAAATCAGAATAACTAGATTGACAAAAATGTGTGAGATAATCTTTTAAAACTGCTGAAAATCTCGAAAAAATTGCTTTTTTTAAGTATATCTGAAAAATTTTTGCCAATCTGGTTATTCTAATTTCGGATTCGGATTCAGGGGGAAAAATATGTAGGAATACACAAATATTGTCCTGGTAAAAATTTTTTTTTTTTTTTTTTCTTTGGGGTTTTTGAGCAATGTTTTGAGATTTTCTAAAAAAAATTAAGAAATATGAATATGTTTCTGCTTATTACATTCTAGTTTTTTTTTATTCCAAAGTTTAATGCATTCAAGCTTTTCATTTCTAATCATTTCAATTTTTAATAGTAATAAAATTTATTATTTTACATATTTATTTATTTTTGGAAAATTGTGTCACTATTTTTTAGTACTAATACTTCAGTCTTCAGTAGACATTTTCACTTTTCAAGAATCTTTTCTGCTACTTTATTTTCAATTTTTCTCATCTTTCATAATTTTTAAACCATTTTTTATTAATTTTCGAGTTTTATCCTAATTTTTCTCATTTTGAGAAATATTTCATTTTTCTAAAAAATACATTCTCAGTTCAATTAATATGTATAGACGATAAAGAGGCTTGACTATTTTGACAGAAAGTTACGCTTGTTTCTAACCAGATTTTAGGGTTAGTTTTAAACGACCATTTTTACAATTTATAGTAATAATAATGAATTGATAAACATTTACAACTATATAAATTCTTGGTTTTTTAAAAATACTCAATTATTTTCCGAAATTTATTTTTATTTCATTTCACATAAAAAAAATTGCAATTCTCAATACTAGTATTTGTGTTTTCAGACTTAAATTGCAAAAAGTCAATATTACTTAAGAGCATGTGATAAATATCAGTTTATTTTTATATTTTTTTTTTTTCTTAATTTATTTTCTATATTTTTCATAACCTTGTATATAATACTCCTCTTAAACTGAACGGATTTTCTATCTAAGTTATATTAAAAATATTCTTTCTAAATGTTGACAACATTGTTCTATAAACATTGGTTTTAACATTGGTTCTAACAACATTAATTCTATAACAGTGTATAAAATACATCTTTTTTAAGGGCATATGATGGAGAATGACGTCACTAGTATAGGCAAAACCTGTCCGTACACTTTCTCTAAAACTAATCAAAATTTTGACACCAAATTTTGTAAAATTACCTAAAATATCATTAAAAAGGTCTCTCTGACCCCAAATTTACTTAAATTTTCCCTTAAAATTAATTTTTTAAAAAAATTCGCTGATTTTCGAAAATGAAAAAAATTAATTTTAAGGCAAAGTAAATTTGGACCAGAGAGACCTTTTTAATGATATTTTAGTTAATTTTACAAAGTTTGGTGTCAAAATTTTTATTAGTTTTAGAGAAAGTTTACAAGCAGGTTTTGCCTACACCAGTGACGTCTCATTTTCCATCACATGCTCTTTTTAGATTTTAACAATTATAAATATTTTTACTTTTAAAATTTACTCTACATTTCTGTATTATGTCTTCCTTCGAATTAAATTATAAATTTAAAAACTTTTCATTCCTTTATCACGAGATGACGCTATGTTAAATGTTCTGCAGATGCTACCAACATTATAAAAATACGACCTAACCTAAAAAATTGACATTTGAGATACACAGGCTCATTTTTATATTACTGACTACTTGTTAGGACAAACGTCCACTAAACCAAATAAGAAAAAGGCTCATTTTGAGAAACATGAGTCTCAATTTAAGAAACATAAGTCTCATTTTGAATTTGAACTCAAAACCAGAAGCAGCGCAAATGAGTGAACAGTGAGACCAGGTTATTTTTTGTCCGTGAATGTGCCCATTATCTTTTATTTAGATTGTGATTTATCTGCGCTGAGATCTCGGAATAAAATCAATCTGAATAGAAAGTTTTCGAGGTGATGTGTGTGACTGAGGGATGCACAAATTTCCTATATATCACGTAACGTATAATGGGACTTTTCGATTTCGATATATATTGATATTGTATAGGAACAAACTGCGGATGCTGTGCACAATTGAGATGTGCTGGCAACCACGACAGCGTGTTTCGATGTAAAAAAAAGTTGAAACTCGCGGATTAACGATGCTGGCTGCGATCAAGTTACGAACTACGCCGACTACTTGCACCTTTGTGATTGATGAAAAAAGCATGGTGCGCACTACTATACAGGAACATAGTATAGTAACATTCTGCTTTTTCCCGCTCCTACCTGAGTCTGTTGTTTTGTCATTTATTCATGTCACGATTTACCTACAGTTGTAGTTTTAAAATCATGTTAGGGTGTGTCACATCGATTCGTATTTCTGCTGTTTTTTTTTTTTTTTTTGCCGCTTTTGACAAATGGACGATCTGTTCGCACCCAGTGACAAGTGAAAAATCTACAAGAAACGAGAAAGAAAGGCGTGAACAATAGCATTTTTATAGAGAACATGACAAAGAAGTTTGCTTCTTTTGTTAAAATCGTTATAACTTCTTTGCTATGTTTTTTTAGAGAAAAAATTTCTTATTTTTTTTAGACATGATTTTCATAAAGGCAAGACAAATTACGACAAGTTTGTCTTGAATAAAGCAAAGATTTTTGTCTAAATAATACTATTTGGGTAATTGATGATTTTGATAGAAGATGATGAAAAAAGTTGTTGAATAGAGAAAAAATATATTAACTCGAAGGCAACTTTGTTTTTTATTTGTGTTAAATGAAGTTTATTCAAGTCAAATAACTTTTTTGTTTAAAATAAATAAAATTCGAAATTGTTTCCAACTATTTATTTAACAATTATATATTTATTTATATAACTATTTAGTTTAATCTTAAAACTGTTTAAATCTATTTAAAATCAGTTGGAAACTGCTTTAAACTGTCTGGAAAAGCTAGAATAGTAAATATAAAGCTATGTTTTTTAATGTCAGGTGTGTGGACAGACAGACAGACAGACAGACAGATATACAAATAAACGAATAGACATACGAACAGACAGACTGACATACAGACAGACTACCAGACGGTCAGGCAGAGAGACTACCAGACGGACAGACAGCCAGACAGACAGACATAAAGATGAACGAATAGACGTACGGACAGACAGACTGACATACAGACAGACGATCAGGCAGATGAACTACCAGGCGGACAGACAGACAGACATAAAGATGAACGAATAGACGTACACACAGACAGACTGACATACAGACAGACGGACTACCAGGCGGACAGACAGTCAGACGGACAGACATACATACATAAAGGGATACAGATAAACGAATGGACATACAGACAGACGGACTATCAGGCGGACAGACAGTCAGACGGACAGACAGACATACATAAATACATACAGATAAACGAATGGACATACAGACAGACGGACTACCAGGCGGACAGACAGTCAGACGGACAGACAGACATACATAAATACATACAGATAAACGAATGGACATACAGACAGACGGACTACCAGGCGGACAGACAGTAAGACGGACAGACAAACAGACTGACTACCAGACGGTCAAACAGAGGAACTACCAGGCGGACAGACAGTCAGACGAACAGACAGACACCAAAGTCTCGTTATAAAAGTTTCTTTTCCTTGTTTTCGAGACCCTAAAAGCAATTAATTAATAACTCGGGAGATTAATAATGTAGCATGAGAAAGAGTTTAAAAATTGAAAGTTGATGAGAACGAAGCTAAACACCGTTACGGGAATAGGTATCGATCTGTTAGAAAATAATTTAAGAGATGATCGGTGGCAATTGAATATCGCAGGATTTAGGTGCTCTAGAAATTGACGACACGGATTAAATCTTTTCGAACCTTCTGCAATATCGATATGCTCTACTCAATTTTCTCGTGAATTTCCACACCAGAATTTAAGGTAACTGGCTCTCACATCTTTGCGAAACAGATATCGAACTATCGGTCCTCCAATATCTTTTTATCACTTTTCTAGCCAAGAGACATCCACGATGTCACCCGAGGCGAACATGTTTCTTTAGTTTTTACTTGTTTTCTGCCATGTCCGGCTATTTCCTAGAAAATTGTCCATATCAAATTTCTCCCATCACACGCAGACTAACATAATCTTCTAAAAGTTAGTATATCTTTATTTTAATACAAAACTCGATATTCTTATTTATATCCAAAACTCGGTTATTAAATTAACCTTACATAATACTAAAATCTAAATCATACATATAGTTGTAGGCAGTAAAAAAATTTGGTTTATTTTTGTAGAAATGGGAACTTGTTGAATTTTATGAGTTAAATTTGTAACAGTTTTAAATGTAAATTATATATTAAACAAAATATATGTTGAGTAAAAATGTATTATTGAATAGTAATTATTCAATATATTGAGTTTTTTCTTCAAAGTTTGTCAACATTTGTAATTTACATCCAATTTTGACAAATAATAGCTCATTTTAATCCTTTGAAACATTTTCTACAAGTCTGTTTGTTGAATTTTATTAATTTAATAAAAAATTTATTTAATACCGCGCTTTAAGAATAGTAATTTTAACATTATTTAACAAATTTTTCAATTTTTATCATTCTTTTCTATTATGATTTCAATTATTTGCTACAATTTTCAACTATTTTTATCATTTTTCAAAAAATTTATTCAATTTCTAATTATTTTCATTATTTTTCAATTTTTCCGTAAAATTTAAAATTTAATTTCGGCAAGTTTCAATTGTTTTCTTCAACTTTTTCAAATAAAACTTTTTTAGTTTTAATTATTTCCGTCAATGTCAAAGTAGTTTCATTGTTTAATAATAAATTTTCAATTTATTTCACTATTTACAATTATTTTTACAAAACTTGATTTTCGTTTAACAAATTGTAATTTTTTTTCTTTAAATTACAATTAATTTCTTCAATATCGAATTATTAAAATCAATTTGTAATGTAAAATGAATAATGGAAGGACAAAAAAACATAATTATTGAATTTTAATTTATTGTTTTTAAATTTTAGTTGCATTTTTTAAATATTTAAATCATATTCTTCAATTTTCAAATCTCTTTCTATTATATGGAAAAATTCCGTAATTTTCTGAATTTTTTTTCTTGAATTCTCATAATTATCTTTAAATTCCAATTATTTTTATCATTTTTCAAGTATAGTCTTGTCTATCTCAAATATATTCTGTAATTTTTTCAATTATTTTTTACAAATTGTTATTATTTTCTTCAATTTTTAATTATTTCTAAAAAATTTCAATTAATTTCTGAATTTTCACATTTTTTTAAATTAATTTTCTAAATTTGTTATTATTTATTTCAAATTCCAGTAATTTTTGCATTTTACAATTATTATTCACAAGTTCAAATTACTTTTATTAATTATAAATTATTTTTATTCTTTTGCAAATATTTTCTCAAATTTTTTATTATTTTCATTATTCTTCAATTAATTTCCTAGATTTTCAAATATTTTTTAAAATTGTAATAATTTTCTCCAATTTTTAATTATTATTTGTTATTTTTCGCAATCAATTTCTTCAATTTTTAATTTTTTTTACCACTTCTTAATAAAATTCCTAAATTTTTAATTATTTATCTCACTTTTGAATTATTTTTTCAATTTTCATTTTCTTTTATATTTTTAAAATTATTTTCTCCACCTTTTAATTAGATATATTAATTGTTTTTTAATTAATTTCATAATTTTTCATTTACTATCTCAAATCTAAGTTATTGTATCCACTTTTCAATGTTTTAGTCATTTTTCAATTATTTTTCTTAAATTTCAATTACGTTCTTCAATTTTTAATTCATTTTTTTTTTTAATTGGCAATGATTTTCACAAATTTTTTATTATTTTGATTATTTGTTGAATTATTCAGAAAATTTCAATTATTTAACTCAAATTTCCATTATTCGCTTTAATTTTCGATTATTTCTATAATATTTGTTAAATATTTTCTTGAATTTAAAATTCTTGAAATCATTTTGTAATTAGGTACTTTCTTTCATTTCACATAATATTCTGTAATTTTTTTTTAATTATTGTTCTAAAATTGCAACAATTATCGTTAATTTCCAATTATTTTTACATTTTTAAAGTAGTCTTGTTTATCTCAAATATATTCTGTAATTTTTAGAATTATTTTTCACAGATTTTTATTATTTTCTTCAATCTTCAATTATTTCTATCATTTTACAATTGCTTTTTTGTCATTTTCAATTATTTTTTTATTATTCTTCTAATTTTTTTTATTATTTATCATAAATTCCAGTTATTTTCACAATTTACAATTATTTTCATCATTCTGTTATTATTTTCTTTTATTACAAATATAAGTTGTAATTTTTTCAATTATTTTCCACAAATTAAAATTATTATCTTCAATTTTTAATTATTTTTATTTTTTAGCAAATATTTTCTCCAATTTTTTATTATTTTCATTTTTTGTCAATTACTTTGTTAGATTTTTAAATATTCATCTCAAATTTTAATAATTTTCTTCAATTTTCAATTATTATTATTATTTTGCAATCAATTTAACCAATTTTCAATTATTTTTACTACTCCTTTATTATATTCCTAAATTTTCAATTACTTATCTCATATTTCAATTATTTTTTTCCAATTTATTTTTATTTTCTTTTATTTTTTTGCAATTATTTTCTTTAATTTTTAATTAGATGTAATAATTATTTTTCAATAGAATTCTAAATTTTTCAGTTATTAGGTATCTCAAATTTTAGTTATTGTATTCACTTTAGAAGGCTTTAATCATTCTTGGATTATTTTCCTCAAATTTAAATTATTTTAAATTATAGTCGTCAATTTTTAATTAATTATTTTAATTTTCAATGATTTTTACAAATTTTTCATTATTCTGATTATTTGTTAATTAATTCGGAAAATTTCAATTATTTAACCCAAATTTCCATTATTTTCTTCAATTTTCGATTACTTCTATAATGTTTAATTTTTTTTTTAATTCAAAATTCTTGAATTATTTTGTAATTTTTTCGGTTAGGTCTCTCATGCTTCTTTCTTGCTTTCAGAATCGCAAACTGTGAACTCTCCTTGTGTTTCGCACGCTATTGTTGTTTTTATCTATCCCAGGTAACTTTATTCTCCCTTGCTTCTAGAACCGCAAACTGTAAATTCTTCTTGCGTTTCGCACGCTATTGTTGTCTTTATCTATCCCAGGTAACTTTATTTTCTCTTGCTTTAAGAACCACAACTGTGAACTCTCCTTGCGTTTCTCACTCTATTTTTGTCTTTATCTATCCCAAGTAACTTTATTCTCCCTTGCTTCTAGAACCGCAAACTGTAAATTCTTCTTGCGTTTCGCACGCTATTGTTGTCTTTATCTATCCCAGGTAACTTTATTTTCTCTTGCTTTAAGAACCACAACTGTCAACTCTCCTTGCGTTTCGCACGCTATTGTTGTCTTTATCTATCCCAAGTAACCTTATTCCTTCTTGCTTTTAGAACAGCACACTGTGAACTCTCCTTGCGTTTCGCACGCTATTGTTGTCTTTATCTAGCCCAGGTAACTTTATTCTCCCTTGCTTCTAGAACCGCAAACTGTAAATTCTTCTTGCTTTTCGCACGCTATTGTTGTCTTTATCTATCCCAGGTTACTTTATTTTCTCTTGCTTTAAGAACCACAACTGTGAACTCTCCTTGCGTTTCGCACGCTATTGTTGTCTTTATCTATCCCAAGTAACCTTATTCCTTCTTGCTTTTAGAACAGCACACTGTGAACTCTCCTTGCGTTTCGCACGCTATTGTTGTCTTTATCTAGCCCAGATAACCTTATTCTCTCTTACTTCAAGAACCACAACTGTGAACTCTCCTTGCGTTTCTCACTCTATTTTTGTCTTTATCTATCCCAGGTAATCTTATTCTCTCTTGCTTTTAGAACCGCAACCTGTGAACTCTCCTTGCGTTTCTCACTCTATTCTTGTCTTTATCTATCCCAGGTAACCTTATTCTCTCTTGCTTTTAGAACCGTAAACTGTAAACTCTCCTTGCGTTTCGCACGCTATTCTTGTCTTTATCTATCCCAGGTAACCTTATTCTCTCTTACTTCAAGAACCAAAACTGTGAACTCTCCTTGCGTTTCTCACTCTATTCTTGTCTTTATCTATCCCAGGTAAATTCTATAACTTATTCTCTCTTACTTTCTAAAAAGCATAGCAGTATACCTATATATCTATAACTAACTGATTTCTTATATAGGATTCATATTTAGAAACCACACAAAGCTTTTTCATTCCAGAAAAAATTGATCAAAATTGAAATAATCTCACAAATGTAAAACTTTCCTCGAAGGATTTGATTGAAATGGAAATAAAATCAAAGATGTTGTGATTTGTCAATTAAAAAAATTTGTCAAGAGAGTTTTTCTTTCAAAGAATAATAAACTGATTTGAATAATCAAGATTCTTTGACGAGAGAGGGGGGGGGGAGGCATTGTTAGAAGCGTTTGCTGACTGAAGTCCATAAGGCATCTTGAAAGTGCTTATCGGAATCCGTTTAATGCCACCGAGATGACGAAGGCCTTGAGGGTAAAAAGGAGATCCGCGCGGAATTTAAATTTCTGCAAATTTGTCGGGGAACGGACAATGTCTGCATATCGAGGGTTGGTAGACACTGGCTTGCATATAGTGAGATGCCTCATATAATATTCCTCTACTATCGTATGTTGGAACCTTCTTTCATACTCAGCGATTCGTCTGCTCTGCAGTATCGAATAGCAGATTCCTCCCTGTATGAAAATCCAGCAAAAAGCCTTTTTCTTTATCCCTTTTGCCGCACATAAATCACACAACTCGACATTCACAGAAAAGGGCCCAGTTGTCGATTTTCAGTTGCGCACGTATATTGTTTTATATTTAACTAACATCCCATCTTGACATTTTGCCAAATCTGAAAAAAGTCAGTTTAATTCACGGAATTAAGAGAGTTTTAAATACAGAATCAAGAGAGCGGGCATTTTCATGAATATTGTAATTTGACAGTAGGAAAAAAAAGAGAAAAGTCAATAAGAGAGAAAAAGCTGTCAAAGGGTCAAAAAGAATTTGTTTTTGCGAGTTGATACACAGAATATATTTTTGAAATTCTTCACACGAGACATGAAAATTCTTTGTTTTTTTTTATGACGTGACATCCGATCGCTAAAGAAAGAGTTTGCATGCTTGTTCGATTGATCCGGTGACACGTATCTTTTAGTGCCTCCACATACAAATTGTAGAGATTTATTCGATGGTGTGAGAATGCTTGCGAGAGACAAATATCTGATATGCAAGAACAGGTTCTTGGTTGCATTGATCCAAGTAGATCTAAGCTACGTGATGCAGAGAAAATTTTATATCATTTCTAAAATATTGAGTTGGAAAATTCGGACGATATATTATTTTTAGTTAGGAAATGTAATTGAATTTTGATAAAGGATTATGGTAACAAGTTTTCAAGTTTCCAAATTTCTGGTTATTTTTAATCAATTTCCAGTTCATCTTCAACGGATTAGTTACTTTGTCACAATTATGATAATTTTACCATATATTTTCTAGGTGTTTTATGATTGTTTAAACACATCTTTTGAACCTTCTAGTTATTTTTTCTTTCGCATGCATTCAATTATTTTTTCATTTTTTCCTTCAGTTTCCAGTTCTTTTGTGTCTTTTAGTATCTTTTCTTTTTGTTCTAGTTATTACTTCATATTTTCTACTTGTTTTCCTTAATAACATTTACATTTTTGACTTTCTAGTTATTTCTTTATACACTGTCCTAGTTTAATGAATTTTTAATTGTTTTTAAAAATTTCTATACTTTGTGACTTTTTTGCAATTGTTCTGCATCTTCCAGTTTCTTCTTCATTTACGATTTTTACATTCTCAAAAGATCTTAAATTTGTGCGATATTGCACTTTTGCTAATACTCACATTTCTCGATGTTTTGGGACTTCCTGATTCCGAAAAAAAGAAATTTACGCAAATGTCTGTCTGTCTGTGGAAAAAATTTTGCCGTACGATAACTTGAAAAAAAAATTGACGTATCGACTTCATATTTGAAACTCTTTTTAAGATGCTACAACCAATATGGCAATATGGCAAAATTACTGACAAAAAACAAATTTCTTAATAAGAATGTGGATAAAAGAATATACAAATTGAAGAAACTGATTAAAATTTAAAAAAAAACATATTTTGTAAAAATAGTTGAAAAATGACTAAAGAAGTTAAAAATTAATTACTAAATAATTTAACTAATTTGATATTGAAGAAAATATTTAAAACTAAAAAAAATTTTATTTGAAAAAAGTAAAGAAAAGAATTGAAACTTGCGGAAATTGAATTTAAAAATTAGGGGAGAAATTGAAAAATAATGGAAATAATTAGAAAATAAAGAAAATTTTTGGAAAATGATAAAAATAGTTGACAACTGTAGCAAGTAATTAAAAAAATAACAGAAAATAATTGTTAACAATTTCAGAAATTTTTAAATAATTTTAAATTTACTATTCTCAAAGATTAAAGAAAAGAATTGAAACTTAGGAAATTGAATTAAAATATAAGGTAGAAAAAATACTGAAAATAAAATTGAGGAAACATGTTGAAAAATGATAAAAAAAGTTAAAAATTGTAGCAAAAATAATTAAAGTCATTTAAAAAAAAATTCTTAAAAATTGAAGAAATTTTTAGATAATTTTAAATTTACTATTCTTAAAGAGTGTATTAATTAAAAATTTAATCAATAAAATTTTAAATTAATTAAGGTTTGCAGAATTATAATATATAATAATTGTAACTAGCGTAATGAACCTCGCTCGCTGACGCTCGCTCGGTCATTAATATTAATTTAATTGTTTATTGATGTGGACATTTCATAAAATATTAGTAAACTTATTGTTAATTGAATGTTTAATATTTTTTTTACAAATTTTTTATATTTCAATAATTTTTATTGTTATGTTTTATTATTATTATATTGGAAAAAATAAATCTTGTAATATGTAATGTATTATTTACATCAATATTATGAAGCTATTAATTAATGTTGTCTAATTGAATTATCACTGATCGATTATAGGTACTAGTTGAGTATGAGTTCTATTATATTATTATTGCAAAATTTGAAGCTTGATAATCTAAACTATTTTTGTAAATGATCACAGAAAAAATATAAAAAATCTTAATGGATCTACATTTTTTTTTAAATTAAATTTTCGAATCTGAGTTTATTTCCGTTATGTTTCTATATTGGAATAATGTTTGTTTCCACATAGAAAAAGCTTTGTGATCGTTAAAATTTTCATTTATCCAAAAATAGTCTAAATCGACACATTGTCATTTAAATTATTTCGAAAAACTAATTATTTCAAAATGTAAGAAAAATATACTTAAAGTAGGATACAAAATAAAAAATTATTCTTAAAAAACAAATGAAAAAATTGCGCGTAGGTTTTTGTCGATTTAACACATGCGCAGTAGTTTTTTACAAACATTACACATGCGCAGTAGCTTTCTACAAACGTTAGGTATGCGCAGTGGTAAAAATCGTAACAAATAATGATTGTTTAGCAATTTCCACATGAATTGACATTAAAAAACATGTTAGCAAAAAAGTTTAATGCAATGTTTAAAACATATAATTTTAGAGACTAAATTGTACGCACAACATTTTACAAGTGGAGAAAAACGAAATTTTAATTTTCGTTGGAATTAAAAAAAAAAAAAAAAAAAAAAAAAAAAAAAAAAAAAAAAAGCACCTTTGCGCATGTGCAGTTATCATGTTACCGTGTTACGCATGCGCAATAATAAGACGGAATTTACTGCGCACTTATTAAAAAAAGTATGCTATATGTAGTGAAAATTTAATTATCTGGTGAAGTACAGCACTGCGCATGCGTAATTTTTGAATTTAATTAGAGCACATGTGTGACTATGACTGTGCATGATTGCGCATGTGTAACAGCAATACAAAACAACTGCGCATGTGAAATGTTTGTTTAGTAGTGCGCACGTTTACACAGCTGTGGTGCACTACTGCGCATGTGCAACAATATGTTGTTCATAAAAAAATGTTCAGTTTAACATGTTTGACACGAATAGTGCCAGTGCGCATTGTTACAAACTATAATAACATGGTGAAATGAACATTTTTGTAAGTAACCTATTGGAAAAAGTAGGTGAACTTTGAAGTCTGTACGACGATGAACGAAGTTTTTTCGGTATCGTATTAATATAATAGAAGATTACCACGTACAATTTTATGAATATTGGGAGAACTTTCAAACTAGTTATTCTCAATAAATAAGTAAATTTTTACAAAACTTTTTTAAACACTAATTATATGGAAGATTTTCTGACAGTATGTTAAATATTTATAACCCCCCCCCCCCCCGGTACCCCTAGAAAATGGTTTTTAAAAGTATGAAAAATTGAAAACTTTCAGATCAAAATTTGTTACATTTTATAAACATTTTAAAGAAAAAAAGATTAAAATTAATAAAATTAAATACACTTTTAATGTTTTTATTATTTTTTATGTTCAATAATATAAATTTTTCTATTAAATTTCTTGAATTCCAATATTTAAATTGAGTTTTGAATATTCTTTTCTATTATGGGTCATTAATTACAATAATAATGAAAAGAAAACAATTTTAACAAATTTTTTAAATAAAAGTACCTTTGCGCATGTGCAGATATCATGTTACCGTGTTACGCATGCGCAATAATAAGACGGAATTTACTGCGCACTTATTAAAAAAAGTATGCTATATGTAGTGAAAATTTAATTATCTGGTGAAGTACAGCACTGCGCATGCGTAATTTTTGAATTTAATTAGAGCACATGTGTGACTATGACTGTGCATGATTGCGCATGTGTAACAGCAATACAAAACAACTGCGCATGTGAAATGTTTGTTTAGTAGTGCGCACGTTTACACAGCTGTGGTGCACTACTGCGCATGTGCAACAATATGTTGTTCATAAAAAAATGTTCAGTTTAACATGTTTGACACGAATAGTGCCAGTGCGCATTGTTACAAACTATAATAACATGGTGAAATGAACATTTTTGTAAGTAACCTATTGGAAAAAGTAGGTGAACTTTGAAGTCTGTACGACGATGAACGAAGTTTTTTCGGTATCGTATTAATATAATAGAAGATTACCACGTACAATTTTATGAATATTGGGAGAACTTTCAAACTAGTTATTCTCAATAAATAAGTAAATTTTTACAAAACTTTTTTAAACACTAATTATATGGAAGATTTTCTGACAGTATGTTAAATATTTATTACCCCCCCCCCCCCCGGTACCCCTAGAAAATGGTTTTTAAAAGTATGAAAAATTGAAAACTTTCAGATCAAAATTTGTTACATTTTATAAACATTTTAAAGAAAAAAAGATTAAAATTAATAAAATTAAATACACTTTTAATGTTTTTATTATTTTTTATGTTCAATAATATAAATTTTTCTATTAAATTTCTTGAATTCCAATATTTAAATTGAATTTTGAATATTCTTTTCTATTATGGGTCATTAATTACAATAATAATGAAAAGAAAACAATTTTAACAAATTTTTTAAATAAAAGTACCTTTGCGCATGTGCAGATATCATGTTACCGTGTTACGCATGCGCAATAATAAGACGGAATTTACTGCGCACTTATTAAAAAAAGTATGCTATATGTAGTGAAAATTTAATTATCTGGTGAAGTACAGCACTGCGCATGCGTAATTTTTGAATTTAATTAGAGCACATGTGTGACTATGACTGTGCATGATTGCGCGTGTGTAACAGCAATACAAAACAACTGCGCATGTGAAATGTTTGTTTAGTAGTGCGCACGTTTACACAGCTGTGGTGCACTACTGCGCATGTGCAACAATATGTTGTTCATAAAAAAATGTTCAGTTTAACATGTTTGACACGAATAGTGCCAGTGCGCATTGTTACAAACTATAATAACATGGTGAAATGAACATTTTTGTAAGTAACCTATTGGAAAAAGTAGGTGAACTTTGAAGTCTGTACGACGATGAACGAAGTTTTTTCGGTATCGTATTAATATAATAGAAGATTACCACGTACAATTTTATGAATATTGGGAGAACTTTCAAACTAGTTATTCTCAATAAATAAGTAAATTTTTACAAAACTTTTTTAAACACTAATTATATGGAAGATTTTCTGACAGTATGTTAAATATTTATTACCCCCCCCCCCGGTACCCCTAGAAAATGGTTTTTAAAAGTATGAAAAATTGAAAACTTTCAGATCAAAATTTGTTACATTTTATAAACATTTTAAAGAAAAAAAGATTAAAATTAATAAAATTAAATACACTTTTAATGTTTTTATTATTTTTTATGTTCAATAATATAAATTTTTCTATTAAATTTCTTGAATTCCAATATTTAAATTGAATTTTGAATATTCTTTTCTATTATGGGTCATTAATTACAATAATAATGAAAAGAAAACAATTTTAACAAATTTTTTAAATAAAAGTACCTTTGCGCATGTGCAGATATCATGTTACCGTGTTACGCATGCGCAATAATAAGACGGAATTTACTGCGCACTTATTAAAAAAAGTATGCTATATGTAGTGAAAATTTAATTATCTGGTGAAGTACAGCACTGCGCATGCGTAATTTTTGAATTTAATTAGAGCACATGTGTGACTATGACTGTGCATGATTGCGCATGTGTAACAGCAATACAAAACAACTGCGCATGTGAAATGTTTGTTTAGTAGTGCGCACGTTTACACAGCTGTGGTGCACTACTGCGCATGTGCAACAATATGTTGTTCATAAAAAAATGTTCAGTTTAACATGTTTGACACGAATAGTGCCAGTGCGCATTGTTACAAACTATAATAACATGGTGAAATGAACATTTTTGTAAGTAACCTATTGGAAAAAGTAGGTGAACTTTGAAGTCTGTACGACGATGAACGAAGTTTTTTCGGTATCGTATTAATATAATAGAAGATTACCACGTACAATTTTATGAATATTGGGAGAACTTTCAAACTAGTTATTCTCAATAAATAAGTAAATTTTTACAAAACTTTTTTAAACACTAATTATATGGAAGATTTTCTGACAGTATGTTAAATATTTATTACCCCCCCCCCCCCCCGGTACCCCTAGAAAATGGTTTTTAAAAGTATGAAAAATTGAAAACTTTCAGATCAAAATTTGTTACATTTTATAAACATTTTAAAGAAAAAAAGATTAAAATTAATAAAATTAAATACACTTTTAATGTTTTTATTATTTTTTATGTTCAATAATATAAATTTTTCTATTAAATTTCTTGAATTCCAATATTTAAATTGAATTTTGAATATTCTTTTCTATTATGGGTCATTAATTACAATAATAATGAAAAGAAAACAATTTTAACAAATTTTTTAAATAAAAGTACCTTTGCGCATGTGCAGATATCATGTTACCGTGTTACGCATGCGCAATAATAAGACGGAATTTACTGCGCACTTATTAAAAAAAGTATGCTATATGTAGTGAAAATTTAATTATCTGGTGAAGTACAGCACTGCGCATGCGTAATTTTTGAATTTAATTAGAGCACATGTGTGACTATGACTGTGCATGATTGCGCATGTGTAACAGCAATACAAAACAACTGCGCATGTGAAATGTTTGTTTAGTAGTGCGCACGTTTACACAGCTGTGGTGCACTACTGCGCATGTGCAACAATATGTTGTTCATAAAAAAATGTTCAGTTTAACATGTTTGACACGAATAGTGCCAGTGCGCATTGTTACAAACTATAATAACATGGTGAAATGAACATTTTTGTAAGTAACCTATTGGAAAAAGTAGGTGAACTTTGAAGTCTGTACGACGATGAACGAAGTTTTTTCGGTATCGTATTAATATAATAGAAGATTACCACGTACAATTTTATGAATATTGGGAGAACTTTCAAACTAGTTATTCTCAATAAATAAGTAAATTTTTACAAAACTTTTTTAAACACTAATTATATGGAAGATTTTCTGACAGTATGTTAAATATTTATAACCCCCCCCCCCCCCGGTACCCCTAGAAAATGGTTTTTAAAAGTATGAAAAATTGAAAACTTTCAGATCAAAATTTGTTACATTTTATAAACATTTTAAAGAAAAAAAGATTAAAATTAATAAAATTAAATACACTTTTAATGTTTTTATTATTTTTTATGTTCAATAATATAAATTTTTCTATTAAATTTCTTGAATTCCAATATTTAAATTGAGTTTTGAATATTCTTTTCTATTATGGGTCATTAATTACAATAATAATGAAAAGAAAACAATTTTAACAAATTTTTTAAATAAAAGTACCTTTGCGCATGTGCAGATATCATGTTACCGTGTTACGCATGCGCAATAATAAGACGGAATTTACTGCGCACTTATTAAAAAAAGTATGCTATATGTAGTGAAAATTTAATTATCTGGTGAAGTACAGCACTGCGCATGCGTAATTTTTGAATTTAATTAGAGCACATGTGTGACTATGACTGTGCATGATTGCGCATGTGTAACAGCAATACAAAACAACTGCGCATGTGAAATGTTTGTTTAGTAGTGCGCACGTTTACACAGCTGTGGTGCACTACTGCGCATGTGCAACAATATGTTGTTCATAAAAAAATGTTCAGTTTAACATGTTTGACACGAATAGTGCCAGTGCGCATTGTTACAAACTATAATAACATGGTGAAATGAACATTTTTGTAAGTAACCTATTGGAAAAAGTAGGTGAACTTTGAAGTCTGTACGACGATGAACGAAGTTTTTTCGGTATCGTATTAATATAATAGAAGATTACCACGTACAATTTTATGAATATTGGGAGAACTTTCAAACTAGTTATTCTCAATAAATAAGTAAATTTTTACAAAACTTTTTTAAACACTAATTATATGGAAGATTTTCTGACAGTATGTTAAATATTTATTACCCCCCCCCCCCCGGTACCCCTAGAAAATGGTTTTTAAAAGTATGAAAAATTGAAAACTTTCAGATCAAAATTTGTTACATTTTATAAACATTTTAAAGAAAAAAAGATTAAAATTAATAAAATTAAATACACTTTTAATGTTTTTATTATTTTTTATGTTCAATAATATAAATTTTTCTATTAAATTTCTTGAATTCCAATATTTAAATTGAATTTTGAATATTCTTTTCTATTATGGGTCATTAATTACAATAATAATGAAAAGAAAACAATTTTAACAAATTTTTTAAATAAAAGTACCTTTGCGCATGTGCAGATATCATGTTACCGTGTTACGCATGCGCAATAATAAGACGGAATTTACTGCGCACTTATTAAAAAAAGTATGCTATATGTAGTGAAAATTTAATTATCTGGTGAAGTACAGCACTGCGCATGCGTAATTTTTGAATTTAATTAGAGCACATGTGTGACTATGACTGTGCATGATTGCGCGTGTGTAACAGCAATACAAAACAACTGCGCATGTGAAATGTTTGTTTAGTAGTGCGCACGTTTACACAGCTGTGGTGCACTACTGCGCATGTGCAACAATATGTTGTTCATAAAAAAATGTTCAGTTTAACATGTTTGACACGAATAGTGCCAGTGCGCATTGTTACAAACTATAATAACATGGTGAAATGAACATTTTTGTAAGTAACCTATTGGAAAAAGTAGGTGAACTTTGAAGTCTGTACGACGATGAACGAAGTTTTTTCGGTATCGTATTAATATAATAGAAGATTGTAGTCTTGTTTATCTCAAATATAGTCTGTAATTCTTTAAATTATTCTTTACAAATGTTTATGATTTTCTTCAATATACAATTATTTCTATCAATTACTTTATTACTAAATTTATTTTTCAATTAATTATCAATTCCTTTTTCTCATTTTCAATTATTTCTTTATTAATTTTCTAATTTTTTTATTATTTATCTCAAATTTTAGTTATTTTTTCAATATATAATTATTTTTACCATTCTGCAATTATTTTCTTATATCACAAATATATGTTGAAATTTTTTCAATTATTTTTCACAAACTAAAATTATTTTTTTCAATTTTAAATTATTTTGAGTAATTTACAAATATTTTCTCCAATTTTATATTATTTCCATTATTCTTCAATTAATATCTTAGATTTTAAAATATTTTTCTAAAATTTTAATAATTTTCTTTAATTTCAAATATTATTATTATCATTTTGCAATCAATTTTTTCAGTTTTCAATTATTTATCTCATTTTTCCAACATTTTTTTCAATTTTCATTTTCTTTTAAATTTTTCATTACTTTTTCTCATATTCAATTATTTTTTAATTAATTTTGAATTTTTTTATAATTTATCACAACTTGCACTTATTTTTTTAATATACAATTATTTTTATCATTCTGGATTATTTTCTTATATTACAAATATATGTTGAAATTTTTTCCATTATTTTTCACAAACTAAACTTATTTTTTTCAATTTCTAATTAGTTTTATTACTTTGCAAGTATTGTCTCCAATTTCGTATTAGTTTCAGTATTCTTCAATTAATTTTTTAGACTTAAAATATTTTTCTCACATTTTAATAATTTTCTTTAATTTCCAGTTATTTTGTTATCATTTTGCAATCATTTTTTTTCAATTTTTTATTAATCTCACTATTCATTCCTCAATTAAATATGTAAATTTTCAATTATTTCTCTCATTTATCAAATATTTTTTTCAAATTCATTTTCTTTTATCTTTTTGCATTTATTTTCTCCACCTTTTAACTAGATACATTAATTATTTTTTAATTATTTTTGAATTTTTTTATAATTTATCACAACCTGCACTTATTTTTTCGATATACAATTATTTTTACCATTCTGCAATTATTTTCTTATATCACAAATATATGTTGAAATTTTTTCAATTATTTTTCACAAACTAAAATTATTTTTTTCAATTTTAAATTATTTTGATTAATTTACAAATATTTTCTCCAATTTTATATTATTTCCATTATTCTTTAATTAATATCTTAGATTTTAAAATATTTTTCTAAAATTTTAATAATTTTCTTTAGTTTCAAATATTATTATTATCATTTTGCAATCAATTTTTTCAGTTTTCAATTATTTATCTCATTTTTCCAACATTTTTTTCAATTTTCATTTTCTTTTATATTTTTCCATTACTTTTTCTCATATTCAATTATTTTTTAATTAATTTTGAATTTTTTTATAACTTATCACAACTTGCACTTATTTTTGAAATAGACAATTATTTTTATCATTCTGAAATTATTTTCTTTCATTACAAATATATGTTGCAATTTTTTTAATTATTTCTCAAAAAATAAAATTATTTTTTTCAATTTCTAATTATTTTTATTACTTTGCAAATAAAATCTCGAATTTTTTACTATTTTCATTATTCTTCAATTAATTTCCTAGATTTTAAAGTAAATTTCTTAAATTTTAATAATTTTCTTCAATTTTCAATTGTTAATATTATTATTTTGTAATTAATTTCTTCAATTTTTAATTCTTTTTATTACTTTGCAAATATTGTCTTAAATTTTTGATTATTTTCATTACTTTTCAATTATATTTCCTAGATTTTGAAAGATATTTCTCAAATTTTAATAATTTTTTTCAATTTTTAATTAGTTTTATTACTATGCAAGTATTGTTTCGAATTTCGTATTAGTTTCAGTACTCTTCAATTAATTTTCTAGACATAAAATATTTTTCTTACATTTTAATAATTATCTTTAATTTCCAATTAGTTTGTTATCATTTTTCAATCTTTTTTTTTCAATTTTTTATTAATCACTATTCATTCCTCAATTAAATATCTAAATTTTCAATTATTTCTCTCATTTATCAAATATTTTTTTCAAATTCATTTTCTTTTATCTTTTTGCATTTATTTTCTTTTATTACAAATGTATTTTGCAATTTTTTTAATTTTACTCAAAAAAAATAAAATTATTTCCTTAAATTCCTAATTATTTTTATTACTTTGCAAATATTGTATTGAATTTTTTATTATTTTTATTAGTTTTCAATTAATTTCCTAGATTTTGAAACATGTTTCTCAAATTTTAATAATTTTCTTTAATTTCCAATTGTTTATCTCATTTATCAATTAGTTTTTTCAAATTTATTTTCTTTTATCTTTTTGCAATTGTCTTCTCCACCTTTTAACTAATAGATATATGAATTATTTTTCAATTAATTCTCTAAATTTTTATTTATTATCTCAAATCTAAGTTACTGTGACCACGTTTTAATTCTTTAATCATTCTTCAATTTTTTTTCTCATATTCCAAATACTTTCGACAATTTTTGATTATTTTTTTATTATTTTGCAATGATTTTTACAAATTTTATATTATTTTGATTATTTGTTGATTAATTCCGAAAACTTGAGCCAGTATCATTTTGACACTAAACTTATTTTAAAGATTGCTATATTGTACAGAATGAGAATGTTATTTTGTACAAATGCTAAATGTTATTTTGTACAATTTTGAAAAATGAATTTTTTATTTTGTACAATTATTTAAAAACTGGATTTAATTGTGATCCCAAAGGTTTTTAGCTTTTTTAAAAAATTGTACAAAATAAAAAATTCATTTTTCAAAATTGTACAAAATAACATTTAGCAGTTGTACAAAATTCAAATTTCCATTTTTTTCTTCAATTAACGATTATTTGTATCGTTTTTCTTCAATTTTTAATTACTATTCTTATCATTTTGCAATCAATTTCTTCAATTTCCAATTATTCTGACAATTCAGTCCTCAGTTAAATTACTAAATTTTCAATTATTTATCTTATTTTTTTTTAATTTTTATTTTCTTTTATCCTTTTGCAATTATTTTCTCGACCTCTTAAGTAGATATATTAATTATTTTTCAATTTATTTCCTTAATTTTCATTTATTGTCTTAAATCTAAGTTATAATCCCCCCTTTTCAATGTTTCAATCAATCTTCAATTATTTTTCTCAAATTTTATCTTAAATTTTAATTACGTTCTTCAATTTTTAATTATTTTTTTTCATTTGCAATGATTTTCACAAATTTTATATTATTGTGAATATTCGTTGATTAATTACGAAAATTTCTATTATTTCTCTCAAATTTCCATTATTTTCTTGAATTTACGATAACTTCTCACGGTGCGCTAGAAGGAAATTTAAATAAAATTTAGTTGGCACTTAGAAATTCTTGTTGATTATGATTCTCAGATGAAAAAGAAACATTTTTCAATAGGATTTAAAATCATTTTATGTGGCCGATTTTAAGAAAATTGAGTTTTAATGTAAAAATAATGGTTTTTTGGGAATTAGAGTTAATTTTGTGTATAAATTCTGTAATTAATGATAAAATAATTAAGTATTTTTTGAATTTACATATATAGAATTATAATGCAGTAGTGTTCAAACCATTGTTTACTCTGAAGTTGGTGATTTTTAGAGTTTTAAGATTATATCTGTCATTATAAAGTAATGTTGACTAACCTTTCTGGTCGTTAATTAGAACGTAATATTTTTTGGTTTCTTTTGAATACTTGATGTAAAAATAATGTAATTGATACCTATAGATTGGTCTTAAATGCTATTTAGGCTATGTAAGTATAATTCTTCGAATATAAAGCTTTAACTTATGCCAAAAAAATGTTTATTTCACCTACTATATTTCACATTCTTTTTTTAATAGCAACTATTAATTATTAAATATGGACTGTCAAGGGAAATCTGCCCGAACTCATGAACAAAATCGTCATAATATATGCTTGATGTGCAAAAAAAAACCAAAGAATCAGTATTTTAAAACTACGGGTAAAATAGGATCTGAAATCAAACTGCTCTTTCCCGATTTTAATGAGAAGGATTCACGGTTACCTGCTGTAGTTTGCTGTGCTTGCAGGCACAAAATTTTAAGGGCTAATGCAAATAAAAATTTGAAAAGTTCACTCCAAATGCCGGACTATTCCAAGTACCATTTTAAAACAAAAACGTGTGCAATAGAGTCAAAAAATGAATGCGAGTGTACTTTGTGCAATGAAATTAGATCAAGACAAGGAACTTATAATTCAGTTAACAGGAGAAAAAAATCTTCGAAATTAGTGAAGACTGTTAGTAAGCGATGTTCGACGTGTCTTAGTGTGATTGCTAAAGGTATTAGCCACAAATGTAACTCTACTACATTATTAAAAAATGTTCAAGAATGTATTCAAACACCAAAGCAAGGAGAACATTTGGTATCTGAATTATTGAAAAAAGATACAGTTAAAAATAAGTTGAATGGCAAAGGAGACAGATCAAAAGTTGCAGTATCTTTATCACAACAGCATGGTAAGCCATTAAATATACTCGTCAATGTAGAAAAAGAAAAACAAGTTCGTCAAATATCGTCCGATGATTTATGTGATTTACAAAATGATCTAAATTTATCTGATCGTCAGGTACGTAATGTCTCAAAATTTATAAGAAAGAAAACTAGTTCAAGGAAGATTATTGAACCTTATGCTCGAGAAAAAATGATTCTTAAGTCTCACAGCGTGGATAACTTTTTTGATTTACAGTCATTTACTTTTGAAATAACGAAAAAAAATGTAACAACAAAAGTCCCAAACTTTGCGGTTGTTTGTGTGGACTTGCTGCTCTACATACAACACATTGTTGACAAACGGGATGTTTTGAATTTCCACTTAAATTTTGGTATTGATGGTGGCGGGGGCTCTTTAAAATTCACTTTATGTATTCAGTCAAAAAAAGAAGATGTCAACGTAGTTAAGAAAACTGCAAAAAACTGTGAAAAATGGAAAGATACTGGTGTAAAAAAAATATTCATCATTGCTCTAGCCCCTGATACACAAGAAAATTACAACAATGTGAAACTGCTATGGTCAAAACTGAAAATAAATGAGTGCTTGACTGAATTTCCAGGAACAATCACAACGGACTTGAAACTTGCTAATATTATTACCGGTTTGACAAGTAATGCAAGCTATTGTCCATGTATTTGGTGCGATGCTACAAAATACGATTTAAGTTCGTGTGGTACGTTAAGGACAACAGCAAGCTGCCTTTCTAATTACAAGGATTGGTGTAGTGATGGAAGCGTAAAAAATAAGGTAAAAGATTTTAAAAACTGTATTCATCCGCCTTTGTTTTGTTCCGATGATAATCAACTGATTTTGGATGTGATGCCTCCTCCGGAACTACACCTATTGTTAGGCTGCGTCAACACTCTTTACAATCGTATACTTGAACTGTATCCCAAGATTGCAACAAAGTGGGCGCAACAAAGTAACGTTGAAAGAAGCCATACAAACGGTGGTAGTTTTTCGTTTGAAGGGAATGCTTGTAAGGCCCTTCTTACTAATGTTGACAAACTCCAACGGTTGTGCGAAATTGAACCTGAAGGTCTGGCAGGTTGTACTGATTATGTGGATGCGTTTAGAAAATTTAAAACGGTTGTTGATGATTGTTTTTCACAGAAACTACAGCGACAATTTCAAGAGCATATTACAGAATTTAAAAGAAGTTATGAAAATCTAGGAATCGCAGTGACACCAAAAATTCACACAATCTTTCAACACGTCTCGCAATTTTGCTCAAAACATCAGATGGGCTTAGGATTCTTTGCAGAACAAGCTACAGAGTCGGTGCATCATGATTTTAATGAAAAGTGGAAAAATTTTAAAGTACCAACGGTTGATCAAAAGTACTTTGATAAGTTACTTCGAGCTGTGCGTAGCTACAATAGTACACATGTATAGCTAATACGCGTTATATATTTGTTCTCATTTAAATTTATTAATTATTTATTTAATATTTATATTTCATAAATATTGAAGTTATTTTCTTATTTCGTATTTATATATTTGCATTAAATAAATTTTATTACTCTTAAAATTGCTCTTTTTACATTAAATCTTAATTTTTCTAAATCATGCCCGTAAAGACTACCATATTATAATTATATATATATGTAAAATTAGAAAATACGTAATTATTTTATCATTAATTACAGAATTTATACACAAAATTAACTCTAATTCCCAAAAAACCATTATTTTTACATTAAAACTTAATTTTCTTAAAATCGGCCACATAAAATGATTTTAAATCCTATTAAAAAATGTTTCTTTTTCATCTGAGAATCATAATCAATAAGAATTTCTAAGTGCCAACTAAATTTTATTTAAACTTTCTTCTGGCGCACCGTGTTCTATAATGTTGTAATTATTTTTCTAAGTTCAATTTTTTTCGACATTTTTCAATTATTTTAAAAAATATGATTTTTGTTCTTCAAATTTTCAATGTTTTAGTCATTTTTCAATTATTTTTCTCAAGTTTTAATTAAGTTCGTCAATTTTTGATTTTTTTAACTTGTAATGATTTGATCACAAATTTTATATTAAACTACTCCAAACCTTGACTCACGCATCCCTTGTCGTCGTATAATAAATGCCTTTATGTTTGTTTTTCTCTTTAATCGACTTTTGAAATAATAAATAAAGCAGTAAATCCATGTACGAATAAAGCAATGAAAATTCGTCAGTGAGGAGATTTTACGAGATAAAAAACAAGTATATTTTAAGAATTGCCTTTTATTTAAAAATGTCTCTTTGTGAGAGTCTTTTTATCAGCTCGGAACATAAAGCACTGTGATGCACTGTCGGTCGCAGCTGTTGTGTTCTAGCTGATGGTGTTTCTTTCCGAAGCAACGATATATCCAAGAAACTTTGCTCCCATCGTCTCTTGTCCTCCTTGCTTTCGTCGCGTCGTTTCTCGATAACGCGACCAACCCTTCACCATCTCAGCCCCTCGCCGAGCCCTAGAATTCCAACATTTCCTGTTCGCAAAAATGATTGATGGATCGATATTTTATCTTCGCGGTTTTCCCAACTCGACCGTTCGATTAGAGAAGTTGGGCGTAGACCAAGTCAAGATTTTTTTGGCATCATTCTTCCAGCAATTTTATAGTTTCCGTTCACGAAATCCTATAGTTTATTGCTTCATAGTTCTCTCTATATATTGCGATCAGATAAATTTAAGATTACAATTCTCTCAAGTAAAATTTCACGCTTTTCAGTGCTCTTGTCGTGAGAAAAAATTTTTTCTTCGCTTCATTTTATCAGGGTGTCTACTAACCGGGAAAACCAGGAATTTTCCGTCAAACCGGGAATTTTCTTTCTGGGGTAATAAATTTGACTAATATATCAATTTGTTTCATAAATAAAGATAATAACTTTATCCATTTTAAACCAATCTGATTAGGCATTTAAATTTTGTGTAATTATAAAATAAAAAACATACATTAAAAATTAAAGTATAATATATTATATTCTCATGAAATATAGATGTTTGGCCACTATCTTTTTTTCTTAAATCTAATAATACTGCAGAAACAATGAAAGACATTAGAAATGAAAAAGTCAAATTATTATGAAAAAATGTAGATAGAACTTCAGTTTTTTTATTAGACCGTACATTGCATAATAGTTTATATAATATGAGGAGCACTTTTTCAAAAGTTGATAAATCCATTTTCCAAAAAAGTTGATATAATCACAAATTTAACATATTAGAAACCTTACAAATCGATCTTTCACTGTTAAATTTCAGAAAAAAATTTATTATCAAAGAATTTTCAATTTAAAAAAAAACTTTGACTTAACCAAGATGATTTAAAAATTTAATTTTTTCCCTAGAATAACTTACAAAAACCTTTAAATTCCTTAATTACTATAAACTTTAATTAAAAATAAATCTCCTTAAGTGCAAAAAACATTCGTATATAAATAATTTCGTATATTTTTTCTACTTTATAAATAACTCTAGGGGTTAGGTGCGAAACTGCATTTGTTTAATTTTCTCGAAATAACAAAATGTGGATTTATCAACTTTTGAAAAAGTACTCCTCAATTATAGGCAATTCTATTGTGTACTTTCAATTCTCAATTATTTTCATCATATTTCAATTATTTTCTTCAATATTTAATCATTCTCGGCTTTTTTCAATATTTTTTTCAATTATATCTATTACGTTCTTGAAGCTTCAATTCAATTCTTCAATTATTCAACTATTTTCAGAAATTCACAATTATTTTCTTCAACTAACAATTCGACGCCTCCCTTCAATAAAATTTTGTTTCGAACGTCAATTCAATATCATTCTATGTCAAAACAAATTCAATATGAAGTGAAGTTGAAAATTTTTGCAAAATAATTTTTAATCAATCGTTGGTTCAAAATAATTTTATGTCAATTTCAGTGTAGCAGAATGAAAAGTAAAATTATTATTCAATATGATTCTTTTAGAATCATACTTATCATATTTATCTTGAACCGACGATTGATTAAGAATTATTTTGCAAAATTTTCCGAGTTCACATCATATTGCATTTGTTTTGACATAGAATTATATTGAATTGACAAACAAAATTTTATTGAAGGGAGGCGTCGAATTAATCTTTTCAATTTTCAGTTATTTTCTTCAATTTTCAATTATTTTCTAAAATTCTTAATTATTTTCTTCCATTTTGAATTATTTTCATTAATTTCAAATTATTTCTTCATTTATCAATTATTTTCTTCGATTTTCTACTATTTTCTTCAATTGACAATTATTTTCTTCAATTTTCAATTATTTTCATAAATTTTTAATTATTTAATTTAATATTAAATAATTCTCGACTTTTTTCAACTTTTTTTTTCAATTGTTAATTATGTTTTTGAAACTTCAATTCAATTCATCAATTATTATTCAACAATTTTTATAAAATCACATTTTCTTTAATTTCCAATTATTTTTTACAATTCTCAATTATTTTCTTCCATTTTTAATTATTTTCATTAATTTTAAATTATTTTCTTCGATTTTCTACTATTTTCTTCAATTTCCAATTATTTTCATCAATTTCTAATTAATTTCTTTAATTCTGAAATATTTTCTACGATTTTCAATTGTTTTAATCAATTTTTAATTATTTTCTTCAACTCTAAATTACTTTTTTCAATTGCCAATTATTTGATTCAATTTTCAATTATTTTCTTCAATTTTGAATTATTTTCATCAATTTGAAATTTTTTCTTCAGATTTCAATTATTTTCTTCAATTTTTAATTATTTAATTTAATATTAAATAATTCTCGACTATTTTCAACTATTTTTTTCAATTATCATTTATATATTTCATATCTCAATAACTCCTCCAATTTTCAATTATTTTTTTCTATAATGAATAATTCACGACTTTTTTCAATATTTTTTTTCAATTATCAATTATGTTTTTGAAACTTTAATTCAATTCATCAATTATTATTCAACAATTTTCATAAAAATCACATTTTCTTCAATTTCAAATTATTTTCTATAATTTTTAATTAATTTCTTCAAATTATAATTACATTCTTCATTTTTTATTGTTTTCTTCAAATTCTATAATTCCTGGTTTGTTCAATTTCTTTTTTCTTCAATTATCACTTATTTTCTTCTACTTTCAATCCCATTGTTCAATTTTAAAATTATTTTCTCTAATTCTCAATTACAATTTTCGACATTCAATTCCATTCTTTAATTTTTCAATTATTTTTTTCAATATTCAATAACTCTAGGCTTTTTACAATAATTTTTTTTTAATTCTCAATTATTTTCTTCAATTTCCAATTATTTTTTCATATTTTTTTCAATTTCTCAATTTTTTCAATTTTTTTCAATATTTAACAATTCCCAGCTTTTTTACATTATGCTTTTGTTTCAATTTTTATTTACATTGATAATTTTTAAATTATTTTCATCAATTCGCAATTATTTCCGACGATTTCTAAATTTTTCTACTGTTTTCAAATATTGTCTTTAATTTTTAAGTACTTTCTTCAATTTTCAATTATTATCTTTAATTTTTTTTTATTTGCCAATAATACAGCCCACAATCATCAGATCTTTTACGGGCACAAATATATTTTTATATTAAAATTAAAAAATTAATTTTTATTTATTTTGTTTAATTTCCAATTGTTTGTTTCAATATTCAGTTATCTTGACTTTTTTCAATTATTTTTTTTTCAATTAATTGTTTCAAAACCTTCTTTAATTTTTAATATTTTTCTTCTATTTTCAATTGTTTTTTTTTAATATTCAATAATTCTGTGTTTTTCTGATTTCAATTTGATTATTTAATTTTCAATTTACTTCTTCAATTTTGAATTATGAACTTAAATTTTAAATTATTTTTCTTTATTTTCTATCTAGTTAACCAATTTTCAATTATATTCTTTGAATTTAATAACCATTGTTCAATTTTTTCAATTATTGTTCAATTGTAGCTATTAATATTTACTTTTTTTAAAATTTTGTTTCTAATTGTCAAATATCTTTGTCATTGTTCAATTATTTCTTTCCATTATTAATTATTTCTATTCATTATTAATTGGACCGGGGGATGATTTGTGTAAATAAATAAATAAATAAATAAATTGTCTCTTTTAATTCTTAATTATTACTTTTTGTAAAGTTTAATATTTAATTCTTCAATTCTCAATTATTTTCTTTGAATTTCAATTATTTTCTTCAATTATCAACCTGTTATCTTCAATTTTTGTAGCCATTTGTAGGTCTATTTTTACTTAAAATAAATTTTAAGTTAACAAGAGAAAAAATCGGGAAAATTAGGAACAAAAACCGGGAAATGACCAGGAATTTTGTGTAACGAAATTAGTAGACACCCTGAAATTTTATTTCTGTCTCTTAATACCATAAATAACAAAATTTTTTTTGACAGGGTTTCTAACTCATTTCCTAATTTGACTCTGAAACAGAGGAAATTACGTCACCGTAAAAAGTGAACGTTTTATCGTAAACTTTATTCTTTTGTTGCATGTTTACAATCTTTATATGTCTCGCATGAACATGAAAAACTGAGTGTCGTAAAATATATAAAACTACTTGGGAATATTTGATTTTTTGTCTCCAATGGAAGATACATGTCACGAACTAATGGATAACATCGCCATATCCGATTTTCTACTTTCGTTGTTTCGAAATATTTACAACTTTGATTACCCCTTTTTACGTAAGGCAGAATCTCAATATACATAAAGAATAGTAGAATGTAGTTTTTTTAACAAAATTTTTTTTTATTTTCACAAAATAAGTTTACAGTGCTTACCAGAAAAACCAGAAAAAGTACTTAAAAAACGGACTTTTACAGACTACAATAAAATTTACGAACTTTTACGGTATTTACGGATTTAGTTCGAACCCTGAATTTATTAAAAATATACTTTTGAAAAAATTCTACAAAAAATGTATTGTGTGCTATTAGCTTATTTTAACGCGTCTGTCCGTCCATCTGTCTGTCCGTCTATTTGTCCGTCTGTCTGACTGTTCGCCTGTCCATCCGTTTGTTCGTGTGTTCGTCCGTCTGTCGGTCTGTCCGTCTGTCTGTCCACCTGTCCGTCCACATGTTTGTCCGACTGTTCACCTGTCCGTCGGCCTGCCTGTCCGTCTGTTCAGGGGCGGCGACTTGTGTATAGTACGTCTGCAAATTCCATAGAGCAAAAAATCCGCCCTATGGAATTCCACATGGCAAAATTACTGACAAAAAACAAATTTCTTAATAAGAATGTGAATAAAAAAATTTACAATTCGAAGAAAATGATAAAAATTAAAAAAAAACCATATTTTGTTAAAATAGTTGAAAAATGACTAAAGAAGTTAAAAATTAATTACTAAATAATTTAACTAATTTGATATTGAAGAAAATAATTAAAACTAAAAAAAATTATATTTGAAAAAAGTAAAGAAAAGAATTGAAACTTGCGGAAATTGAATTTAAAAATTAGTGGAAAAATTGAAAAATAATGGAAATAATTAGAAATTCAAGAAAATTTTTGGAAAATGATAAAAATAGTTGACAATTGTAGCAAGTACTTAAAATAATAACAGAAAAGAATTGATAAAAACTTAAGAAATTTTTAAATAATTTTTAATTTACTATACTCAAAGATTAAAGAAAAGACTTGAATCTAAGGAATTTGAATTTAAATATTAAGAGAAAAAATACTGAAAATAAAATTGAAGAAAAATGTTGAAAAATGATAAAAATAGTTGAGAATTGTAGCAAATATAATTAAAAGCATTAAAAAAATTTCTTAGAATTTAAAGAAATTTTTAAATAATTTTAAATTTACTATTCTTAAAGAGTGTATTAATTAAAATTTTAATCAAGGAAATTTCAAATTAATTGAGGTTTGAAGAATTATAATATATAATAATTGTAATTGTAGTTTTGTTTATCTCAAATATAGTCTGTAACTTTTTAAATTATTTTTTACAAATGTTTATTATTTTCTTCAATATAAAATTATTTCTATCAATTACTTTATAATTAAATTTATTTTTCAATTAATTTTCAATTCCTTTTTCTCATTTTCAATTATTTCTTTATTAATTTTCTAATTTTTTTATTATTTATCTCAAATTTTAGTTATTTTTTCAATATACAATTATTTTTACCATTCTGCAATTATTTTCTTATATTACAAAATAATATATGTTAAAATTTTTTCAATTATTTTTCACAAACTAAAACTATTTTTTTCAATTTGAAATTATTTTTATTACTTTACAAATATTTTCTCCAATTTTATATTATTTCCATTATTCTTCAATTCACATCTTAGATTTTAAAATATTTTTCTCAAATTTTAATAATTTTCTTTAATTCTAAATATTATTATTATCATTTTGCAATCAATTTTTTCAATTTTCAATTATTTATCTCATTTTTCAAACATTTCTTTCAATTTTCATTTTCTTTTATATTTTTTCATTACTTTTTCTCATATTCAATTATTTTTTAATTAATTTTGAATTTTTTTATAATTTATCACAACTTGCACTTATTTTTTTAATATACAATTATTTTTATCATTCTGGATTATTTTCTTATATTACAAATGTATGTTGCAATTTTTTTAATTTTTCTCAAAAAAAATAAAATTATTTCCTTAAATTTCTAATTATTTTTAATACTTTGCAAATTTTGTCTTGAATTTTTATATTATTTTTATTACTTTTCGATTAATTTCCTAGATTTTAAAGTATTTTTCTCAAATTTTAATAATTTTCTTTAATTTTCAAATATTAATATTATCATTTTGTAATCAATTTCTTCAATTTTTAATTATTTTTATTACTTCGCAAGTATTGTTTTTAGTTTTTAATTATTTTCATTACTTTTCAATTATATTTCCTAGATTTTGAAACATGTTTCTCAAATTTTAATAATTTTTTTCAATTTTTAATTAGTTTTATTACTTTGCAAGTATTGTCTCGAATTTCGTATTAGTTTCAGTACTGTTCAATTAATTTTCTAGACCTAAAATATTTTTCTTACATTTTAATAATTATCTTTAATTTCCAATTAGTTTGTTATCATTTTGCAATCAATTTTTTTTCAATTTTTTATTAATCACTATTCATTCCTCAATTAAATATCTAAATTTTCAATTATTTCTCTCATTTATCAAATATTTTCTACAAATTCATTTTCTTTTATCTTTTTGCATTTATTTTTTCCATCTTTTAACTAGATACATTAATTATTTTTTAAATAATTTTGAATTTTTTAATAAAAAATGTCTCGAATTTTTATTAGTTTCAGTACTAATAAAGTACAGTACAGTACAGTAATTCAGTCAATTAATTTTCTAGACTTAAAATATTTTTCTCACATTTTAATAATTTTCTTTAATTTCCAATTATTTTGTTATCATTATGCAATCAATTTTTTTTCAATTTTTTTATTAATCTCACTATTCATTCCTCAATTAAATATCTAAATTTTCAATTATTTCTCTCATTTATCAAATATTTTCTACAAATTCATTTTCTTTTATCTTTTTGCATTTATTTTTTCCACCTTTTAACTAGATACATTAATTATTTTTTAATTAATTTTGAATTTTTTAATAATTTATCACAACCTGCACTCTTTTTTTTCGATATACAATTATTTTTATCATTCTGAAATTATTTTCATTTATTACAAATGTTTGTTGCAATTTTTTTAATTTTTCTCAAAAAAAAAAATTATTTCCTTAATTTCTAATTATTTTTATTACTTTGCAAATTTTGTCTCGAATTTTTTATTATTTTTATTACTTTTCAATTAATTTCCTACATTTTAAAATATATTTCTCAAATTTTAATAATTTTCATCAATTTTCAAGTATTAATTATTATCATTTTGTAATGAATTTCTTTAATTTTTAAGTATTTTTATTACTTTGAAAATATTGTCTAGAATTTTTAATGATTTTCATTACTTTTTATTTAATTTCCTAGATTTTGAAACATGTTTCTCAAATTTTAATAATTTTGTTTAATTTACAATTATTTTTTTTTATTGTTTTTCTATCAATTTCTTCATTTTTTTATTAATTTCACTTTTCTTTCTACAATTAAATACGTAAATTTTTAATTATTTATCTCATTTTTCAATTAGGTTTTTTAAATTTATTTTCTTATATCTTATTGCAATTATGTTCTCCACCTTTTAACTAGATATATGGATTATTTTTCAATTAATTCTCTAAATTTTTATTTATTATCTCAAATCTAAGATACTGTATCCACGTTTTAATTCTTTAATCATTCTAAAAATGTTTTTTCTCATATTCCAAATACTTTCGATCATTTTTTTTTTATTTTTTTTGTCAATTTGCAATGATTTTCACAAAATATTATTTTGAATATTTGTTGATTAATTCCGAAAATTTTAATTATTTCTCTCAAATTTCCATTATTTTCTTGAATTTACGATTATTTCTATAATGTTGTAATTATTTTTCTAAGTTCAATTTTTTCGACATTTTTCAATTATTTTAAAAAATATGATTTTTGTTCTTCAAATTTTCAATGTTTTAATCATTTTTCAATTATTTTTCTCAAATTTTAATTAAGTTTGTCAATTTTTGATTTTTTTAACTTTTGTAATGATTTGATCACAAATTTTATATTATCTGGTTATTTGGTTATTATTTTTGAAAATGTACTCAAAATCAAATAAAATTGTCAACTTTTGAGTTACAATAATTACGCTAATTAAGAAACTCTTTAATTTATTATTGTTTTATTTCCCCCCTCCTCGGTCCACCTGTCCGTCCGACTGTTTTTTCGTTTGTCCATCTGTCCGTCCGTCTGTCTGTCTACCTGTCCGTCAGTCTGCCTGTTCGTCTGTCCACCTGTCCGTCCGTCAGTCCAAACAGTTTAAGACAGTTGTGTCTTTTCCAAAGCATTTTCTTTTATATCTATCATTTTAAAACCTTACTTGTATGTTAAAAAAAAAAAAATAAGCACTTTGACTATATTTTAATAAAAAAAATTTTTTAATTCTCGAGATTCTCAGGCAAACGTATATTTTAAAGGACAGGTTTTTATTCCATGTAGTCTGCAAAACTCATCAGTCGAAGTGTATAGTTGTCATGTTAGAACTCGTGTAATATGAAACTTTCATAAACAAGAAAAAAAAAATTGTTGGTATAACCTAGCGATCGTTGTCTGTGGTCTGGCTGGCATAATTTCCGAGTAATTACTGAAACATCCTGAAACAACTCTCGTTAAAACTGCGCTCTACTACAGCGCCCCGTAGGAAATGGGTTTTCGTAGGAGGAGAAGAAGATTACTCAAATGAAACTATCGTGCTCAAATATTTTGTAAAATATCGATTTTGAAATTCCTCAAAAACATTAACAAAATTCGTCAAACTTTATAACTCTCTCTTGTCGAATTCATTTACAAAAATTCTAAATCCGATTAATAAAATTTAATTATTTATTGAATATAAGTTTTTAATTAATTTAGTCAAAATCTAATTCCCTGGTTGTAAATTCAGATTTATTTATTCCTGTTTTAATCAGTTGGTTATAGGTGTACCAAAAAGCAATTGAGAGAAAAACAAATCCCTTTTGAAGATCTTGTTTCAACAAGTTTCGATAAATACCGCGTTTTTTGCCCAGCTATTAAGTCAATATTAAAGCCCTTTTGTTTATTTGTTGATCTTCCGCATCGACAAATTTGAAACGAACATAAAAAAAGAATTTCACTGAATGTTCTGATCCTTAAATTTTTCAGCACAAAAGGAAATAAAAATAATACTAAAAAACAACTGGACAATAAAAAAAAAACAGTTCGTTATCACTGGCAAACTTACAGAACGTTATTTTAAACAAAAAATCCATGAAAACAGCATGTCCGAAAATTATTTGATAGCCTCTTTTTAACCTTTTTTAACGTTTTTTTTTTTTTTTTTACTTTTTCACGCTTTTAAACACTGACCAATATAAAACTTTTCAATGCTCATTTGATTCGTGTCTTTCTTATTTTCATTTTTCGAAACTTATTTTTCTTTGATTTTAACTTTGCTTTCTAATTTAACGACTTTTGTTGAAAATAAATTAAAAGTTGTTACTTGAATTGTGAAATAGAGATTAAAATTTATCGGCAAAATGTGTGCATATAGTTGGATCTTGAAATGTGTCAGTGAACCGTTCAATATTGCGGTTTAAAATCGTAATCCACGACAGCGAAAAGAAGGATACGACTGGGCTAATTCAATTCCACGTTCCGAGAAAACGTTTTGGGAAAAGGCGGATATTGGCAGCCGTCTTCGCTTTATCGGCTTTCTTGCCATCAGTTAGGTCTCAACACTATTACAATGCTATTTTCTCAAACAGTTAACTAAAGTTTTTTTAACCAGATTCAACTGTAAAAAGTTTCGATAATTGATATGAAAAATGACGTATTTCAGTTTGTGGTGTAAAATTAGTAATTTTTAAAAATAAAAGATCAATATTTTTTTAAGATAATAAAGAAATAGTTTTTGAAAATCTAATCCGAAATTTCATATCCTCTATTCCACGTTACGGATTCTGCGTCCCTGATTTTGAAATCCGGAATAATAAATAATTGAATTTACTGTATTAACTGAGTCTTTTAATATTAATTTAACGTGTTAAAATCAGTTATTTAATAAAAATTAAATTTAATTTAATTAAATTTAATTACTTAAAAATCTTTGCTTCTAGTAGGAGTACAAAATAACATTTTCTCAGGTTAAAGAAGATAACGTATGCTACAAAAAATTTTGTGTAAATAATAATACGAGCCGTTTGTTACTAAATGTTTTTTTTTTTAAATTATAAATCAATACCCCTTACGTAAAATTTTGTAAAGTTATCACTCATAATAATTTTAATTTCCTCGAACTTCAATTAATTTGCAAAATCATCGATTAAAAATTTAATAATTCATCATCGCTTTGAGAATAGTAAATTTGAAATTATTTAAAAAATTCTTCAGTTTTTAACAATTCTTTTCTATTATGATTTCAATTATTAGCTATAAATTTGAACTATTTTTATCATTTTTCAAAAATTTTCTACAATTTTCAATTTCTTTCATTGTCGTTCTATTTTTCCCCTAAATTTTAAAATCAATTTCCGCAAGTTTCAATTATTTTCTTTAATTTTTTCAACTAAAACTTTTTCAGTTTTCATTATTCCCTTCAATATCAAATTAGTTTCATTATTTAATAATAAAAATTGTAATTTTTTTCTTTAAATTACAATTAATTTCTACAATATCGAATTATTAATATCAATTTGTAATGCCAATTTATTAATGGAAGGAAATAACTCATTAAATTTGTTAATCTAATTATCAGTTTCACTATTTTCATCGTTTTTCAAAATCATTTTCCAAATATTTGTCAATATTAATAAACCTGTTTCATGTTTTATTAATTTTTATTAAAAACACAAAATTATTAATTTTTTTATTGTTGTTTTTAAATTTTAGTTGTATTTTTCAAGTTTAAATGACGTTCTTCGATTTTCAATCACTTTCTTTTATATCAAAAAATTCTGTAATTTTGTTTCTTAAATTTCCATAATTATTTTTAATTTCCAATTATTTTTATCATTTTTCAAGAAGCCTTGTTTATTTCAAATGTATTCTGTAACTTTTTTAATTATTTTTTACAAATCTTTAATATTTTCTTCAATTTTCAATTATTTTTATGATTTTTTCACTTCTTTTTGTCATTTTCTATTATTTTTTAAATAATTTTCTAATTTCTTTATTATTTATTTCAAATTCCAGTTATTTTTTCAATTTACAATTATTTTTATCATTCTGCAATTATGTTTATTTATTACAAACATATATCGTAATTTTTTCAATTATTTATCACAAATAAAAATTATTTCCTTTAATTTTTAATTATTTTTTTACATACTTTGGAAATATATTGTCGAGTTTTTTTTTTATTATTATCATTATTCTTCAATTAATTTAATAGATTTTAAAATATTTTGCTGTAATTTTAAAATTTTTTTTTAATTTTTAATTATTTTTACTATTTCTCAATTAAATTTCTAAACTTTAATTTATTATGTCAAATCTAAGTAATTGTAATTACTTAAAATTATTTTCAAATATTTTTATAAAATATGATGTTGGTTTGTCAAATTGTACTTTTTTTCATAAAATTTCAATTAATTTCTTCAGTATCGAATTATTAATATCAATTTGTAATGTCGGTTAAATGATGAAATGATATAACTCATCATCGTTAATTTAATTATCAGTTTCACTTTTTTTATCATTTACCATTATTTAATTCTTATTTTCCAAATATTTTTGAATGTTAAAAAATCTTTTTCATGATTCATCAATTTTCATTAAAACACGAAATTATTAAATTTTTATTTATTGTTTTTAAATTTTCGTTGTTGTTTTCAAGTATTTAAATGATCTTCTTAAATTTTCAATCACTTTCTTTTAAGACAAATAAATTCTGTAATTTTTTCAATTTTTTTTATAAAATTTCTAATTATTTTCATCATTTTTCAAGTAGTCTTGTTTATTGCAAATATATTCTGTAATTTTTTCAATTATTTTTTTACAAATTTTTATTATTTTCTTCAATTTTTGAATATTTCTATCATTTTTCAATTATTTTTGTTATTTTTTAAGTTTTTTATTATTTATCTCAAATTCCAGTTATTTTTTACATAATTTACAATTATTTTTATCATTTTCCAATTATTTTCTTTTATTACAAATATATTGTAATTTTTTCAATTATTTTTCACAAATTAAAATTATTTCCTCCAATTTTTAATTATTTTTAATACTTTGCAACTATTCTCTAGAACTTTTCTATTATTTTCATTATTCTCTAATTAATTTTGTAGATTTTAAAATATTATTCTGAAATTTTAATAATTTTCTTCAATTTTGAATTATTTTTATTATTCCTCAATTAAATTTTTAAATTTTCAATTATTTATCTCATTTTGCAATTATTTTTTTCAATACTCATTTTCCTTTATCTTTTTGCAGTTATTTTCTCCACCTTTTAATTAGATACCTATATATTAATTAGTTTTTAATTAATTTCAAAAATTTTTATTTATTATTTCAAATTTAAATTATTGTATGCACTTTTTAATGTTTCAATCATTCTTCAATTATGTTTTTCAAATTTCAATTACGTTTGTCAATTTTTAATTATTTTTGTTTTAATTTTCAATGATTTCCACAAATTTTAAATTATTTGATTATTTGTTAATTAATTAAAAAATTTCAATTATTCATCTCAAATTTCCATTAATTTCTTTAATTTTCGATTATTTCTATAATTGTTTTAATTATTTTCCTTAATTTAAAATTCTTGAAATCATTTTGTAGCTAGATTTTTTTTTCTTAAATTTCCATAATTATCTTTAATTTTTAATTATTTTTGACATTTTGTAAGTAATCTTGTTTATTTTTAATATATTCTGTAATTTTTTCAATTATTTTTTACAAATTTTTATTACTTTCTTCCATTTTCAATCTTTTATCATTCTGCAATTATTTTCTTTTTTTACAAATATATCGTAATTTTTTCTATTATTTTTTACAAATTAAAATTATTTCCTTTAATTTTTAATTACTTTTATTACTTTGCAAATATTTTCCTGAATTTTTTATTATTTTCATTATTCTTCAATTAACTTTCTAGATTTCTAAATATTATTCTCAAATTTTAATAATTTTCTTCAACTGTCAATTATTAGTGTTAACATTTTCCAACCAATTTCTTCAATTTTTAATTATTTTTACTATTCCTCAATTAAATTCCTAAAATTATTATTATTTATCTCACTTTTCAATTATTTTTTTCAATTTTCATTTTCTTTTAATTTTTGCAATTAGTTACTCCGCCTCTTTTAATTAGATATATTAATTATTTTTTAATTATTATCTTAAATTTTTATTTATTATCTCAAATCTAAGTAACTGAATCCGCTTTTCAATGTTTTAATAATTCTCCAATTATTTTTCACAAATTTTAATTACATTCGTCAATTTTTAATTATTTTTTTTTATTTACAGTGATTTTCACAAATTTTATATTATTTTAATTATTTGTTGATTAATTCCGAAAATTTAAATATTATTTCTCTCAAATTAACATTATTATCTTCAATTTTCGATTACTTGTATAATGTTTTAATTATTTTCTTTAATTAAAAATTCTTGAACTCATTTTGTAATTAGGTATTTTCTTTTAATTCAAATAAATTCTGTATTTATTTCAATTATTTTTCTAAAAATTACAAAAATTATCTTCATTTTCCTATTATTTTTATAATTTTCAAGTAGTCTCGTTTATTTCAAATATATTCTGTATTTTGCTTAATTTTCTATAATTGTCTTTAATTTCTACTTATTTTTATATTTGTAGTTTTGTTTATTTCTAATATATTCTGTAATTTTTTCAATTATTTTTTAATTAATTTTCTAATTTTTTTATTATTTATCTCAAATTCGAAATTTTTGTCATTCTGCTATTATTTTCTTTTATTACAAATATATTGTAATTTTTTCAATTATTTTTTACAAATTAATATTATTTCCTTTAATTTTTAATTATTTTTATTTTTTAGTATTATTTTTATTTTTAATTTAATAATTTTCGTCAATTATTAGTGTTATCATTTTCCAACCATTTTCTTTAATTTTTAACTATTTTTACTATTCCTCAATTAAATTCCTAAAATGTTAATAATTTATCTCATTTTTTAATTATTTTTTACAATTTTTTTTTATCTTTTTGCAATTATTTTCTCCACCTTTTAGACATATTAATTATTTTTCAATTAATTTCCTAAATTTTCATTTATTCCCTCAAATCTAAGTTACTGTATCCACTTTTCAATGTTTTAATAATTCTCCAATTATTTTTCTCAAATTTCAAATACTTTCGTCAATTTGTAATTATTCTTTTTAATTTGCAATGATTATCCCAAAATTTTATTATTTGATGATTAATTCCGAATTCCACATCGCTTAATCCAATTCCAGAATTCCATACTCTCAATTATAATCCTGAATTCCAAATGTAGAATTTGGAATCCCAGATGTTAAATCTAGGATTCAGAATCCCGAAATTTGACTTATTCCTGTTTCTAATCCGTCAACATCTATCCACAAAAAAAACCAATTTCATAATCCCCATCTCTCACAAATTTAACTCCCGAAAATCTAATTACCTAAAAATCTCAACACAAAACAGACAATGTTACGTTTAACACAAACTCAACTCAAAATCACTTTTCGTCTTGCAGTGTAAGCCCTATAACAGGAATAAAAAAAAAAAGCCAAGACCCAATCCAATTTCGGTTTGAGATTAAGATGTAATCTCGTTTCTTGGAAAAGCTTAGTAAAAATGCAAAAATAGGTCCATATTCTGTAAAGTATTCCTTTATCGTATAGTGAGTCGATTTAAAGCAAAGTAAGAAAATGAAGGAATTAAAATGCAAGCGCCTTTAAAATGTTTAATCTCCATTGTGAATCGTTAATTTCAGAAGACTAAGCAGCAACCGCAGCGTGTAGAGGACCTTTGCGCTGTGGGTACTCGGGCTACAGCTAACGTAATTTATTCTCTTAATGCTAAGGCAATTGTAATTACTTTCGGACGCAATTTGCGAGCACTTTGCGACTTAAGTACAATTTAATAAGAGACACCTTTTCGCGGCTTGCTATCCTCCTGGAAACGATATACACACACTCTCTGTTATAAAATGATAAAAAAAAAAAGGAAAAAAAAACTCAAAGGTCGAAGGATTACACTGACACTCATGCTTATTGATATTTCCTATCGAAATTTCAAACAGGTTGTGTCCAGGATCGAGAAGCTTATCGTGATGCACACGCGGTTTTACTATGCATCATGCACATAAAGCTGCTGCTGCTATACAGAGAAATATATAGTTGACAGTTTCAAATGTGCTAGGAGATGCGATCTCGTCAATAAATGATTTGAATTTTGTTTGGCTTCAATTTCGACAACGTATGTATACGCGTTGATACTATCAGCGAATGCCCAAAAAAAAATAAAAATAAAACAGTTCATGCCCTGAATGGAGTCGAAACAGGGGCAGCGACTTGTGTATGGTACGTCTGCAAATTCCATAGAGCAAAAAATTCGCCCTATGGAATTCCATATATCAAAATTACTGACAAAAAACAAATTTCTTAATACGGATGTGGATAAAAGAATTTAGAAATTGAAGAAAATGATTAAAATGATTAAAATTTAAAAAAAAACATATTCTGTAAAAATAATTGAAAAATGACTAAAGAAGTTAAAAATTAATTACTAAATAATTTAACTAATTTGATATTGAAGAAAAAAAATTAAAACTGAAAAAAGTTTTATTTGAAAAAATTAAAGAAAAGAATTGAAACTTGAAGAAATTGAATTTAAAAATTAGGGAAGAAATTGAAAAATAATGGAAATAATTAGAAAATGAAAAAAAATTTATGGAAAATAATAAAAATAGTTGACAATCGTAGCAAGTAATTAAAATAATAACAGAAAAGAATTATTAAAAATTTATAAAATTTTTAAATAATTTTAAATTTACTTTTCTAAAAGATTAAAGAAAAGAATTGAAACTTAGGAAATTGAATTTAAATATGAGGGGAAAAAATACTGAAAATAAAATTGAGGAAACATGTTGAAAAATGATCAAAATAGTTGAGAATTGTAGCAAATATAATTAAAATCATTTAAAAAAAAATTCTTAAAAATTGAAGAAATTTTTTAATAATTTTAAATTTACTATTCTTAAAGAATGTATTAATTCAAATTTTAATCAATGAAATTTCAAATTAATTGAGGTTTGAAGAATTATAATATATAATAATTGTAATTGTAGTTTTGTTTATCTCAAATATAGTCTGTAACTTTTTAAATTATTTTTTACAAATGTTAATTATTTTCTTCAATATACCATTATTTCTATCAATTACTTTATAATTAAATTTATTTTTCAATTAATTTTCAATTCCTTTCTCTCATTTTCAATTATTTCTTTATTAATTTTCTAATTTTTTTATTATTTATCTCAAATTTTAGTTATTTTTTCAATATACAATTATTTTTACTATTCTGCAATTATTTTCTTATATTACAAATATATGTTGAAATTTTTTCAATTATTTTTCACAATCTAAAATTATTTTTATCAATTTTAAATTATTTTTCTTACTTTACAAATAATTTCTCCAATTTTATATTATTTCCATTATTCTTCAATTATAATATCTTAGATTTTAAAATATTTTTCTCAAATTTTAATAATTTTCTTTAATTTCAAACATTATTATTATCATTTTGCAATCAATTTTTTCAATTCTCAATTATTTATCTCATTTTTCAAACAGTTTTTTCAATTTTCATTTTCTTTTATATTTTTCCATCACTTTTTCTCATATTCAATTAATTTTTAATTAATTTTGAATTTTTTTATAATTTATCACAACTTGCACTTATTTTTTAAATATACAATTATTTTTATCATTCTGAAATTATTTTCTTTCATCACAAATATATGTTGCAATTTTTTAAATTGTTTCTCAAAAAATAAAATTATTTTCTTCAATTTCTAATTATTTTTTTACTTTGCAAATATTGTGTCGAATTTTTTATTATTTTCCTTACTCTTTAATTAATTTCCTAGATTTTAAAGTATATTTCTCAATTTTAATAATTTTTTTCAATTTTCAATTGTTAATATTATTATTTTGTAATTAATTTCTTCAATTTTTAATTATTTTTATTACTTTGCAAATATTGTCTCAAATTTTTTATTATTTCCATTATTCTTCAATTAATATCCTAGACTTAAAATATTTTTCTCACAGTTTAATAATTTTCTTTAATTCCAAATATTATTATTATCATTTTGCAATCAATTTTTGCAATTTTCAATTTTTTATCTCATTTTTCAAACATTTTTTTCAGTTTTCATTTTCTTTTATATATTTCCATTACTTTTTCTCATATTCCATTAATTTTTAATTAATTTTGAATTTTTTTATAATTTATCACAACCTGCACTTATTTTTTTAATATACAATTATTTTTATCATTCTGAAATTATTTTCTTTCATTACAAATATATGTTGCAATTTTTTAAATTGTTTCTCAAAAAATAAAATTATTTTCTTCAATTTCTAATTATTTTTATTACTTTGCAAATATTGTCTCGAATTTTTTATTATTTTGATAACTCTTTAATTAATTTCCTAGATTTTAAAGTATATTTCTCAAATTTTATTAATTTTCTTCAATTTTCAATTGTTAATATTATTATTTTGTTATTCATTTCTTCAATTTTTAATTATTTTTATTACTTTGCAAATATTGTCTTGAATTTTTTATTATTTCCATTATTCTTCAATTAATATCCTAGACTTAAAATATTTTTCTGACAGTTTAATAATTTTCTTTAATTCCAAATATTATTATTATCATTTTGCAATCAATTTTTTCAATTTTCAATTTTTTATCTCATTTTTCAAACATTTTTTTCAGTTTTCATTTTCTTTTATATATTTCCATTACTTTTTCTCATATTCCATTAATTTTTAATTAATTTTGAATTTTTTTATAATTTATCACAACCTGCACTTATTTTTTTAATATACAATTATTTTTATCATTCTGAAATTATTTTCTTTCATTACAAATATATGTTGCAATTTTTTAAATTGTTTCTCAAAAAATAAAATTATTTTCTTCAATTTCTAATTATTTTTTTACTTTGCAAATATTGTCTCGAATTTTTTATTATTTTCATTACTTTTCAATTATATTTCCTAGATTTTGAAAGATATTTCTTAAATTTTATTAATTTTTTCTAATTTTTAATTAGTTTTATTACTTTGCAAGTATTGTCTCGAATTTCGTATTACTTTCAGTACTCTTCAATTAATTTTCTAGACTTAAAATATTTTTCTCACATTTTAATAATTTTCTTTGATTTCCAATTATTTCTCTCATTTATCAAATATTATTAGAAAATAATATGTTGCAATTTTTTTAATTTTTCTTAAAAAAAAAATTATTTCCTTAAATTTCTAATTATTTTTATTATTTTGCACATTTCGTCTCGAATTTTTTATTATTTTTATTACTTTTTAATTAATTTCCTACATTTTAAAATATATTTCTCAAATGTAAATAATTTTCTTCAATTTTCAAGTATTAATATTATCATTTTGTAATCAATTTCTTTAATTTTTAATTATTTTTGTTACTTTACAAATATTGTCTTGAATGTTTTATGATTTTCATTACTTTTTAATTAATTTCCTAGATTTTGAAACATGTTTTTCAAATTTTAATAATTTTCTTTAATTTCCAATTATTTATCTCATTTATCAATTAGTTTTTCGAAATTTATTTTCTTTTATCTTATTGCAATTATGTTCTCCACCTTTTAACTAGATATATGAATTATTTTTTAATTAATTCTCTAAATTTTTATTTATTATCTCAAATCTAAGTTACTGTATCCACGTTTTGCTTCTTTAATCATTCTTCAATTTTTTTTTTCATATTCCAAATACTTCGACAATTTTTATTATTTTTTTGTTAATTTGCAATGATTTTCACAAAATATTATTTTGAATATTTGTTGATTAATTCCGAAAATTTTAATTATTTCTCTCAAATTTCCATTAATTTCTTGAATTTACTATTATTTCTATAATGTTGTAATTATTTTTCTAAGTTCAATTTTTTTTCCACATTTTTCAATTATTTTAAAAAATATGATTTTTGTTCTTCAAATTTTCAATGTTTTAATCATTTTTTAATTATTTTTCTCAAATTTTAATTAAGTTCGTCAATTTTTTATTTTTTTAATTTGTAATGATTTGATCACAAATTTTATATTATCTTGATTATTTGGCTATTGTTTCTGAAAATGTACTCAAAATCAAATAAAATTGTCATCTTTTGAGTTACAAAAATTACGCTAATTAAGAAACTCTTTAATTTATTATTGTTTTATTTCTTCCCCCCCCCTCTCCGCCCCTCGGTCAATAATAAGTTTGCATATGGCAAAAATTTACAAATCGCCGCCCCTGAGTCGAATAACACTAGAATTGAAGGAGTTTCAATGACAAAGAGTTTTATAATCTGCTTTTATATATCTTTCTGCTCAATGCTGAATTATTAAACTACTTGCCTCTATTCAATATTCATTACTTTGAAAAGACAATCTTAAGATAGAGTTTACTGGCTACAGCTGACGACAATGCTCGCTTCCTGCTGGCGAAAAAGAAACAGGTGACTATATTTTTCACTTCACAGTTTCATATTTTAAGAATATAGGACACGCCTCACGTGTGACCAAGTGCCAAGTTACTGTGTTTTCACCCAATGCGAGAAAAGCAATTTCATCCCCTATTGTCTTTTCGATAATTTGACAATGAACAAGATAGGGGGAAAATCTTCGGTTCAGTTTAGGAACGGAGGGTTATAATCCGCATTGCGCGCTTTTTCAATTTCTAGGCAGATTGGGTTTTGGAAATTTTATTTTAGAGTAATTTAGAAGTATGAGAAATATAAATAAGTATAGGAAGGATTTTATCTGAAATTTCCGATATTATTGGTAACAATAGAATATTCAGGCAAAGAGTGATAAAGGTTTGATAGAATTATATAATAAGTTGTGAATCATTTTATAATTGGTTGATTTGTGTATTTTATTATCTAATAGAGAAGAGATAGGATCTTGGATATAAGAGAATTTATCGTGGAGTTCAAATTCTAAACTTCGCATTTTGCTGAATCCTTAATTTGGAATTACGGATGTTATTTTTCTGATTAGAAATCAGGAATCTAAAATCCCGCATATAGATTCTTGCATATCTAAACAGCAATATAGAATCGTTAATATAGAATCCGAAATTCAGAATCCTTTTTATATCTTCTCGGTTATAAACTTGATTTTAAATCCATCAATAGTATCCATAACATAAAACCTATAATGAAATATATAGTTCAAAATCCAAATAACTGGAATTTCTCTCCAGAATTTCCCATAAAATAAAAATTTTCACCTCCACTCTAAAATTGCACTTTCTTATTTGCTTTATGTAAACAATATTTGAAAGATTCTGCCTAAGGTTCTAACATCTAATAAAGACCTGTTTTATATTTCTCTTGGCTCTTTTCACTTTCTTTCCTCTCGCTTCCGATTAAACTCTTTATGAACGGCACTTTACTCCACTGTATTACTTTAGTTATTGTCCCTCCTACTTAACTTTTATTAACTGACATTATTACATTTGAGAAAACTGTTATTTCGTGAATGCCTATTAAAGTTTGCAATATCGTTTCCCGATAATAATAATTTCAAGTTTTCGAGTTGCAGCTTTTTCGTTAACTCACTTTCTTTTCGTTTGTTTAACTTAGCAGTTTATCTCAGGTTATATAATTCAACAAAGCGCTTGGCGCTTCAAATTACTGCGGAGGAATTCAGCATGTCGAAGAACGAGCCCGCGAAATCCGTTTAATATACTTATCTTTGTTTCTTCAGTTACGAAAGGCAGTTGCTTTTAAGGTTTATTAGATAAAAGCAAAACCAACCGGAGTAAAGTTCAAGCGTAATCTTATTCGCAGACCGTATTGCACGTAGTAACTGCCAAAGTTGAAATTTAAACGGAAATTCAGGGGTTCGTATATTCAATTTAGCTAATTTACTGAAGAAATGGAAACTGAGGCAAAAAATTTTACTGCCAAATGTAGTTTGACTTGAAGAATGTATTTCTGTATTCAAGATTGTAATGCTTGTTTAAATACTGATTGAGTAAATAAATAATAAAATTAATTAATAGACCTAAATAATGTGTTCAATTAGTGAAACTTTTTTTTAAAAAAAGTGTTATAAGTAGAATATGCCCAATGGCTTTTCTCTACTTAATTAAAAACTACCATAATATATATAATATAATTCTCGTGAAAACGCAGTTTTAAATTAAGAGTTCGATTATTCATTAAATGGGGAAATTTTTCCGATGATTGACCATATTCTACTTAAACTACTTACTGAGGATTTTTCATCTAATTAAAATATTACCCCTTGTCGGATTACACTCTTTACTACTGAAACCACTTTCAGTTATCAACTGTTTTCAACTTCAAAAAAAAATTCACCCGAAATTTAAGAGATATGCTAATTATCACTTCTCAAAACTTACAAGTTTTTAATTATTCAAACTTGCCCGACTTTTTTCTAATTTTACCACTGAGAACACAAGTGTAATTACACGATTAGTAAAATTAAAAAATGTTGTTTCCCAAAGCGTACTATTTTAATTTAAAAATCATAATATTTTATTTAAAAAATTAATCTGTTTTATAACGTCGCTAATTTGAAAAAATTAATTTTATATCTAGTTAAACATTTTTTAGATTAGAAAATTAGAAAGTAGGACAAGTATTACGTGTTTAACATCATTTTCTACTTTCAGGGAAATCTAAAGTTTAACCTAATTAATTTTCGTAATTAAAGTATTCTAAAGCTCGACAATTTTCTAATTATTCTACTTAAACAACATGTTAATTCTAGTTATAAAATGTTTCCGAAGTTCAGTTGCGGAAACTAAAATTTTAAAGTTGTATCTCTCGCAATTTAGTATCTAAAATTTGTTTCGATTAAAATTAGAAATACAATTAAGATTTAAATCGAATAAAATTTTACTGAATTGTAACAGGATTTTTAATTGGTTAAGACAACTAGTTTTTTACTAGTGGTATAAATAAGTAGGTTTTTATCAGCGGTATAAATAACTAGTTTTCCACAAGTCGTATAAATAACTAGTTTTCCACTAGTGGTAAAAATAACAAATTTTTCACTATTGGTAAAAATAATTAGTTTCTCACTAGTGAGAAAAATAACAATTTCCGGCACTAGTGGGAAAAAGGACCTTTTTCTTGCCTACTAAGAAAATTGTTACTTTTGTCACTAGTGGATAAATACCTATTTCCGTCACTAGCGGAAATCTCACAAAAATACATATTTTATGTTTTTTGCATTTTTCTCGAAAACTATTAATTTTTTTGAAAAAAAGTAAGAAACATAAAATTTGTATTTCGATTAGACTAATAACTTTTGTTAAAACTATTGTTCCAAATTCTGTGTATTTTAAGAGTTAAATGCAAAAAGTCATGATTTTATGGTGTTTTTCTGATATTTAACATTATAATTAAATTTGCGCCAATTATCATTATCATTTTCGTAATCAGCGCATCAAAATACGTAGGGATACCAAGTTTCAAAAAAATTGGTTAGAAATGATTTTATCCATTTTATCTCCACCCCCCTGTATTTCGTACTAATGTATAAGTATAGACTGTGTTTATGATGGTTGACAGTTTTTTGCTTTTTTCTCGAAAACTATCGATTTTTTTGAAAAATAAGTAAGAAACATAAAATGAGTATTTCAATTAGACTAATAACTTTTGTTTAAATAATTTTTCCAAATTTTGCGTATTTTAAGAGTTAAATGCAAAAAATCATAATTTTATGATGTTTTTTTATGTTTTTTACCATGATAATATAATTTGCGCCAATTTTCATTATCATTTTCGTAATCAGCGTATCAAAATACGTAGAAGTACTAAGTTTAAAAAAAATTGGTTTAGAGTGAAACTAATCATGTAATTGCACACCCCTGTATTTCGTATTAATGTATAAGTATAGACTGTGTTTATTATGGTTGACTGTTTTTTGCATTTTTCTTAAAAACTACCGATTTTTTTAAAATAAAGTAAGAAACATGAAATGAGTATTTCAATTAGACTAATAACTTTTGTTAAAACTATTTTTCCAACTTTGCGTATTTTAAGAGTTAAATGCAAAAAATCATGATTTTATGGTGTTTTCAATGGTTTTACCATTTTAATCTAAGTTGCGGCAATTTTCATTATCATTTTCGTAATCACCGCATCAAAATACGTAAGGATACCAAGTTTCAAAAAAATTGGTTCAGAGTGAAACTAACCAAGTAATTCCAACCCCCTGTATTTCGTATTAATGTAAGTCCCTATGGGAAATTTGCCGATGCTCAAGATCGGCCCAAGCTTGGGCTAATATTGGTCCAATATTGGCCAAGCTTGGGCCAAGCTCTAGCCGATTGTCATTTTCCATAGGGGTATAGACTGTGTTTATGGTTATTGACAGTTTTTGCATTTTTCTCGAAAACTATTGATATTTTCGAAAAAAAGTAAAAAACATAAAACGTGTATTTCAATTAGACTTATAACTTTTGTTAAAACTATTTTTCAAAATTTTGCTTATTTTAAGAGTTAAATCCAAAAAATCATGATTTGATGGTGTTTTCTATGGTTTTTACCATGATAATGTAATTTGCGCAAATTTCCATTATCATTTTCGTAATCAGCGCATCAAAATACCTAGGGATACTAAGTTTAAAAAAAAATTGGTTCAGAGTGAAACTAATCAGGTATCCCACCCCCTGTATTTCGTATTAATGTAAGTATAGACAGTGTTTATGATGGTTGACAGTTTTTTGCTTTTTTCTCGAAAACTATCGATTTTTTTGAAAAATAAGTAAGAAACATAAAATGAGTATTTCATTAGACTAATAACTTTTGTTTAAATAATTTTTCCAAATTTTGCGTATTTTAAGAGTTAAATGCAAAAAATCATAATTTTATGATGTTTTTTTATGTTTTTTACCATGATAATATAATTTGCGCCAATTTTCATTATCATTTTCGTAATCAGCGTATCAAAATACGTAGAAGTACTAAGTTTAAAAAAAATTGGTTAGAAATGATTCTATCCATTAATTCGAACCCCCTGTATTCCGTATTAATGTAATTGCAGATTGTGTTTATGGTGGTTGACGGTTTTTTGCATTTTTCTCGAAAACTATCGATTTTTTTGAAAAATAAGTAAGAAACATAAAATGAGTATTTCAATTAGACTAATAACTTTTGTTAAAACTATTTTTCCAAATTTTGCGTATTTTAAGAGTTAAATGCAAAAAATCATGATTTTATGGTATTTTTATGGATTTTACAATCATAATCTAATTTGCGCCACTTTTCATTATAATTTTCGTAATCAGCGCTTTAAAAAACGTAGGGATACCAAGTTTAAAAAAATTAGTTTAGAGTGAAACTAATCATATTATTTCACCCCCTGTATTTCGTATTAATTTAAGTATAGACTGTGTTTATGATGGTTGACAGTTTTTTGCATTTTTCTCGAAAACTACTGAATTTTTTTAAATAAAGTAAGAAACATAGAATGAATATTTCAATTAGACTAATAACTTTTGTTAAAACTATTTTTCAAAATTTAGCTTATTTTAAGAGTTAAATCCAAAAAATCATGATTTGATGGTGTTTTCTATGGTTTTTACTAGAGCTGTGCAAAATTGTAAAATTCGATCCTCTCCATGAGAATTTACATGGGCTCGGTTCGGTTCGAATTTCGATCCCATGCAAAATTCGACTTTCTGCACAGCTCTAGTTTTTACCATGATAATATAATTTGCGCCAATTTTCATTATCATTTTCGTAATCAGCGCATCAAAATACGTAGGGGTACACAGTTTCAAAAAAATTGGTACAGAGTGAAACTAACCAGGTGTCCCACCCCCTGTATTTCGTATTACTGTAAGTATAGACTGTGTTTATGATGGTTGACAGTTTCTTGCATTTTTCTCGAAAACTATCGATGTTTTTGGAAAATAAGTAAGAAACTTAAAATGTGTATTTCAATTAGACTAATGATTTTTGTTTAAATAATTTTTCCAAATTTTGCGTATTTTAAGAGTTAAATGCAAAAAATCATAATTTTATGATGTTTTTTTATGGTTTTTAATATGATAATATAATTTGCGCCAATTTTCATTATCATTTTCGTAATCAGTGCATCAAAATACGTAGGGGTACCAAGTTTCAAAAAAATTGGTTAGAAATGATTCTATCCATTAATCCGAAGCCCCCTGTATTTCGTATATTAATGTAAGTATAGACTGTGTTTATGGTAGTTGACAGTTTTTTGCATTTTTCTTAAAAACTATTGGTATTTTTGAAAAAAAAGTAAGAAACATAAAATGTGTATTTCATTTAGACTAATAACTTTTGTTTAAATTATTTTTCCAAATTTTGCGTATTTTAAGAGTTAAATGCAAAAAATCATGATTTTATGGTGTTTTTATGATATTTACCATTATAATTTAATTTGCGCCATTTTTCATTATAATTTTCGTAATCAGCGCATTTAAAAACGTAGGGATACCAAGTTTAAAAAAATTAGTTTAGAGTGAAACTAATCATGTTATTTCACCCCCTTTATTTCGTATTAATGTAAGTATAGACTGTGTTTATGGTGGTTGACAGCTTTTTGCATTTATCTCGAAAACTATCGATTTTTTTGAAAAATAAGTAAGAAACATAAAATGTGTATTTCAATTAGACTAATAACTTTTGTTGAAAATATTTTTCCAAATTTTGTTTAATTTAAGAGTTAAAAGCAAAAAACCTTGATTTTATGGTATTTTTTATGGTTTTTACCATAATAATCTAATTTATGACAATGTTTTTAATCATTTTCATATTTAGCGCATCAAAATTCGTAGGGATACCAAGTTTCAAAAAAATTGGTTAGGAATGAAACTATCCATTAATCCGAAACCCCCTGTATTCCGTAATAATGTAAATATAGACTGTTTATGGTTGCTGACAGTTTTTTGCATTTTTCTCGAAAACTATTGATATTTTTGAAAAATAGTAAGAAACATAAAATATGTATTTCAATCAGACTAACAACTTTTTTTAAAACTATTTTTCGAAATTTTGCGTATTTCTTAAGATATATGTCAAAAACCATTATTTTTTACGTTTTTCACGATTTTTACCAAGAAAATTAAATTTGCGCAAATTTTCATTATGATATTTGTAATCAGCGCACAAAAATACGTTAGTATACGCAGTTTCAAGAAAATCAATGGTAAGTACTAATCGGAATTTTATCCATCATTTCTTCACTACTATTGAAAATACCCATTTTTGTCACTTGTGGGGGAAAATGGCCATTTTTAATCTGAGACTTAACTAGCAAATAAATGATAGCAAATAAATAAACTAGCAAACCTGATGAAATATCGGGAAAAGTTAAACAAAATTAAAGTTGACGTAAAAAAGGACCAAGAAAATAGAAGAAAAAGGAAAATAAAAAATAATTCAAAGAACTGATTGTCCTTTGTAGATTCTCATTGGCAACACTGTTCGAGAAGTTAAACAAGTTTTATTGTTGTTTTCGGAATGAAAAGTATCTGAGACTCATTGTAACCTTCAGCAGGAAGCTGAGAAAGGACAGCATATCGTCCTGCAGAGACCTCCAAACTAATCAGACTCGGCCAATTCAAGTTATCCCGCGGGATTTTCTCTCTCTCTCTCTCTCTCTCTCACACTTGCTCTTTCTGGACAAGATAATTTAAACTTTCCCAGCGCAATGACTATCCGCATTCACACCCCTTGATTCCAATTAACAGAATTAGATACGAGAGACAAACTCAAACACAAAATATCTGGAAAAACTCGACTAATACGTGGTACATTTGCGTAAAGAACTAAACTTGAATGGCATAAAAACGGAAATGAAAAATTCTACCTCCCACTGGTGCATGATAATTTAAACTTTTGCAATCCAGCTCTTTGCGCTCACGTAATTACTGTTTACTCTTCATAACCGATATGCGTTGGGATTTATGGATTGTATATATATATATATATACATATATATATATAGGTATATATATATATATATATATCTTTTACGTTAAACAATTTATTGCTTCTCTTTCATTAAAAATGTACATGAATTATTTAATTATTGATGTGAAAGCTGGACTTGATGCTCACTCAATAATTTAAAATATTATTACTATTAAAATTTACTGTTTTGTTCAAGTTTTGTTATTGAAATTTTCATGGATTCTGATTTAATGAATTTAATAACAATTTAATAAAGTAAATAATAATTAAATAAATTATAGGTTGATTATATTATTTAGTGAAAAGCACCATTATTCAACGATAATTTCTTAATTGGAATTAAACTTCAAATATACTTTATAGACTCTATGGCATTTTCTGCGATATAAATACTAAAAAATAAATAATAATATACATAATTGTTGCAAGATTAGGGGTCGTCCATAAATGACTTAAGGTATTTTGAGTAGAGAGAAAAAAAAAATTTAAATATACAAAAATAATTGAAAATGAAAGAAAATAATAAAAAATTAAAGAAAATAATTGAAAAATGGAAGAAATAAATTAAAATTTAAAAAAATAATCAATAGTTGAAAAAAAATTACAAACTGACGAAAATAGTTGACAATTGGAAATAAAGTTCGAAAAATGGCTAGATTAATGCATAGCCAAACAAAAAAATTGAAAAAAATAATTATAAAATTTCAAGATAATAATTGAAAAAATTGTAGGAAATAATTAAAAATTAAAGAACATAATTTAACGTCTTGGTTAAATATAGATACTTTTAAATTGAAAATCCTTGGTTAATAAAATTTCTTAATATAATCAATAGTATCGCTTTTCACATGAAATAAAAATATTATTAAAATAACAATAATTATTATTATTTAACATTTTGTATTTTTTCTTATTCATTGAATTTTATTAATACATTTTTGCTTAAAAAATATGAAATAGTGCACTTTCATTTATTTAGTAATTTTTTAACAAAATATTATTAACAAAATCCCACCAATAGACTTATAGAAAATGTTTCAAAAATTAAAATGAGCCATCATTTGTCAAAATTGGATAAAAGTTACAATTTTTCACAAACTTCAAAGAAAAAACACAAAATGTTAAATAATTATTATTTAGTAACAAATTTTGGATCATTTTTTTTTATCATTTGCTCAGAAAATTGTATCCAATACGATTTATTATATATTTCGTACTGACAACAAAACATATTAATAAACTCATTGAAGATTAATTACTCAACAAAACTAATTTGTTATGATTACATTCCTATTTTTTTTCAGTATAACCCCAAAATTTTCATTTCTAATGAATATAATCATTATTTCATTCTTATTATCTAACTTTATGGCTTCGAAGTACCACTTAATTAAATAGATAGTTATTAGTTATGCATTATGAGGCTTGAACACGAGAAATAGCAATTATAGTCAATACCTATATTTATGGTTGAAATAATCATAAAGGAACAAAATCCATTGCATGAGTATTATCAATGCACGAACGACAATCAATTACCCACACTATTATTATAGTTAAATTGTTTCATGCTATTGTAATATAGAACGAATTGTGATATTTAAAAAAGTGCAGTAATTTAAAACAGAATTCAAAAGAGCTTTAAAATGTAGTGTCAAAATATATAAAAATAAAACGTAAAAATTATATAACTAAATGAATATTATTAAAATGAGAGTAGCTTTTTAGAAGGATTTATTAATATCAAATGTTTTTAAAGTACATGCGAGAAAGAGTGAGATTTTTGGTAGATATTTGGCTTTTTATTTTGCGTGCTGCAATTTCGACATGACGGGACCACAAGGGAATGACATGACTGTTGTTTTTTAAGCCCAGATTGTGATGCATGAGTGGCTTAAAAGGGCACCACGGTTCGCCATCCGAAAATTTAGATATTCGTCACTGCCAACTACCACATTTGGTCTGCATATGCTAACTCATCCTCAAATTTGTATGTTTCATAATGAGTACCAACAATGTATATATGTATACATAAACCATAACAAACCACATCCATATATTTCGCTTGTTTCAATCAGTATATACTATCTCTCCGTCACTTCAATGAAAATAGTTCTTTAGAATTATTTCACTCTTTCTGCTTTAAAAAAAATAATTTACATAACGGATGCATATTCAGGGGCGGCGACTTGTAAATTTTTGCCATCTGCAAACTTAATATTGACCGAGGAGAGGGGGAGAGAGAAATAAAACAATAATAAATTAAAGAGTTTCTTAATTAGCGTAATTATTGTAACTCAAAAGTTGACAATTTTATTTGATTTTGAGTACATTTTCAGAAATAATAACCAAATAATCAAGATAATATGAAATTTGTGATCAAATCATTACAAGTTAAAAAAATCAAAAATTGACGAACTTAATTAAAATTTGAGAAAAATAATTGAAAAATGATTAAAACATTGAAAATTGGAAGAACAAAAATCATATTTTTTAAAATAATTGAAAAATGTCGAAAAAAATTGAACTTAGAAAAATAAATACAACATTATAGAAAGAATCGTAAATTCCAGAAAATAATGGAAATTTGAGAGAAATAATGGAAATTTTCGGAATTAATCAACAAATAATCAAAATAATATAAAATTTGTGAAAATCATTGCAAATTAACGAAAAAATAATAAAAAATTGTCGAAGTATTTGGAATATGAAAAAAAAAATTGAAGAATGATTAAAGAAGCAAAACGTGGATACAGTAACTTAGATTTGAGATAATAAATAAAAATTTAGAGAATTAATTAAAAAATAATTCATATATCTAGTTAAAAGGTGGAGAACATAATTGCAATAAGATAAAAGAAAATAAATTTCGAAAAACTAATTGATAAATGAGATAAATAATTGAAAATTTAAAAAATTTAATTGAGGAATGAATAGTGAGATTAATAAAAAAATGAAGAAATTAATTGCAAAATGATAAAAAATATAATTGGAAATTAAACAAAATTATTAAAATTTGAGAAACATGTTTCAAAATCTAGGAAATTAATTAAAAAGTAATGAAAATCATAAAAAATTCAAGACAATATTTGCAAAGTAATAAAAATAATTAGAAATTTAAGGAAATAATTTGATTTTTTTTTAGAAAAATTAAAAAAATTGCAACATACATTTGTAATATCAGAAAATAATTTCAGAATGATAAAAATAATTGTATATCGAAAAAATAAGTGCAAGTTGTGATAAATTATTAAAAAATTCAAAATTAATTAAAAAATAATTAATGTATCTAGTTAAAAGGTGGAAAAAATAAATGCAAAAAGATAAAAGAAAATGAATTTGAAAAAAATATTTGATAAATGACAGAAATAATTGAAAATTTAGATATTTAATTGAGGAATAAATAGTGAGATTAATGAAAAATTGAAAAAAAATTGATTGCAAAATGATAACAAAATAATTGGAAATTAAAGAAAATTATTAAAATGTGAGAAAAATATTTTAAAATCTAAGATATTAATTGAAGAGTACTGAAACTAATACGAAATTTGAGACAATACTTGCAAAGTAATAAAACTAATTGAAAATTGAAAAAAAATATTAAAATTTGAGAAATATCTTTCAAAATCTAGGAAATATAATTGAAAGGTTCTCAGAGGAATTAGACTTTTTTAACGGCGGACTCAACGGATTTATCTCCACTCTGAGAAATCTTTTCTCCTTTAAATGAAATAACGAAGGAAACATTAATTAATGTATGGCCATATTTACTTATTTATTGTATTGTTTATATTTATATTTATTATTATTTTTTTTATGATTATATCGAATTGTAATGGGCCTCCCGCCCGTATATATACTGAAATAAAAGAAATAAAAGAAAGGTAATAAAAATAATAAAACATTCGAGGCAATATTTGCAAAGTAATAAAAATAATTAAAAATAAAAGAAATTAGTTACAAAATAATAATATTAACAATTGAAAATTGAAGAAAATTATTAAGATTTGAGAAATATAACTTTAAAATCTAAAAAATTAATTAAAGAGTAATGAAAATAATAAAAAATTCGAGACAATATTTGCAAAGTAATAAAAATAATTAGAAATTGAAGAAAATAATTTTATTTTTTGAGAAATAATTAAAAAAATTGCAACATATATTTGTAATGAAAGAAAATATTTTCAGAATGATAAAATTATTTGTGCATTAAAAAAATAAGTGCAAGTTGTGATAAATTATAAAAAAATCCAAAATTAATTAAAAAATAATTGAATATGAGAAAAAGTAATGGAAAAATATAAAAGAAAATGAAAATTGAAAAAAATGTTTGAAAAATGAGATAAATAATTGAAAATTGAAAAAATTGATTGCAAAATGATAATAATAATATTTGAACTTAAAGAAAATTATTAAAATTTGAGAAAAATATTTTAAAATCTAAGATATGAATTGAAGAATAATGGAAATAATATAAAATTGGAGAAAATATTTGTTAAGTAATAAAAATAATTTAAATTTAAAAAAAATAATTTTAGTTTGTGAAAAATAATTGAAAAAATTTCAACATATATTTGTAATATAAGAAAATAATTGTAGAATGGTAAAAATAATTGTATATTGAAAAAATAACTAAAATTTGAGATAAATAATAAAAAAATTAGAAATTTAATAAAGAAATAATTGAAAATGAGAAAAAGGAATTGAAAATTAATTGAAAAATAAATTTAATAATAAAGTAATTGATAAAAATAATTGTATATTGAAGAAAATAATAAACATTTGTAAAAAATAATTTATAAAATTACAGACTATATTTGAGATAAACAAGACTACAATTACAATTATTATATATTATAATTCTTCAAACCTCAATTAATTTGAAATTTCATTGATTAAAATTTTAATTAATACACTCTTTAAGAATAGTAAATTTAAAATTATTTAAAAATTTCTTCAATTTTTAAGAATTTTTGTTTTTAATGCTTTTAATAATATTTGCTACAGTTCCTAACTATTTTTATCATTTTTCAACATTTTTCTTTAATTTTATTTTGAGTATTTTTTCCCCTCATATTTAAATTCAATTTTCTAAGTTTCAATTCTTTTCTTTAATCTTTGAGTATAGTAAATTTAAAATTATTTAATCACAGTATACAATAAAACGACCTCTGGCATGTTTAATAGGGTGGGTCATAAAAAGTAAAAATCGGAATTTTAAATTCAGCAGACTTCAAAGAATAATGCCAAACTGTTTATTTAATCATTTTCTAATATTAACTATTTTTTATGGATTCTTTGAAAAATACAAAAATTACAAAAACAAGACTTGTAATATAGTGTTTACAATTTTTTAAACAATTTTTGGCAGCCTTTCAATAAAGAGCATAAATTTAGACATTTCAGAATTATTGTTTATTTACAGCTGTTAATCAAATTAGTTTTCAGAGTTGCTACTTTTATTTAACTAAGCAACTTTTCAAAACGAACATAAACAATTACTAACAACAAACTGAAAATAACAACTGTAGCAATTGTTTAAACAAATTATTATTGTTTAATTTTAACTTTTTTTGAATTAAGATAAAGTTGCAACTTTTTTCCAATTTTGCAATTTTTCAATCTAAATGATATCAATCACTAAGAACAAACTAAAAAAAAAAAACAATTCTATCAATTGTTTAAACAAATTATTACTATTGTTTAATTCTGACCGTTTATAAAATTAAAATAGAGTTGACACCTTTTCTTAATTTTAGAATTTTCCAAAACGAATATAACCAATTAATAACAACTGACTGAAAATACAAATGTATCAATTGTTTAAACAAATTATTATTGTTTAATTTCAACCTTTTATCAAATTATGCCATAGAGTTGTTATTTTTTTCTCAATTTTGCAACTTTTTAAGCTGAATGATACCAATTACTAACAACAAAATAAAAATATAAATTCTACCAATTGTTTAAACAAATTATTATTGTTTATCTTCAAACTTCTATCAAATTAAGATAGAGTTGCAACCTTTTTCCAATTTTGCAACTTTTCAAGCTAAATGATATCAATCACTAACAACAAACTAAAAATAACAATTCTATCAATTGTTTAAAGTTTAAACAAATTATTATTAATGTTTGTATTTAAAATTTTATCAAATCAAGATAGAATTGCAATCTTTTCTCAATTTTACAACCTTTTACGACGAATATAAACTAATTAATAACAACTAACTAAAATAACAAATGTATCAATTGTTTAAACAAATTATTGTTGTTTATCTTCAAACTTCTATGAAATTAAAATAGAGTTGCAACCTTTTTCCAATTTTGCAACTTTTCAAGCTGAAACGACATCACATGCTGAGTGAAATCAATCACAAACAAAAACAAATATAACAATTCTACCAAATGTTTAAACAAATTATAGTTGTTTAATTTAAACTTTTTATCAAATATGTCTATAGAGATGCAATTTTCTTCAATTTTGCAACATTTAAGCAGAATGATACAATTAGTAACAACAAACTAAAAATACCAAATCTACCAATTGTTTAAACAAATTATAATTGTACAATTTTAAATTTTCTATTAAATTAAACTGCAGAGTTGTAACTTTTTCTCAATTTTGCTAGTTTTGAAGTCGAATTACTAACAATAAACTTAGAATATTAATTGTATCGATTGTTTAAACAAATTATTATTGTTTGACATCAATTTTAAATCAAATTAGGCTACAGAATTTCCGCTTGTTCTGAGATTTGCTACTTTTCTACCAATTACTAATTACAAACTAAAATTGGAAATTGTACTAATTGTTTAAACAAATTCTTACTTTTGAAATTGAAGAAACCACAGTAGAAATATCAAAAATTTTCGCTTCTGACAATATAGTTTAATAAAAGCATGAAAAATTGAAAAAATTGCAACTCTATAGCTAAATTTGAGAAAAAATTGAATTTAAACAACAATAATTCTTTGAAACAATTGATACAATTGCTACTAAGTCAGAATTCGTGAAATCAGCATACATAGAAAAAAAGGATTTTTCTTTTTTATCGAATTATTGTAAAAACTATTATGCTAAGTCTTAAAAATGTTTCTACCAAATAACATAATTTGTATAATTGTTATTTTTATTTTGTTGTTAGTTACTGGTTACATTCTTCTTAAAATGTTGCAAAATTGAGAAAAGGTTTCAACTCTGTAGCCTCATTTGATAAATAGTTGTAAATAAACAATTATAATTTGTTTAAAAAAATTATCAATTACATTAAACAATTGTTAAAAGCCTAAATTTTGCTATTTTTTGAAAATGGTGTAAAGTGTCAAACAAAAAAGTAAAAACTGTTTTTTAATGCTTGTTTTTAGCTTTTTGAATGTTCTGGGATTCTGGGGAACCATAAAAAATAGTTAATATTAAAAATGTTTAAATAAACAATTTTTATTTTTCCCCATACGAAGTAACAATCCCACGGGATGCCCGAGTCGAAATTTAGTCCCTTGTATTTTAACATTTTTAAATCAATTTTATATTATCTACGAAGGTTAAAAACATTCTATATGAAATACTTTTCATTTAAAAAATTTCCAAAAATCACCTAAATTTTTACCCTTCAATTTTATAGCCCCTTCAAACAGCTTTTTGTAATATCTACTTTTTTCTACTTTAAATTAATCTACCTCAAATTTCTTAAATTTTATGACCAATATTGAATAAATTCTCATCTTAGAATGAAGAATGCAAAGATTGTTAAACTTACCCCCTCTGGGCGCTTCAGTAGACCCCGCTCGTTGTTTTAGACCTGAAACAAAAGCAAAACCCGTGAAATTGAGGAAAATCACTTTTCCGGTAATTCTTAACTCAATATAGAATGTTTTCCACTTATTCGCTTGGGGAAAACTTATAAATCAATTGTCCGGCAAAGACGTGAGATAATCAAGATACAGACCAAGTCTCGAATGTTTGCCCTCGGGGCTTTTCTCCGTGAAATTAATATTCTCGGATATTCATAAATTAGAAAACGTAAACGGTTCATCAAGAACCCAAGACTTGTTTGGAAGTTGCAGTCCCATGTTTAATAATGTTTACTCGCCTTCGCTTAGTTAAAGTTTCGGAAACTCACGACTCAGATAAAACTTGATTCCAAAGTCGACGTCGTCATTGGAATCAAACTATGCGGGAGACAGACTTGGAAAATGTCATTTGAATAATGGAATTTGACAAACGAGGTAATAAAATAACATTCGAGACATTGCTATACATGGATTTAGTTTAAATATATATATATATACATCTATACAGTAGCGTAAATGGGAGGGCAAGGGCCCTGGGGCAAAAAAGAAAATGGGGCCCCAATATAATGATTTACAAGTTTAATTAATTCGTTCATAAATTCTGTCCACACCTTAAATTTGTCACAAGATGTTTTTTCTTTTAAATTTTTAAATCATAGTTCACCTTTATAAAATGTTCTCAAATTTTAAATTTATAGCAATTTTGATTTCATCAAATTTCAGTTAATGTTAACTTGCATTCATTAAAAGTTCAATTAATCGACGTTTCCAATATACTAAATTTAAAGTGATTTAAAAATCGCTTCAATTTTTAATAATTCTTTTCTATTAAGATTTCAATTACTTCAACTGCAATTTTGTACTATTTTCTATCAAATGTCAATTCGTACTAATACAATTTCGGACAAATGAAGATTCTGTCAAATGAATATACTGGCATTCGAAAATACGATTAACCTAAAATTCTGTAAAATGAAAATTCTTCTAAATTAAAATTCGTTTAAAGTGAAATCCTTTTAAATGAAAATTCTGATAAATATGAAGTCGATGATTTAAAAATTTTGTTAGGTAAAAATTCGAATTCATTTAAATTCGATTAAAAACAAATTCGAAACTGCGGAATTTTGGCTACAAGAGAATTCTTCCTCGTTAAATTTTATAAAATGAAAATTCTCAATAATAAATTTTAGAACTTAATCATACGTCCGAAATCGGTGCCGTAACTGGAAACAAAAAGAAAATCGGGACCCAAAATAATGATTTACAAGTTTCATTAAATTATTTCATTCATATATTCTGTCCAAACCTGACACTTGGCATTAGATTTTTTTTTCTTTTAAATTTTTAAATCATAGTTCACCTTTTTAAAATTTTCTCAAATTTTAAATTTATAGCAAATTTTATTTCTTCAAATTTCAGTTAATGGTAACTTGCATTCATTAAAAGTTTAATTAATCGACGTTTCCAATACGCTAAATTTAAAGTGATTTAAAAATCGCTTCAATTTTTAATAATTCTTTTCTATTAAGATTTCAATTACTTGAAACTGCAAATTTGTACTATTTTTTATCAGTTTAAAATTATTTTCTGCAATTTTTAATTATTTTTAAACTGTTTCTCTAAATCTAAATTTTACTTTCTTCAAATTAAAATTATTTTGATCAGTTTTTTCAATCACATTTTCAATTTTAATTATTTTTCCCTTGACATTTAATCAATTTAATTATTAATTCCTAAATTTTATATTATTAATCGGGAATTTTAAGTAACTTTTTTAATTCACCATTATTTTTGTAAATTTTCAATTATTATTTTCAATTTTTAATCATTTTCATAATGTCTTAATTAATTTCCTAAACTTCCAAATAAATATCTAAATTTTTAAATATTTTGTTAACTTTTTATTTATTTTTATTATTTTGTAATTACTTCCTCCATCTTTTAAAATTTTTATTATTTTTTTAATAGTTTCCTAAATTTTCAGTTATTATCTCAAATTTAGATTATTGACATCAAGTTTCCGTATTATAATGATTTTTCAATTGATTTCTTCAATTTATAATTATCTTCATTATTTTGACATTATTTTTAAAAATTTCAATTATTTATCTGAAATTTCAGTTATTTTCATCAATTTTCGTTATTTCTGCGATTTTTTAATTATTCTCTTTACCCAACAATTTTTAAGTAATTTTGTAATTTTTCTTTTTTTTTTAAACATTTTTTCTATGATTTTTTCAATTATTTCTCTCAAATTTTATTTACTGTTTTCAATTTTTTATATTTAAATCAGAATTTCAAATTTTTTTTATTAATTATCGTAAATTCCAAATATTTTTAGCTTTCTTCATTTCTTTTCTCAAATTTTTAGACATTTTCAATTTTTTCAATTAATTTCCAAGATTTTCAAGTCTTTTTCTTAAATTTTAATTAGTATTTTGGATGCTTGAAAATAAATTATTTTTTATTCATATTTATTTTAAATTTCATTTATTTTTTTGCAACTTACTTTTTATTTTATCATATTTTAATTATTTTCTACAAGTTTCAAAATTAAGAAACATTTTTTAATTATTTTCTCCAATTTTTAATTATTCTTATTTTTAAAAATTGTTTTCTAAGATTTTTGTATGTTTTTCTCAAATTTCTTATTATTTTCTTCAATTTTTAATTATGTTCAGCATATTTAAATTATTTTTTTTTCAGTTTTGAATTAATTTTTATTTTTTCAACTATTTTCCTCGATTGTTAATTATTACTATCATTTTCTAAAATTATTTTCTAAGATTTTTAAGTATGTTTCTAAAATTTTAATTATTTTCTACAATTCTTAATTAATTGCATTTATTTTCATAATTTCAAATTTTTTTTATTTTTAATCGTAAATTTAAATTATTTTTAGCTTTTTTCAATTCTTTTCTCCACTTTTTAGTTATTTTCAATATTTTCAATTAATTTCCAAGATTTTCAAGTCTTTTTCTCGAATTTTAATTATTATTTTGGATACTTAATAAAATAAATGTTTTTTTTTCATTATTTCTTTCAAATTTCATTTTTTTTGCAACTTATTTTTGATTTTATCATATTTTAATTACTTTCTGCAAGTTTTAAATTTTAGAATAATTTTTCGATTATTTTCTCCAATTTTTAATTATTCTTATTTTTAAAAATTATTTTCTAAGATTTTTGTATGTTTTTCTCAAATTTCTTATTATTTTCTTCAATTTTTAATTATTTTTAGCATATTAAAATTTTTTTTTTAATTTTCAATTAATTTTATCATTTTTCAATTATTTTCCTCGATCGTTAATTATTATTATCATTTTCTAAGATTTTTACGTATTTTTCTAAAATTGTAATTACTTTCTATAATTTTGAATTATTTTCGTTTGTTTTCATAATTTCGAAAAAAGTTTATTAATTATCGTAAATTTAAATTATTTTTAGATCTCTCTAGTTCTTTTCTCCAATTTTTAGTTATTCTCTTTTTTTTAACTGATTTCTAAGATATTCATGTATTTTTCTCGAATTTCAATTATCTCACTCAAATGTCATTTATTGTTTACAACTTATCCTTGTTTGTATCTTATTTCAATTATTTTCTACATGTTTCAAAATTTAGAATCATTATTAAATTATTTTCCAAAATTTATTTACTTCAATTTTCAAATCTTTTTATTTGTTTTATGATTTCTCAAAAATTTTAAACTTTTTAGCTGATATTTCAATTATTTCAATTAATTTTCAATTGTTTATATTATTTTCGTTAACTTACAATTACTTTCGCCGTTTTTCATAATTTCCAAAAAAGTTTATATTTATTTCTCTTTAATTAAGAGTTGTTCCTTTCAACTTTAAATTACGTTTATCTTTTTTCATTTATTTTTTCTAATTTTTAATTATTTTCTTTTATTTCAATGAACTTCTGAAAGTTTTAAGTATTTTTCCAGAAATTTCCTTTAACTTTCCTTTATTTAAAATATTTTATGTAATTTTTTCAATTATTAAATTTTATTTATTTTTTTTTTACATTTAATTTATTCATCTCACTTTTTAATCATTTTTTTTTTTTATTTTCAATTATTTTCTCTAATTTTGCATTATTCAATTTTTTTTAATATACATGTAAGATTTCCAAGTATATGTTTCAGATTTAATTTATTTTCTTTATTTTTAAAATATTTCTATGATTGTTTTAATTACAGTCCCTAATTTTTAATTGATTTAATTTTTTTTCAATTAATTTGCAATTATTTTGTTTAATTTCAATTATTTCTTGCAATTCTTTTTAATTCTAAAAAAGTATAAATTTTGTCCTAAATAATAATTTATTTTATTTATATAAATTGATTCTTAAACATTATATTTAAAATATTTATAATTGTTGTTAACACAAGAGGTAGAAACTCTTAATTTCTACAATTATTAAGGTTATTGGAATTTTTTGAAAAAAGGGTATATTAGGGTTGATCAAGGGCCCCCTGAGGTTAACCCCACTTGCCCCTTAACAGTTACGCCACTGCATATATATAATACAGGAGGCAGTTTAGCTTCATTGAGTGCAGCCTCTTTTTCTGTCTACGTTATAGCTGACTTCCTATAGTTCGAGAAGGTGAAAACTTTTACATTCCAACTTTATCTTGCCACTTGTTAAGCCAACGTCGGCTGTAGTTTGCTTTTGACTCGGTGAATTACAAATCGGACTCAAAAGCTCTGGGAGTTACGATCCTAACAAAAAAGACACAACCCTAATGCATTTCCAGGCTTTCAAAGTTTTCTGCGCCTCTTCTTACGACTTGAGCAAAAAGCCGGAGGACAACTTAACAGTTTACATTAGTATGAAATAAGCCGCTCCTTATTTACGTAAAAAAGCGGTTTCCAAAGCCATTTCAAGAATTTCTTTCCAAGTAATTAAAATACTTTAAATTAAGTCGAATAATTAATTATATTACTAAAGGGTATGATGGGCTTTGAGCGGGATATCAATTACAAACTGAATATTGAAATCAATGTTAATATGATTAAATCTAAATGAAGCAATTTGGAAACGGTTACGAATTTAATAGCTTTGTGGAAGAGAAAATTATAGAAATTGTAATGTTAAATTTAAACACAAGTATGTTTTTAAATAAACTTGAATATATTAAATTGATTAAATAAAAACCCACTGACAAATAAAAGAATTTATTTTTGTGTTAATTTTATATACACCTTGCACAATACTAAATGCACTTCTAGTATTTAAAAATCCGTTTTCTAATTTAGAATAGGTACTTGGATATTCTTTTTAGATTTATATTTATTTAACTTTTCATTACTCGAACATTAAGTGACTTTGGATATTAATAAAGGATCAATTATTAAACCAGAATTTATAATAATTGTCATCATCTTCCGTTTAATCCGTAGTTTTTGTTAATAAAGGATCAATAATTAAACTAGAACCGGGCCGGATTCTGATAAGCGACAAACGTTAAAAAGTGTAACTCTCTATTTATTGAAACAAAATAAAATGTTTTTCTTACAAATTTTGCTTTATAATAAATTTAATAAAAAAAGAAAAAATATTTTGTTTCAATAAATAAAGTGTTAGATTTATTAATATTAATCACTTACCAGAATCCCGACCCTGAAGTGCTTCTTAAGAGGCGAGAAAGATCTGAATGAGCGGAGATCTTGCTAGCGCCAAGTCTCTCGCCGAACTGACGCTTATGCTGCGTTGCACGCGTATTTATAGTCTAGCGCGTGGAGGTCGCGAGAGGGGAGCGCGCGCTGATTGGCTGAGGTGGCGCCGCCCGGCTAGAGTGAGCCCGCTATCGTTGACTTTGGGACTTTCTCATTTTCGTTCCACTCTGACGAATTATTCGACAATATTTGCCAAAATTAAATTTGTATTCGAACCAGCAGGCGCATAGGACTACCAATTCAACTACAAATAGTTTCAGCAAATTTTACAGTTCGTGTTTAATTAAATTAAACTAAATTTTACTAAAGTAAAATTAATTAAATTATATTAATTTTAATTACAATTAACTAAATTTTGTTAAATTTAATTAGGTTAAATTAAATTATAATTAATCAAGATAAATTCTTTAAAGTAAAATTCCAATATCAGTTTAATATCATTTAACACGATTAGAATTTATTTGCAGTGTCAATTAATTAACTGAATGCAAAAGAATTTATGCAATGTGACAAAATTGTTTGCAATTGCGAGAACGATTGAACGTGTCAAAGCGTTCGTTATGCATGGTTAAAGATAAAATAACGCAAACTATATTTCATTACTCTTGGCTTTCTTATTTTTCCGGAAATTTAATTATCCTGCAGGAAAAGGAATACCTTTTAGAATGATCGAATTACTTTTCCAATACAAGAGTAGAGAAAAAAGTCTCAAGTTTCAAAACATCTATACCGTATATTAGACGCGAAAGCAATTACGCTGAAGAACCTTTTTCTTGCACCGTTTTCTAAACTTTATTTCAAACTACTTGTGACGATTTTATAAAGTTACCAAACTCTTGATTTTTCCACTACCTAAAACTAGAAAAAGTACAATTATTCTCACGATCCTTCATTGAATTCTAATCTTTGATTTTTGGATAAAAAATCCTAAGACGAATTTAATTAGCTCTATTCTATAATTTTGAGTTTATTAAACCCGACAATGGCAAATCGTAAAAATTTTGGCTTTCAATATTTATAAAAGGAGTAAAAAAATACTTATTTGACTTAGGGAAGCATATAGACTTATTCGCAGAATGTCTGTAAAGTTCTAATAAGATGAGTGGGTTGAGGAAGAGGGAGCTAGAAAGATAAGGAGAACGTGGATAGACTATCTATACTTTTGAGAGATAAGAAATCGTTACTGGTTTCAACTTGCTCCCATCCATTGACTAATCGAATATTTGATTAAGGAGACCCGATCCTCTAACATAACCTCAAACTAAAAAGTGGTTTGTACAAATCAAAAATAAATAGTTTAAATTGATTTCGTCAAATTATTATTTCCAATTATTATAATTACTATTATTAGCCCTCAACTGTTAGACCGGGTCTGTCAGACCCAGTCTAGCAGTTGAGGGTTATTATTTTTTTTATTATTACTGTTATCATGAAATTATTATAATGAAATTTCCCTGAAAAATGAGATTGCCCTTTGACCGAAAATTTCGTTACTAAACAACAATTTAGAAAATTGCGTTTGTCGAAAAGGTATATTCTTGAAAAATTTACTGACTGTAGATATAGTTTAATGTAAAAGAATGAGGTCGTAAAAGGTATACCATCCAATAATTCGTGTAATTGGCTGCACTGCTATATGGCTCACGTTTTACTATCGCTGTCGACGCTTTTTTCCGGGTTCGATAATTTTAATAAAAAAAATGGGCTTATTTTCCTGTCCTGGCCTTTGATGTGTTCTGCAGGATAACAAAATCGATATAGAAAACGAATCGCTTTCATCGCTTTGCTGCAGTTTGTGACAAGAGGATTATAGCATATTGTGCACTGCTGATAAAATTCTTGATTATAAAACTTTATTTTTGCAATAATCAATGCAAAACAAACTATTATTATAAAGCCTATTCGAAAAATAAAGCTCAATTTTGTCAAATTCACTTTCAAAATTGTGAAAAAAACATATTAAAATGAAAAAAAAAACACAATTTGCCTTTTTTTATACTAAAGAGATCAAATAGCGTGTATATATATTTGTTAATCTAGGATTATTTATTTTTTGCAATAAAACGAACAAATATCGCAGATTTGTGATTTCATTGAAATATTATTATCAAAAATAAAAGTGAAAAATTTTTTGGAATTATATCTGAAAATACTATTAATATAAACATTCGTTTGATATTCACTTGAATTGATTTTCGTTAACATTTCAAGATTAAATGCAATGAAAGGAAATCCATGAATACAAACTTTGTGTTATTTACTTTATTTTATGTTGAATTAACTGGAAACATGTGGACATTTAGTGCATTTTAATTTTATTTTGGTGGTAGAAAATTTGTAGTAGCGACCAGCAGCCCAGTCCCAAATATGCAGCACATAGATGTATTCCGAAAGTGGAACTCACGCTTCAATTGAATTTACATAACGATTATTCAATCGTCCGTACAGAATGGTTCTAGGGGTTCTACCCAAAATCTGCTAGACGCGCAATACGAACGTAATCCGACAAAAATATCGACCTCCACTGCCGAGGGGCACACACTCCTGCTCCTAAATAGACACCTAATAACTCTAGATTTGCATATATCTTTAGCAAAATAGGCATTAAATTTGTTAAATCAACTTGCAGAACATTTAAGAATCGGGCTATGATAGAATCGTTAACAAAGCTGCCAGCGGACTTGCAGATTGAAAATAATAAAAAAGTATTTTTATAATTTATAAATAAAAATAAACAGTAGTTTTAAAGTGAAAAAAGTAAGAAAACAATAATTAATCTGATATAACCTTAAAAATACAATTTTTTACCCTCATGTTCAGTGTTGTAACTATTAATTTAAGGCCCACCCGAGGAAATAAAATAATTGAGCCCCCCTTCTGAAGATAAAAATACAGCCCCACAAAAAAATTCTTTTTGGTTAAGACACTGCACTGACTGATGTATTCCTATGTATTTTTATCCGCTGATTCCGAATCTAAAGTCAGAAAAACCAGATTGGCTAAAAATTATCAAAATAACCTCAAAAAATTGCTCAAAAACCAGAAAAAAAACCCAAAAAAATTTTTTTTTTTTTGCTGAGACAAAACGCTAGTGTATTTCTAAGTATTTTCCTCTGATAAATCCGAATCTAATGTTAAAAAAAAACAGATTGCCTAAAAGTTTTTAGATAATCTCAAAAAATTGATCAAAAACCTGAAAAAAAAACAAAAAAGATTTTTTTGTCCGGGACAATGCGCGAGTGAATTCTTAAGTATTTTCGACCGATAAATCCGAATCCAAAGTCAAAATAACCAGATTGGCTACAAAAATTTCAAGACAATCTCAAAAAACTGCTCAAAAACTCGAAAAAAAAATTTTTTTGTCCGGGACAATGTGCTACTGAATTCCTAAGTATTTTCCTCCTCTGAATTAAAATCCAAAGTCAAAATAATCAGGCTCGCTTAGATTTTCAAAATAACCTCAAAAAATTGGTCAAAAACCCGAAAAAAAACGAAAAATAATTTTTTTTATTCGGGACAATATGCTAATGTTTTCCTAACTATTCTCCTCCGCTGAATCTAAATCCAAAGTTAAAATAACCAGATTGGCTAAAATTTTCAAAATAACCTAAAAAAAATGCTCAAAAACGCGGAAAAAACCAAGAACCATATTTTTTTTGCCCGCATAATACAATAGTGATTTTTAAAGTATTTTCATCCGCTAAATCCGAATCCAAAGTCAAGATAAACAGATTGACTAAAATTGTCGAGATTACCTCCAAAATTTGGTCAAAAACACGATAAAAAAAGCCACAAAAGATATTTTTTTGACCAGGACATCATATTAGTGCATTTTTAATATTTATCATCCGCTGAATCCGAATTCAAAGTGAAAAAACCAGATTAACTTAAATTTTCGAGATAATTTCAAAAATTGCTCAAAAACACGGAAAAAACCAAAAAATATTTTTTTTTTGCCCGGACTGTATAATAGTGTATTCCTAAGTATTTTTCTCCGCTGAATCCAAATCCAAAGTTAAAATAACCAGATTGGCTAACTTTTTCAAAAAAAACCTCAAAAAATTGCTCAAAAACCCGAAAAAAATTGTTTTTTCGTCCGGGACAATATGCTAGTAAATTTTTAAGTATTTTCCTCCGCTGAATCCGAATCCAAAGTCAAAAAAACCAGAATGGCAAAAATTTTCAAAATAACATCAAGAAAATGCTCAAAAACCCGCAAAAAACCAAAAACCTTTTTCTTTTGACCGGACAATACAATAGTGAATTTTTAAGTATTTTCCTCCGCTAAATCTAAATCCAAAGTCAAAATGACCAGGTTCGCTTAGATTTTCAAAATAAACTCAAAAAATTGGTCAAAAACCCGAAAAAAAACGAAAAATAATTTTTTTTATTCAGGACAATATGCTAGTGTATTCCTATTTATTCTCCTTCGCTGAATCCAAATCCAAAGTTAAAATAACCAGATTGGCTGAAATTTTAAAAATAACGTAAAAAAAATGCTCAAAAACCCGGAAAAAAGCAAGAACCACTTTTTTTTGCTCGGACAATACCTACAATAGTGAATTTTAAAGTATTTTCATCCACTGAATCCGAATCTAAATTCAAGATAACCAGGTTCTCTAATATTTTCAAAATAACCTCAAAAAATTGGTCAAAAACCCGAAAAAAACCAAAAACAAAAATTTTTTGTCGGGACAATATGCTAATGTATTCCTAATTATTCTCCTCCGCTGAATCCAAATCCAAAGTTAAAATAACCAAATTGGCTAAATTTTTCAAAATAACCTCAAAAAAATGCTCAAATACCCGGTAAAAATCAAGAAGCATTTTTTTCCCCCGGACAATATAATAGTTGATTTTTAAGTATTTTCTTCCGCTGAATCCGAACCTAAAGTCAAATTAACCAGATTGACTAAAATTTTTTAGATAACCTCAAAAAATTGCCCAAAATCCCGAAAAAAACCAAAAAAAATTTTTTTTTTGCTCAGGACAATATGCTAGTGCATTCCTAAGTTTTCTCCTCCTCTGAATCCAAATCTAAAGTCAAAATAACAAGATTGGCTAAAAGTTTCGAAATACACTGCCAAAACAAATGCAAACAAATGTCTCAAATATGGGGACACAAGACACATATTGTGTCTCACTCTGAGACATATGCGTCTCAAAGTGTCTCATTTTGAGACATATTGTCCAAGCAATTTTTACAGTGTAATCTAAAATATTGCTGAAAATCCCGAAAAATAACAAAAAAAAATTTTCTTTTCCGGGACAATATGCTAGTTTACTTTTAAATATTTTCCTCCTCTTGAATCCGAACCCAAAGTCATTATTACCAAATTAGCTAAATTTTTTTACATAATTTTAAAATTTTGCTCTAAAACCTCAAAAAAGAAACCAAAAATTTTTTTTTTCCGTGACAATATGCTAGTGTTTTTCTTAGTATTATCCTCCGCTAAAATCGAATCTAAAGTCAGAATTACCAGTTTGGCTAAAAATTTTAATATTATATTTAAAAAATCTGCTAAAAAGCACATAAAAATCGCTTTTTTGATCTCATCTCAAAACTTTTAGCTAATCTTATGATTTTAACTTTGGATTCGGATTTAGAGGAGAAATGATACGTAGAAATACACTAGCATACGGTCCTGAACAAAAAAAATTTTTTTTGTATTTTTCGGGTTTTTGAGCAATTTTTTCAAATTATGTCAAAAATTTTAGCTAATCTCGTTATTCTGACATTAGATTCAGATTGACCATAGGGCTTATTTAAATTTAAAGAAAATACTTTCAAAATGGTAAAGATAATTAAAATGTGAAGAAAATAACAATGAAAAAAATAAAAAAATTAAAATAATTTAATAAAATCTAAAGAAAATAAAATGACAAAACCAATTGAAAAATGGAGTAAATAATAAAAAATTTTAATAAAAAATTAAAACAAAATAATTGTAATTTGCGGAAAATATTTGAAAATTTTAAAAAATAATTGAAGTTGCAGGAAAATAATTGAAAAGTTACAAAAATAATTAAAATTTGAAATAAAAATAATTAGAGACTGGTGTAAAAAATTAAAAAATTGAATACAATAATTAAGATATTGGCTAAATAATTTAAAAGTGAAGAAACTAATTGAATAATGACATAAATTATTTAAAGCTGGCGTGAAAATTAAAATTTGTAGACAATAATTAAATAATTGTAAAACTATAATAGAAGTTTGAAAAAATAATTGAAATTTGAAGAAAATAATTTAAAAATGTTGAAAATAATTTAAATATGCAGAAGTAGTTAAAAAAGACAAAAATAAATGAAAATTGTTGTACTAAATTTAAAAATTTATGGTAATAATTTAAAGTTTTAAACATTGAAGAAAGTTATTAAATAATGTTAAAAATAATTGAAGTTTAAGAAAATAATTAACAAATGATAAAAATAACTGAAATTTTGAAAAAATTAATGAAAAATGAGAAAACTATTTTCAAAATAGAGTGGAAGATAAAAATTTTAAGACAATAATTAAAAAATTGTGGAAAATAATTGAAAAATTTACGAAAATAATTGAAAATTTAACGTTATTTATTTATTTATTTGAACACAATATTCCGCGGTCTGGAGGACCATAAATGGGTTACAAAAAAAAATCAGATATAAAAGTATAAAATTAGATAAGTCCGTAGATCATAAAATATAATAATTGACATAATTGAAATGTGAAGAAACTAATTGAATAGCGACATAAATAATTGAAAGATAGTGTAAAAGTTAATAAATCCATGACAATTAATAAAAAGAATGAAGAAAACGATGTCAATTTGAAGAAAATAATTGAAAAGTAGTGTAAAAATTAAGAAATTCATGACAATACAAAAAAAGTTTGAACAAAATAATTCAAATTTGAAGAAAATAATTCTAAAATGACAAAAATAATAGAAATATGAAGAAAATAATTATGAAATTACAAAAACACTTGAATAATAATAAAAATATTATAATTTAATAAAAAAACAAAAATTAAATTAAAAATTAAAAAATTTTAAATAATTGAAAATTAAAGAAAATAATTGCAAAATAACAAAAGTAAATGGAAACTTGTGTAGAAAATTTAAATATTCCTAACAATAATTTAAAGACTGAAAAACTTAATTGAAATTTTAAGAAATTAAATTTCATCACTAGTGGGAAAAATTACCAATTTCGTCACTATTAGTGGGAAAACTATCAATTGCTGTCACTACAATAGGAAAATTGACCATTACCTTTACTAGTAGAAAAATGGCTAATGCAGTTTTCTCTAAATCCGAATATGATCTCAAAATAGCCCCACCACTTTCTTAATTAGAATATTGAATCTTTTATGATCCTGTCTAATTGTATCATAATTACAAATGACTTTGACTCTTAGCGATTACATTAATGCTAAAAAGACTATAAAATTTAAACAGCCCTGTTCTTCTCAGTCCAAGTTTGAAATTCACAATTTTCTTAATGCAAAGGCGAAAAAAGTTTAATGGGAAAAAGATAGGGTTTTAGTCAGTTTATAGAACAGTGAGTATAAGAACTCATTGATAATGTTTCTAACAACAATAGAGGTGGGCGGATGCTGTGTTCCCTTTCTCTTAATTAATGATTCGAATCTCGTTTATCATTGCTGCTACATCGAGTTCTTTACTCCTTGGCTCCATCTCTAGCTGCTTTCCGTCTAGTCGTTTTCATTCGTTTTGCTGCTTCCGGTCCTCCACCCCTGCCGACAACACTCCCTTCTTCTGTCTGTAATTAAATAACTTCAAGACACTATCCATTTATTCGCTTCATCTATATCTCTTCGCCTCCCAAAGACAGACCTCTGGCTTCCGGCATAAGACAGTTAGTAAATGAATACGTTCTGATTGATGTACGAGATGAAGATTCATTGTCACTAAAGTCACAAAATTGTCAAACTCTAAAATCTTGTGCGTTAATTACATTAATAAGCGAACTAATTATTCTGATAAATGATTAACTTAGACTCTAGTTTAGGGGTCTAGTGAAGAAAATGGTCACTTTCTTTGCTAATGACGAAATAGGTCATTTTACCCCTTAGTGACGAAAATGGTCATTTTACCCCTTAGTGATGGAATTAAACATTTTTCTCACTTGTGATATAAAGAGGCAATTTTAACAGTGACGGAAATAGTCATTTTTCATATTAGTGGTGGCAATGGTCTTTTTCGACACTAGTCATGACAATGGTTATTTTCCCACTAGTGATGGAAGTAGGCATGTTCTCCATTAGTATCGAAACGTCTATTGTACCGATTCACAGAGAGGAAAAATTAATTTTTTTTATGAAAATCACTCCACTGGTCTCAATTTGAGCGCAAAATAAACTAAATAATAAAGAGTTTTATTAATATCTTTATTAATCTAAATAAAATAAATATTTGTTTAAGCCAAAATTTATAATATTTTAAAATTAAAAAGAATTGGAAAAATTAATTGAAATTAAACAAAATAATTGCAAATTTTGCAAATTAATTGAAAATAAAAATGAAATTAATTAAAAATTGGGGAAAGTAATTTAAACAATCATAAAAATGTTTTAAACATAAAGAAAATAATTTAAATTTGAGAAAAATACTTGAGAATCTTAAAAGTAAATTAAACAAAATTGAATAATAAAAAATTAGAGAAAATAATAGAAAATTGAAAAAACATGGTTAAAAATTGAGATAAATAAATTAAAGTTTAAAAAAATAATTAAAATTTGAGAAAATAATTAAATAAATAACATAAAATATTTCAAATGAAGGAAAGTTAAACAAAATGTGAGAAAAATACTGAAAACTTTCAGAAGTTTATTGAAATAAAAGAAAATAATTAAAAATTGGAGAAAATAAATGAAAAAAGATAAACATAATTTAAAATTGAACAGAACAAGTTTTAATTAAAGAACTTTTTGGCAATTATATGAAAAAGAACGAGAATAAGAACGAAAGTAATTGAAAATTGAAGAAAATAATATAAAAATTAATATGAATAAGGAAATAATTGAAAAGTCAGATAAACAGTTAAAAATTTTTAAAATTATGAAACAAATGTAAAGAATTAAAAATTGAAAGAAATAAATTTTGTAAGAAAATTAAAAAATGTTTTTAAATTTTATAACTTGACAAAAATAATTAAAATATGATACAAACAATGATAAGTTGTGAAAAATAAATGACATTTAAGTGCTGTAATTGAAAAAACTACAGAATTGTTTTTAAATAAAGAAAAAAATAATTGAAATTTGAAAAAAATATATGAAGATTTTAGAAATCAACTAAAAAAAAGAAAATGATTCTACAAATTGGAGAAAACACTGGAAGAATGCTAAAAATAGTTAAAATTTACGATAATTAATAACATTTTTTAAAAATTACGAAAACAAAGAAAAATAATTATAAATTGAAGAAAATAATAGAAATAAGAGAAAAATACTTTAAAAATTTTATAAATTTATTTTATTAAATGAGAAAAACTGAAAATTGGAGAAAAGTCTGGAAGAAAGCAAAAAATAATTGAAATTTACGATAATAAAGAATTGAAAATTGAAGAAAATAAATTTTGGAAAATAATTAAAATATGTTTTTAAATTTTATAACTTAACAAAAATAATTAAAATATGATACAAACAATGATGAGTTGTAAAAAATAAATGACATTTCAGTGTTATAATTGAAAAAACTACAGAATTTTTTTTAAATAAAGAAAATATAATTGAAATTTGAAAAAAAAATACATGAAGATCTTAGAAATCAACTAAAAAAAGAAAATAATTCTAAAAATTGGAGAAAAGTCTGGAAGAAAGCAAAAAATAATTGAAATTTACGATAATAAAGAATTGAAAATTGAAGGAAATAAATTTTGGAAAATAATAAAAATATGTTTTTAAATTTTATAACTTGCCGAAAATAAATAATTCGAGAAAAGAATTGAAGAAATAAGCTAAAAGTAATTGAAAGTTACGTTAATTAATAAAAAAATTATTAAATTATGAAAACAAATAAAAATATTAAAAAATTGAAGGAAAAAATTGAAATTTTAGAAAAATTCTTAAAAATCTTAGAAAATCATTTTAGGAAATGAGAATAACTAAAAATTGGGGAAAAGCCTGGAAGAAAACTAAAAATAATTGAAATTTACGATAATTAATAAAAAAAATTTGAAATTCTGATAACAAATGAAAATAATTAGAAATTAAACAAAATATTTAAATTTTCAGAAAAATACTTAAAATTCTTAGAAAATAATATTAGAAAATGAGAATAATAATTAGCAATCGAGAAAAATAATTGTAAAATGGTAAAATTAATGATTAAAAATTGAAAAAAAATAATTGAAATATGCTAAAATTAATTTAAGATTGAGAAAAAAAATTGAATTATGATGAAAATAATTGAAGAGAATAATTAAAAAATCGCAGAAATAACGAAAATTGATGAAAATAATTGCAATATCGGATAAATAATAGAAATTTTTAAGAGTAATGCCAAAATAATGAATATAATTATAAATTGATGAAAATCAAGAAAAATTGCTGAACTTATTTTTAAGCAAAAGAAAATAATTAAAAAGTCGTTATATAATGGAAAATTGATGACAATAATCTAAATTTGAGATAATAACTGAAAAATTATAAAATTAATTGCATGTGTATATATTTTAAACTTCTTCAAAAACCATAATAAATTTTTAAAGCATTTTTCGAAACTTTTTTTTTACACAAATGACAATTAAAAACCAGCACAACACGACACTAACGTTCAATGTTTAACAAATCTCTAAACAAACTATTATTCATAATTTCAAATTTTCTTAAAAATAATCATACAGAGTTCTAGTTTATTTTCTAAATTTTGCAACATTTTGTGTCTACAATAACTAAGTATAAAGTTGAAAGATAATATTAAATATTAAACAATTGTTTAAACAATCTAGAAATTGTTAATTTTTAATTTTCTTAAAAATAATCAGAGTTCTAGTTTTTTCTAAATTTTGCAACAAACGATGTCTACAATAATTAGAAGCAAAAATTATATCTAGTTATAGTAGACATAAAATGTTGCAAAATTTAGTAAAACCTCGATCTCTGTATTCTTTTTTTTTTTAGAAAATTTAAAATTCACAGTAAGAGATTGTTTAATCAATTTTTAAATGTCAAAAATTATGTAAGAGAATACAAATTTGAAGTATTTATTAACATTTTGGTAAAAATCTTTAAGGAATATAGCATAAATTGAATTTTTACTGCTCATGTGATTTTTTCTATAATGTTATTTAAATCATTATTTAATTAACAAAACTTTTATTATACAAATTTTTATATAGTAGTAATACTCCAAAATAATTTTAATGTGATTTCCCATGCATCTTTGACTTGTTAAAGGGTAAAAAAAAATTTTCTGCAAAGTTTTGATTTTTCCATAGATTTATTATAAAAATTTGATATAAATGAATAATAAATAAAAAATTCGGCTTGAAGAATCAATAGAGAATTTAATTTTGAAGAATTTAAAAAAAAATTTGTTTGAGAAATGATCATTTTTTTCATTTTTCATGCTAGTTTAAAAAATGGTGTTTTTTCAATACTAGTTTTAAAAAGGGTCATATTGCATTATATTTTTGGAAATGGTAATTTTCAACATTTGTTGTGGAACTAGACATTTTCCAAACTAGTTTTGGAAATGGTCATTTTCCATATTAGTTTTAGAAATGGTAATTTTCTATATTAGTTTTAGAAATGGCAATTTTTTATAGTATATAGAATGGAATATGTCCTTTTTTAAAACTAGTATGGAAAAAGAATCATTTTTCAAACTAGCATGGAAAATGACCTTTTTAGTTATACTAGTTTTAGAAATGGTCATTTTCCATACTAGTTTTAGAAATGGTAATTTTCTATATTAGTTTTAGAAATGGCAATTTTTTATAGTATATAGAATGGAATATGTCCTTTTTTAAAACTAGTATGGAAAAAGAATCATTTTTCAAACTAGCATGAAAAATGACATTTTTAGTTATACTAGTTTTGGAGATGGTCATTTTCCATACTAGTTTTAGAAATGGTAAATTTCTATATTAGTTTCAGAAATGGCAATTTTTTATAGTAGATTTGGAGTTGGTCATTTTCGACACTAGTTTTGGAAATGGTCATTTTCCAAACTAGATTTTGAAAAGGTCATTTTCCATGCTAGTTTGAAAAATGTTCCTTTTTCCAAACAAGTTTTAGAAACAGTGATTTTCTATATTAGTTTTGGAAACGGTCATTTTCCAAATTAGTATTTTTTTTAAAATGGTCATTTTCCATTCTCGTACTAATTTTAGTATTTTTTATATACTAGTTTTGTAATTGGTCATTTTCTATACTAGTTTTGGAAAGGGTCAATTTCCATACTAGTTTTGAAAAAGGTAATTTTCCATTGTAGATTTGAAAATGGCAATTTTTTATAGTAATTTTTGAATTGGTCATTTTCTATTCTGGTTTTTTAAATGGTTATTTTCCATTCTAGTTTCAAAAATTATCATTCGGAAATGCTAATTTTATATTCTTGTTTTGCAAATGGTTATTTTCCATATCAGTTTTGGAAAAGGTCAATAGTTTTGAAATTGATCATTTTCTAAAATAATTTTGGAGATGGTAATTTTCAATTCTAGTTTTGGAAATGGTCATTTTCTATACTAATTTTGGAAATGGTCATTTTCCATATTAATTTTGGAAAAGGTCACTAGTTTTAAAATTGGTTATTTTCTATAATAGTTTTGTAAAAGGTCATTTTCAATACTAGATTTAGAAATGGTGTTTTTCTAAACTAGTTTTTGAAATGTTCATTTTACAAACCAGTTTTGGAAATGGTCATTTTCCACACTACTTTTGAAAAATGTCCATTTTCCACTCCAGTTTTAGAAATGTATATTAATGATGAAAATATTCATTTTCCATACTAGTTTTGGAAATGATTCTTTTCTAAAACGACACCTTAAGATTTTCTTCTCTAAACTAAAGTTTTTACCCAGTTCTTTATTACATTTACTTATGGCACGTTGAGACTGAAATCCAAAAAGTAAAAGTACCAAATTCTTTCCAACTGTTCTGAATATGCGTTCAGCTCAACGACATGATTCGAAATCGGGTCTCGAACCACAGCTGGTGCTACCCTACTTTCAGTTGCCGAAGTTACTTATATCCATTGAGATTTATTGCTACAAATACAAATATTTCACTAGTGTCGATAAAATGTGCTATAACTGCAATTGCACATGGTTTGGAATGGAATTCATTGCGTTTTTAATAAAATTGTGTTTCAACTACGGTTATCCGATACTTTTTACATTTTTTTTTTCTTCTTTTGTTGAGATATTCTAATATCAAAAGAATCCACGCCATATCCACAATCTTCGGAAATTTCTACTTCATCATCAACGATACCACGAATGCATACAAAGAGCTTGGATTTGAAAGAACATGGAAATTTGAAATGCAGCCATCATTATTCCTGTCTTCTCAACCGAAATAAAGTATTTCTTAAATTATTTTATCTTCCTTTCGACGTGCATACTTCAATATTTCCGCAATTGTGAAATATTTTCACCATAAACTCAAACAATTCACAAATATATATATTCATGTATCTATTTAAATATAACAATTTAACGTTTCAATTTATTTTCAATTTTATATTTATTCAGCTTCTTGTAAATTAAGTTAAAAATTATATTTTGTGTAATATTTCGACCTATACCCTATTTTTTAAAAAAATTCCAAAAGCCTTACTAATTGTAGTACCTAATTTATAGTTTCTAAATATTGTGTTACCAACAATTATAAGTATTTTAAATATACTTTTTTAAAATCAAATTATATAAAATAATATAAATATTTATTTAGGACAAAATTTATAATATTTTAGATTTAAAAAGAATTGCACAAAATAATTGAAATTAAATAAAATGATTCTGAATTTTGCAAATTAATTGAAAATAAAGTTAAATCAATTAAAAATTGGGGACAGTAATTAAAACAATCATAGAAATGTTTTAAAAATAAAGAAAATATATTAAATTTGAAACAAATACTTGAAAATCTTACATATAAATTAAAAAAAATTGAAGTATGGAAAATTAGAGAAAATAATTAAAAAATGAAAAAAAAAATGATTGAAAATTGAGATAAATAAATTAAAAAAAAAATAAATAACATTTGATAGTTGAAAAAATTACATAAAATATTTGAAATAAAGGAAAATTAAAGAAAATTTCTTGAAAAAATACTTAAAACTTTCAGAAGTTCAATGAAATGAAAAAAAAAACATTAAAAATTAGAGAAAATAAATGAAAAAAGATAAACTTATTTTAAAATTGAAAGGAACAACTCTTAATTAAAGACAACTAAGTATAAACTTTTTTGGAAATTATGAGAAAAATCGAAAGTAATTGTAAATTGAAGAAACTAATATAAAAAATAATATAAATAATTAAAAACTGAATTAAATAATTGAAACGTCAGCTAAAAAGTTAAAAATTTTTAAAATTATAAAACAAATAAAAAGAATTGAAAATTGAAGTAAAAAAAATTTTGGAAAATAATTTAATAATGATTTTAAATTTTAAAACATGTAGAAAATAATTAAAATAAGATACAAACAAGAATAAGTTGTAAACAATAAATGACATTTAAGTGAGATAATTGAAATTTGAAAAAAATACATGTAGATCTTAGAAATCAATTGAAAAAAAGAGAACAACTAAAAATTGGAGAAAAGAATTGAAGAAAGCTAAAAATAATTTAAATTTACGATAATTCATAAAGAATTGTGGAAATTATGAAAAAAAAATGGAAATAATTAAAATTTGAAGAAAATAATTAAAATTTTCGACAAATACTTAAAAATCTTTGAAAATAATTTTAGAAAATTGTAATAATAATTAACGATATAGGAAAATAATTGAAAAAATAAAAATTAATTCAAAACGGAAAAAAAATAGTTTAAATATGCTGTAAATAATTAAAAATTGTATAAAATAATAAGAAATTTGAGAAAAACATACAAAAATATTAGAAACGAATTTTTAAAAATAAGAATAATTAAAAATTGGAGAAAATAATTGAAAAATTATTCTAAAATTTGAAACTTGCAAAAAATAATTAAAATAAGATAAAATCAAAAATAAGTTGCAAAAAAATAAATGAAATTTGAAATAAATAATAGAAAAAAAATTTTTTTATCAAGTACCCAAAATAATAATTAAAATTTAAGAAAAAGACATGAAAATCTTGGAAATTGATTTTATAAAATGATAATAATAATTAACAATCAAGGAAAATAATTGAAAAATGATCAAATTTATTCAAAATTAAAAAAACTAAGTCAATTGTGCTGGAAATAATTTAAGAATGAGAAAAAAATTTTAAATATGTAAAATTGAAAACAGTAAATAAAATTTGAGGGAAATAGTTGAAAAAATAATAGAATAATTATATGTTTAAAGAAAGAAACTAATTACAAAATTACTTAAAAAAAAATTTTATTAACGAGAATTATTAAAAAATCGCAGAAATAATCGAAAAATGATAAAAATAATTAAAATTTAAGAAAAATACTTAAAAATCTTAGAAAATGATAATAATAATTAAAAATCGAGAAAAACAATTGAAAAATGATAAACTTAATTCAAAACTGAAAAAAAAAATTAAATATGCGGAAAATAATTAAAAAAAATAATAAGAAATTTGAGACAAACATACAAAAATCTTAGAAAATAATTTTTAAAAATAAGAATAATTAAAAATTGGGGGAAATAATTGAAAAATTATTCTAAAATTTGAAACTTGCAGAAAATAATTGAAATATGATAAAATCAAAAATAAGTTGCCAAAAAATAAATAAAATTTGAAATAAATAATAAAAGAAAATTTTTTTTATCAAGTACCCAAAATAATAATTACAATTTGAGAAAAAGACCTAAAAATCTTGGAAATTAATTGCAAAAGTTGAGAATAACTAAAAATTGGAGAAAAAAATTAAAAAAGCTAAAAATAATTGGAATTTACGATAATTAATAAAAAATTTTGAAAATTCTGAAAACAAATGAAAATAATCAAAAATTGAAGAAAATAATTAAAATTTTAGAAAAATACTTAAAAATCTTAGAAAATAATTGAAAAATTATCAAATCAATTCAAAATTGAAAAAAATAACTGACAAATGCTAAAAGTAATATAGGGTTGAGAAAAAAAATTGAAATATGATAAATATAATTTAAATATTAAAAATTTAAAACAGTAAATAAAATTTAAGAGAAATAATTAAAAATCCATAGAATATATGTTAAAAAAAAATTACAAAATTACTTAAAAAATTTTGATTAAAAAATTGCAGAAATAACGAAAATTGATAAAAATAAATAATTGAAATTTAAGATAAATAATAACTTTTTTTAAATATAATGCGAAAGTAGTGAAAATAATTATAAAATGAAGAAAATAATTAAAAAATCGTTATAATATGGAAAATTGATGTCAATAATCTAAATTTGAGATAATAACTGAAAATTTAGAAAATTAATTGAAAAAGAATAAAATTATTAAAAGAAGTAATTGCAAAATAATAAAAAGAAATTAAAAGTGAACCAAATATTTGAAAATTACGATATATATTTAAAGTTTTAGGAAATTAATTAAGATATTATGAAAATGATTAAAAATTGAAAATAATAATTGAAAATTTACAAAAATAATGGTAAATTAAAAAAATTAATTAAAATTCCCGATGAATTATATAAAATTTGGAAATAAATAATTAAATTGATTAAATGTCAAAAGAAGAATAATTAAAATTGAAAAAGTGATTAAAAAAACTAAGCAAAATAATTTAAATTTGAAGAAGGTAAATTTGAGATGTAGGGAAACAATTTAAAAATAATTAAAAATTGCAGAAAATTATTTTAAAATGATAAAAAATAGTACAAAATTGCAGTTTAAATGATTGAAATCCTAATAGAAAAAAAATTATTAAAAATTGAAGCAATTTTTAAATCACTTCAAATTTAGTATATTTGAAACGTCGATTAATTGAACTTTTAATTCATTCAAGTTCACATTAACTGAAATTTGAAGAAATCAAATTTGTTATAAATTTAAAAATTAAGAATATTTTGAAAAGGTGAACTATGATTTAAAATTGTAAAAGAAAAAAACATTTAGTGACAAATGTCAAGTGTGGACAGAATTCATGAATGAATGAATTAATTAAACTTGTAAATCATTATATTGGGTCCCTATTTTCTTTTTTGCTACAGGGCCCTTGCCCTCCTAGTTACGCCACTGATGTGGGACGTATGATTAAGTTCTAAAATTTATTACTTAGAATTTCCATTTCATAGAATATTTCATGAGGAAGTATTTTCTTGTAGCCGAAATTTCACATTTTCGAATTTGTTTTCAATCGAATTTAAATAAATTCGAATTTTTAACTAACAAAATTTTTAAATCACCGAATTCATATTTATCAGAATTTTCATTTAAAAGAATATCAATTTAAACGAATTTTAATTTAGAAGAATTTTCATTTTACAAAATTTTAGGTTAATCGAATTTTTGAATGCCAGTGTATTCATTTGACTGAATCTTCATTTGTCCGAAATTGTATTAGTACGAATTGACATTTGATATAGAAAACTTAAAAGGTAGAATGTTCATTTGTTAGAAATTGCAAATGTCCGAAAAAGTATTTTACAGAAATATTTCGGCGCGAATTTTGAAATTGACCAATCAGAAAATATGAAAAAAATTCCCATTGGTCATTTTCAAAATTCACGTTAAAATATTTCTGTCAAAATGCTTTTTCAGACATTTGCAATTTCTAACAAATGAACATTCTACCTTTTAAGTTTTCTCTCAGATGTCAATTCGTATTAATACAATTTCGGACAAATGAAGATTCGTTCAAATGAATATTCTGTCATTTAAAATTTCGATTAACCTAAAATTCTGTAAAATAAAAATTTGTTTAAATTAAAATTCTTTTAAATGAAAATTCTATTAAATATGAATTTGGTGACCCAAAAATTCTGCTGGGTAAGAATTCGAATCCATTTTAATTCGATTTAATTTCGAAAATGTGAAATTTCGGCTACAAGAAAATTCTATGAAATGAAAATTCTAAATAATTAATTTTACAACTTAATCATACATCCCACTGATTTCGACATTGTATTTAATGAAATATTTCGAAATATTGATTTAAAAAAAAAAAAAAAAAAAAACTGTTTTCTCCCGGGAACTTTATGAAAACTTGGAAATACGTTAAATTGACTTTATTCTTTTATTGACATATTTCAAATTACATTTTCATAAAGCTGCTGGGAGCTTTTCATTTTAAATGAACTGCAAGAATCCTTCACTCATCACATAAAGCACTAAAACCGCCATTTCCGGTCTCTTCATATACGTGCAGACCCCAAGAACCACCATTAAGTTAGACCGGATACAGTATAGCTCCCTAGTGATAACCCCGGTTTAACCCTTTAAGATCGATAGAGAGTGCAAGGTGAATTTCAAGTTTTGGGTTTGGTTCAATCCACGCTTCGATTCGAACCTGACAGGCTTTCAGATTTAGTAGTGCTATATATTGTTTGAATAGTTCTCTTTACTATTCCTCGCACTCTACAGATCAGAATTAATTACAATTTCACCATTTTAACTCAATTAGCAACTTTCTATTTTCTTGTTTAAGTTTACTGTATAATTTTTGTGTCAAGCTCAACAGCTTTCATTGTCTTTCCCAACATAAATACTTAATTGAATTGTTTAATTACTTTTTTTTTTATTTTTTATTTACTTTACATTTACAATTTCAATTGAAACCAATCTAATTTAATTAAATCAAACTCAAATCTAATTGATTCTACGGAAATCTAATCCGGTCAATAAACAGAAATTTAGACTGAATAGTTTTTCTGTTTCGGTTATATTTGCTTAATATTGGTTTTCGTTACATTGATTTATAATATTGATTTTTTTAATTTTGCATACTACAGAAACTTTGAAAATCAATTCAGGGCCTTTTTAATAATTATTTAATAAATGCAACTGTAGATGAAAATAATTTGAAATTGGTGATAATAATTAGAAACTTTAAAGAAAGTAGTCAAATGTATAGTAAAAAAAATGAAAAGGTGCAGGATATAAATGAAAACTAAAAAAGAAAGTAAATAGAGGACAGAAACTAATTGTAAAACCAAAGAGCATAATTTAAAATTCAATAAAATCAATAGAAGATTTAAAAATCTGAAAGTAGGTAGATATAATTAAAAAGAATAACTAAAAATGGATACAATAATACAATAACAACAATCGAAAAAATTATTTAAATAAAAAAGAAATAAGTTCTCAGTTTTTCCATAGAATCGATTTCCATGAATAGTTTTTTAAAAAATTCACAAATTTACATAATTTGTTTGAACAATTATCGATACACAGTTAAAAATTTTGTGTATTTGTGTAGAAAACAGTCCTTGTTAAATTTTTTGTGTTAAAATTTAACATTTTTCGTGTGTTGATTTTACACATTCTTCAAATGTCATTTGATTCTTGAACATAACCTCAAATTTTTTAGTAGTAACTCTGTAATTTATGTTCATTTTTTTGTTGCAAAAGCATAAATTCCTAATTGAAAATTCATTTTAACTTGCAAAAGATAGAATACAATAGTAATTGCATAAAATATACACGCTTTAAATTATTATAATGCGTAAAATAAAAGGGTAAAATTTGTGTACAAAATTCAACATATTTTTTTGTGTTGAATTAACACATAAGTTTTGAGTGGACCGTTTGGGACATGTGAAAAATGTTAAATTTAACACAAAATTTTTTACTGTGTAGAGCAAAAAATTCGTCCTATGGATTTCCATATGGCAAAATTACTGACAAAAAACAAATTTCTTAATAAGAATGTGAATAAAAGAAATTACAATTCGTAGAAAATGATTAAAATTTTAAAAAACCATATTTTGTAAAAACAATTGAAAAATGACTAAAGAAGTTAAAAATTAATTAATAAATAATTTAACTAATTTGATATTGAAGAAAATAATTGAAACTGAAAAAAGTTTTATTTGAAAAAATTAAAGAAAAGAATTGAAACTTGCGGAAACTGAATTTAAAAATTAGGGGAGAAATTGAAAAATAATGGAAATAATTTGAAAAAGAAGAAAATTTTTGGAAAATGATAAAAATAGTTGACAATTGTAGCAAGTAATTAAAATAATAACAGAAAAGGATTATTAAAAATTTACTATTCTTAAAGATTAAAGAAAAGAATTGAAACTTAGGAAATTGAATTTAAATATGAGGGGAAAAAATACTGAAAATAAAATTTGAAGAAAAATGTAAAAAATGATAAAAATAGTTAAGAATTGTATCAAATATAATTAAAAGCATTAAAGAAAAAATTCTTAGAAATTGAAGAAATTTTTAAATAATTTTAAATTTTCTATTCTTAAAGAGTGTATTAATTATTATTAAATTATTTTTTAATTAATTTTCAATTCCTTTTTCTCATTTTTAATTATTTCTTTATTCATTTTCTAATTTTTTATTATTTATCTAAAATTTTAGTTATTTTTCAATATACAATTATTTTTACCATTCTGCAATTATTCTCTTATATTACAAATATATATTGAAATTTTTTCAATTATTTTTCACAAACTAAAATTATTTTTTTCAATTTTAAATTATTTTTAATACTTTATAAATATTTTCTCCAATTTTATATTATTTCCATTATTCTTCAATTAATATCCTAGATTTTAAAATATTTTTCTTAAATTTTAATAATTTTCTTCAATTCCAAATATTATTATTATCATTTTGCAATCAATTTTTTCAACTTTCAATTATTTTTCTCATTTTTCAAACATTTTTTTCAATTTTCATTTTCTTTATATTTTTCCATTACTTTTTCTCTTATTCAATTATTTTTTAATTAATTTTGAATTTTTTTATAATTTATCACAATTTTCACTTTTTTTTTTAATATACAATTATTTTTATCATTCTGAAATTATTTTATTTCATTACAAATATATGTTGCAATTTTTTAATTATTTCTCAAAAAATAAAATTATTTTCTTCAATTTCTAATTATTTTTATTACTTTGCAAATATTGTCTAGAATATTTATTCTTTTTATTACTCTTTAATTAGTTTCCTAGATTTTAAAGTATATTTCTTAAATTTTAATAATTTTCTTTAATTTCCAATTGTTAATATTATTATTTTGTAATTAATTTCTTCAATTCTTAATTATTTTTATTACTTTGCAAATATTGTCTCGAATTTTTTATTATTTTCATTACTTTTCAATTATATTTCCTAGATTTTAAAAGATATTTCTCAAATTTTAATAATTTTTTTCACTTTTTAATTAGTTTTATTACTTTGCAAATATTGTCTCGAATTTCGTATTAGTTTTAGAACTCTTTAATTAATTTTCTAGGCTTAAAATATTTTTCTTACATTTTAATAATTTTCTTTAATTTTCATTTATTTTGTTATCATTTTGCAATCAATTTTTTTAATTTTTTATTAATCTTACTATTCATTCCTCAATTAAAAATCTAAATTTTCAATTATTTCTCTTATTTATCAAACATTTTTTTCAAATTCATTTTCTTTTATCTTTTTGCATTTATTTTCTCTACCTTTTAACTAGCTACATTAATTATTTTTTAATTAATTTTTAATTTTTTTATAATTTATCACAACCTGCACTTATTTTTTCGATATACAATTATTTTTATCATTCTGAAATTATTTTCTTTCATTACAAATATATATTGCAATTTTTTTTAATTGTTTCTCAAAAAATAAAATTATTTTCTTCAATTTCTAATTATTTTTATTACTTTGCAAATATTGTCTTGAATTTTTTATTATTTTCATTACTCTTTAATTAATTTCCTAGATTTTAAAGTATATTTCTTAAATTTTAATAATTTTCTTCAATTTTCAAGTATTAATATTATCATTTTGTAATCAATTTCTTCAATTTTTAATTATTTTTATTACTTTGCAAATATTGTCTTGAATTTTTTATGATTTTCTATACTTTTTAATTAATTTCGTAGATTTTGAAACATGTTTCTAAAATTTTAATAATTTTCTTTAATTTCCAATTATTTTTGTTATCATTTTGCAATCAATTTCTTCATTTTTTACTAATCTCACTATTCATTCCTCAATTAAATACGTAAATTTTCAATTATTTATCTTATTTATCAATTAGTTTTTTCAAATTTATTTTCTTTTATCTTTTTGAATTTATGTTCTCCACCTTTTAACTAGATATATGAATTATTTTTCAATTAATTCTCTAAATTTGCAATTTTTTTCACAAATTTTATATTATTTTGATTATTTGTTGATTAATTCCGAAAATTTTCATTATTTCTCTCAAATTTCCATTATTTTCTTGAATTTACGATTATTTCTATAATGTTGTAATTATTTTTCTAAGTTCAATTTTTTTTGACATTTTTTATTATTTTAAAAAGTATGATTTTTGTTCTTCAAATTTTCAATGTTTTAATTATTTTTTAATTATTTTTCTCAAATTTTAATTAAGTTCGTCAATTTTTGATTTTTTTAACTTGTAATGATTTGATCACAAATTTTATATATTATCTTGATTGTTTGGTTATTATTTCTGAAAATGTACTCAAAATCAAATACAATTGTCAACTTTTGAGTTACAATAATTACGCTAATTAAGAAACTCTTTAATTTATTATTGTTTTATTTCTCCTCCCCCCCCCCCAGGTCAATATTAAGTTTGCCGATGGCAAAAGTTTACAAGTCTCCGCCCTGATATTTTCCCTTCTTTTTAGTTTTTTAAAACACTTACTTTCGCTAAATTATGATAAAAACTTTACTTAAGGTGACATGTTTTCATTGAAGTAGCATTCACCTTAACATACATACTTTCGACAAATCAAGTCCATTAAGTGATATCAACCTGAAAAAGTAATTTTCTAAGTAGCCTCGGGTTCATTTTCAATGTAGAAAATTGCAGCGTAAAATAAAGAAATTTTAATTAAATGCAAAGTTATTATATTTTAATTAAAATTTGAAAAATAAAGTCGTTGCTATCCAAAGTATTGTTAATTAAATCTAAAGCTTTATGTAAACTTGAAACGTAACAAAGAAAAGAAAAATTAATTTACGTCATATTCATTTCATTTTAGTAATAAAAATGATAACTATAATATTAAAATAATAATAATAATAATTTATATACATATTCTCTTGAAAAATGTCCAAGTAAAATTATAAAAATTCGCATTTAAAGAGAATGCAATGACAGTTCAGAGTCACAAAGTGAATACTAACGTTTAACCCAATTGTGTTTTAATGAGTAAATTTCCTTTCTGACCGAAATTTAAAATTTAATTGGCAATTAATTTGTATGCAAAAGTTGAGCAATATTCATCTGGTATAATAAAGAAATAAAAGAAGAAATTCTAGTTAAAAGAAACACGAGTCTTTTTTTATATTTATGAAACAGAATTTTTTTTTTAAGGGAATGTCAATAATTCATTTGCTTTCATTTACAAATGTATAAAATAATCTTTTTTAGATCTCGAAACTCTTGGATTGCATCGTTGAGGTGATTATTCATTTACACTCGGTTGCACCTTTTGTTTAAAATAGAAACGAAAGTAACTTTAACCAGTGTACCTAGATTTGAAACGAATAAATCTTTTCATGCACCGAAATCAAAGAGTGACATTAACAAATGTCTTCCCCCCAACTTCACCTATGTCATTCTTGAATATTTGACAAATGAGAGTAACGTATTGTCGAATTAATAACACATTGCCTGATAATTCTCGAATTTCAATTAAATTTCAATTCGCCGAGTACTTCATCATTTAAAAGTAGATTAGAAATGAAAAAGTTGTAAAAAAAATATATTATTAAAATTAATGAAAATAATGCCCGGGTAAATTTGTTTATTTACTGGCAATTTTTATGATTTTTATAAGACGCACTTAAAGCTGTATAGATTTACATTCTATAATAATAAATTCTACACGTAAAATTATGGAACTTAAAAATCTTTACATAAATTATATTATGAAATGTAGGTTATATTACATTAATTATAAGTAATATTATGTATTATATATTCTTTTTCATATAGAAATTAAAAAAAAAGTACTTTGAAAGAAAAATTTTCAAATGAAAAGAAATTGTTCTCAAACCTACAAATTATGATTGTTTAACCCATCATACGCATTTCATTCTAAGTAGTTATAAAAATTCGCAATAACCTAATAAAATAAAATAATAGTGAAATAATTCGTGCAAGAGGGTTGAATTTATTAGAAAAAATAGTAGTATACTTTATGAGCGGTACATTGTAGAATATACTACACGAGGAACTAAAAAGTTACGAGAACTAAAAGAAAAGTTCACGTAACCGACAAAACACATTTAATTCTTACATTATTTTTGTAAAAATTCTCTCAACTACAAATTCTCTTTCTAATGCTTAGTTTATACTCAAATAAACTGTTTTAATACAAACATATTTCTGTTGTACTTTTTCGTTAATCAAGATTCTTGTCATTCCTTGAATCTTTTTATTTGTTGACTGTCGCGTTTTATAAACGTTTAAAATAAAAGTGACCTTTTACTCGCTTTTTACTAAAAACTGTAAAAAGTAAAAAAGTATAAAAAAGGTTAAAGAAACAAAATTAAAAGTTTTATATTTAAAAATAAAAATTATTATTATTACTTATTAAATTTTGTACTCTTACAAAATAAATAACACCAAAAATAGAAAAAAATTGTATTCCCTTTTCTGACATTTACAGACATTTTATAGAGTTCAAGTCGTTACAAAGTAACAAAATATTTGGTTCACATTGCGAGGATTCCTCTAATTGCAAAAAATTCGTTAACTACATAAAATTTGAGGTGAAATAAAGTTTTTAGGAAAACTAAAGCTCTCAAACGTTTCAAAGGTTGTGTTTAATAATGTAAAATGTCCGTGTCTCGCTATAGGATACTTTTATTACTAAATTAACTTTACTAAAGTAACGTTCTTTTGAAGTTGTTTTAACCCTCCCCCACCTTATTTCGCGCAGAAAAAACACAGACTAATTTTTATCTCAAATTTGAGGTAATATTTAGTTACACCCAAAATTAACCTGGAAAGTATTTGATCTTTTTAATCATACGAGATGAAAGAAAGAAAAACAAAGAATGACGAAAAAAGTCAATTTTTAAAAATTTGTTTCAATTATATTGCAAAATATATAGTAATATAATATATTTCTTTAATAATTATTATTTTTTATTCTGTTTTTGATTTTTTTTTTGAATAATCAAATTACACATTCATGAAAATCATGGTGATCACTGTCTGACCATAATGTGGATTTACTACTTAAATTTCCAATTTTATTTAATGAATCATCCAAACTGTGTGAATTTGCGTCACTAGAACGACTTTGTAACCAATACATAATTTTGAATTCAATTTAAACATTAATTCTGTTCAATAATAGTTTATATATTGTCTGACTATACAATGATTTTACTACTGAAACCTAAAGCTTTGGTAATAGCTAATGCAGATTATGTGAGTTACGATTATCAGATCATTTCATATATGTCTGTTACTTAATTCTGCTTTCAATTAATCCATTAATTGTATTCATTAATATTATGTCTGACTATAACAAGCATTTACTACTCAGAACTTAATCTTTTACTTTCTAAATTTTACTTTTTTTTCTATTAAAATCAGTGCTATTTTCTATTAATCATCATATCAAGCTTTAAGAAATTGTTTTAGAACAAAATGTAACTCATTTTTTATTGTATTTTAAAAATGAAATCATATTAAATTTGATCGTATCAAATTTAATTATGTTAGTTTAATCATATTAAGTTTATTCACTTAATTGTAAATTATATGTAAATTTATTAAAATCATGTTAAAATGAAAAAAAGAATATTTAAATTAGAATAACTCTTTAGTTATAATCCAAGAAACAGAGGATTGATTTTTCTTGTCTGACTACATCGTGACTTTACCACTTAAACCTCAAAACCAATACAGAACGGAGATTAACCTCAAGTTAACTTCCAATTAAAAGAATATTAATCTCAAGTTTGAGATTATATTCAGCTACACACAGAATTAGCCATAGGCGTCAAACTTTTGACCATTGTATACCTATTCAGATGTAATTATATACATAATAATAATAATAATAATATAATAATAATTGAACGATGATGCTAAGAATTAAAAATAAATAAAATAGTTGAAAATACAAAAGGTAAAATGTAAATAAAAGTTAAAAAAGTAAATTGAAAGTGAATATACAATTTAATTTATTTAATTATTTAATTTAATTAATAATTGAAATTTCAAGGAATAAATTGAAAAAAGAAGAGTATAATTTAAAAATAAAGAAATTGCAGAAAAAATACAAAGAAATTATAATTGAAGAATTGAGGAATGGAATTGTAATTTGGAAAATTACTTCAAAATTTATAAGGACAATTTAAAAATGAAAAATGAAAATGACATTGATAATGAAAGATAATAATTGGTAAAGGAAGAAAAAAATTTAATATTGAAGAACGTAAGTGAGAAAATTAAAAATATATAGTTAATATTTTCTAAAAGTAATTTATAACTTAAGTGGTCAATAGAAATATAATGAAAAAATTGATAATGGAAGAAAACAATATAAAGATGAAGAATTAAATATCATAATGGAAAATTGAAAATATAAATTAAGAATTGAGAAAAATAATTAAAGAATTGAAAATATATTAAAAATTGGTAGATGAAAATAAATTATATAAATAAATATAAATAATAAATAATATAAATAAAATATAAATATAAATAAAATAATAAAATATAAATAAAATAGAGAAAGTTAATTGAAGAATATGAAAAAATATAATTGACATTTCAAGAACGAAAATAAAGAAATTGAAGAAAATACCTAATTAAAGAATTTTAAGAACGTAATTCAATAAATTTAAGAATATATTTAAAATGAAAGAAAGTAATTGACAATCGAGGAACATCATTATAAAAAAATTAAAAAATATAATACACATGTTACGAAAATAATCGGAGATTGAATAGAGATTTTATTTCATTTTATTTAATAAAATTGACGAGCACTTTTTCAAAAGTTGATAAATTAATTTTCTTAAAAAGTAGAGATAAACACAAATTTAACATATTAAGAAATTTACAAACCGATCAGACACTATTAAATTTAAGAAAAAAAATTTATTAACAAAGAATTTCCGATTTAAAAAAATCTGGACTTAACCAACATGATTTAAAATTTTAATTTTTTTTATAAAAATTACCAAAACTTTTAAATATCCTAATTATGGTAAACTTTGATTAAAAACAAATCGCCTTATGTCTAAAAAACATTCTTATATCAATAATTTTGTACGTTTTTGCTACTTTATAATTACATTATTTTTTAAAAAATTTTATTTTTTCAAAATTTACTGAACCTATGCAGAAAAAAGTTGTAAAATCTATTAAAATCATGGGATATTTAATCATGGGATATTAAAATTCCATCTAGATATTTGAAAAAAAAAGAAAAAAAGTCCGATTTTGAGAAATACTCAAAATTAACATTTTTACCTTTAATTTCAAATTAAACTTTTTTTTTAAAAAATAATGTTTATCATCATCGTAAAGCCTGTTAAAAGATCTTTTAAAATCACTACACATAACCTAAATTGCTCTCATTTTACTTTAATATATAATCATTTGAAAATAAATTTTTTTAAAAAATTAAAAATGTCAAAACTGTGTAACTAAAAAAATATTTTATTAAAGAGTCAAACCATTATATTTCAACCAAAATTGTTGCGGACTAATTTTACAAAAATCTGATAATTTGTAATATTTATTTTTGATGTCAGCAGTACAATACGTTTTTGACAATTAATTTTAAAAAATTCTACAATTGTTTTGCAATTTGAGTTTGAAACTTGAGGTACAAGAAAAAGAGGTTATTTTAACAAGTAGTAAGATTCAATAAAAAAACACATTTATGATTTAGATAACATAAATTTCCTGATTGATATTTGTTAAAAACAGTCTAATTTACTTAAATTAATTAATTATTGAGTTAATAAGTACAAAATTTGGGTGAAAATTACTTTTAAAATTCACTTGCAAAATGTCGAAATTTTAAAAATTTTAATTTAAATTAAAACTTGGAAAATTTGGACATTTTAGTTTTCTATAAAGTATTCAAATATTTTAATATAAAATATTATTTCATCTTGAGTACTTTTAATACACTTTCATATGACGCACTAACTTTTTAATTTTATAATGGAGAAATATGAAAACTTTTGCCTTAATTATTGAAATTTTTTTCAGTTTTACAAAACTACTTGCATTTTAACCTTCAAGTCCGTAGTTGAAAACATATTTTTCAGAATACAAAAACTAAAAAAATAGCAGATTCTCCAACTTAAAATTTAAATACTGTGAAAAAAAGAGTTAAACTAAAATTTAAAAACCAAAACTAGATTTTCTTATTTTTCGGGAGCGGAGTTATTAGAATTCAAGAACTCTACTTTATCTAAAAATTTTTATAATTGAGGTAAAAGTTTTCATATTTGTCAATGATAAAATTAAAAAGTTAGTAGGTATATCATAAGAAAGTACATTAAAAGCACTCAAGATGAAATATTATTTAAGATTAAAATATTTCATTATTTTATACAAAACTTTAATTAAAATTTTGAAAATTTTGACATTTTGCAAGTAAGTTTCAAAAGTAATTTTTACTCAATACCTTGTCCTTTTTAATTCAATAATAATATTAATTATAATTAATAATTTGTCAATTATTATTATTAATCATAATAATAATAATCAAAATCAACCCTTAAAAATCATCCCCTGAGAATTCTTTTTGCAAGTTAGTAATTATTTATGTGAAATCAATTTGAAAAATTCTGTCATATCTACCAGCTATACACATCTTTCTAAATATCATTGGATCAATGTAAAATAAAAAATAATAAAAAAACATCCCTTAGAAATTATCCCCTAAGATTTCTTTGTGTAAGTTAGCAATTATTATTTGTGAAATCAATTTAAAAAAATCCTGTTATCTCTACCGGCTATAGACATCTTTCCAAATATCTTTGGTTCAAAGTAAAAAAAAAAATATCCCTTAGAAATCATCCACTAAGAATTATTTTTACAAGACAAGAAGGAATGATTGTAAAGGTTTTTTTTTATTATTTTTTATTTTACTTTGAACCAATGATATCTGGAAAAAATTCTATAGCCTGTAGAGATGACAGAAATTTTTTAAACTGATTTTGTAAAAGAAAAATTGTATCTAACTTGCAAAAATAATTTTTAAGGAATGATTCCCAAGGGATGTTTTTTGAATATTTTTTATTTTATTTTGATCCAAAGATATCTGAAAAGATTTCTAAAGCCTGTAGAGGTGACAGAAATGTTTACAGTAGATTTTACGAAGAGTAATTACTAACTTGCAAAAAGAATTCTTAGGGGATGATTTTAAGGGTTGTTTTTTTATTTTATTTTTTTTAATTTACTTTAATCCACTAATATTTGGAAAGAGTTCTATAGCATGTAGAGGTGACAGTAATGCATTCAGTAGATTTTACAAAGAATAATATCTAATTTGCAAAAATAATTCTTAGGGGATGATTTTTAGGGTTGTTTTTGATTATTTCTTATTTTACTTCGATCCCTTGATATCTGGAAGTAACTCTATGGCCTGTTCAGGTGACGGAAATGTTGTTAGTAGATTTCACAATGAATAATTACTAACTTGCAAAAATAATTCTTAAGGGATGATTTTTAAGGGTTGTTTATGATTTTTTTTATTTTACTTTAATCCAATAATAGTTGGAAAGAGTTCTATAGCATGTAGAGTTGACAGATTCAGTAGATTTTACAAAAAATAATATCTAACTTGCAAAAATAATTCTTAGGGGATGAATTTTAAGGGTTGATTTTCATTTTAAGGGGTGTCAGATCTAAGGATTATTATTTATTTAGAACATCATAAACGTTTTTTCTATAGAAACGCGAGCCAATTTAACATTTTCTTTTTTTTCTCAACTTTATTAGAACAGTTGTCCTTTATTAGGGGGGAAGGGGGGGGGGTTAGAAAATTTCTCTGAGAAAGAATGCCCCACATATATATATTTATGTACCAGATGCACGAAAAGGTTCAATAAAATGAAAATTTCAAATTGAAAAACAATGTTCGACAATGTTGCACACGTTTGCCATGGTTTTTTTTTTTTTTTGCCATAAGCCTGTTTCTCCATAATGCACCTAATATTTCAGTTTACTGTATTCACAGATTACAGAATGTCGGACATTGTGTATAGGGGCTGAATTATGACTAAACGTGCAGGGAATTGGAACCGACCGCTAAATTCGAATTTCTAGTAAACTTTTTGTGTAAACGACCACTACCACACTCTAATCGGTATCGGAGGATGCTTTGACCAGGTTCGTTGACTGCACACACTATTTTGTAAAGTGCACACCTGCGGTACTGTGTTCTCGTGTGGCGCCCACGTCGAGCTTATGTATAAGTATTAGTTTTCACTATGTTTGTCGTTTGATATAACCAGAACGGTGCAAATTCGCTTATATGATCGAAATTCAATTGCGAAGCGCTTTTGTACAATTCGAGATTCTATGAAATTTGATTGTCCTTGTTGATGATGGCTATTCGCAAAGAGTAAATCCGAGCTCATTGATCGGGCAAAATCATAGTCTAATTTCAACAAGTTGTCGTTATTTTGTGCAAAATTGCAGCTCGCACAATAATTGTTCTCTTTGATGATGAGCCGGCAATCTCGTCAGAAAAGAGACCAGTTTTCGTTATACTGTAGTATAGTATAGTATAGTATAGTATAGTATAGTATAGTATAGTATAGTATAGTATAGTATAGTATATATAATTATATATAGTATACAGAGAGTATGAGTAAATATAGAAATTGAAGCATCTACTTTGCTGATCAGAGCAAGGTCGTACACTGTTTGGGGGGAGGGGGGGGGGGGGTGATGTAGCCGGCTTCAATTTCTACTCTTGAATCCGATTGCAATGCTCCAGTTGCTTAGAAACGAACCCATACACTGCAGAATGAATTTACTGCTTCAAGGGAACCGAACTTGAATTAAAGCAGTACGATCATTTCAAAACAAGACAAAGAAAGGAGAAGGGTCAAAAGGGAGAAATCGATAAATTGCCACATGTAGATATTTTGCAATGTCGAATTGTTTTTTTTTTTTATTTTTATTCATAAATGTTGGACACAGAAAACGTAGAACTATTTTAAAACAAGCTACATTTTAGATAAGGGACAAACAATTTAGTGAAATAAATTAACAAATTTGAACTAGCTTTAAACAGTTTTCGAAGCTGCTTCAAACTAGTTTCAAACGATTTCCAAACTAATAACAAAAAATTTCCAACCAATAATCAAACAGTTTCAAATTAGTCCAAAACAGTTTTGAACTAGTTTCGGAATACTTTCAAACATGTTTCAAAAATTCAAACAGTACAAAACTAGTCCTAAACAGTCCGAATCTAGTTTCCAAAACAACTTTGAACCAGTTCGAAACACTTACGAACAAGTTTCAGATTTAACCTAGTTTACATATTCTCGAACTAGTCTCAGAGTTAAACTAGTCTGAAATGTTTCAAAATCGTACGAAACTGTCTAAAACAAGTTTCAAACAGTTTCGAACGAGTTTTGAACCAGTTTCGAACGAGTTTTAAACTAGTTTCGAACGAGTTTTAAACTAGTTTCAGATTTAAACTGGTCTGAAAACTTGCAAACTAGTTCCGAACAATCCAAGACCAATTCTAAACAAGTTATAAGTAGTACAAAACAGTTTCTAACTAATTTAAAACATTTTCAAACTAGTTTCAGATTTAATACAGTCTAAATAGTTTTAACGTAATCTCAGACTTAAACTAGTCTAAAAGATTTTGAATTATTCCCAAACTTATTGAAACTGTAGTTTCAAAAAACTTGTAATTAGTTCAAAACAGTTTCTGAATAGTTTCAAACCGTTCCAAACAGTTTCGAACTAGTTTTGAATTAGTACCAGATTTAACCTAGTCTGGAATACTTTTAAACTAGTCCCAAACAATCCAAGACCAATTCAAAACTAACTTTTAAGTAGTTCAAAACAGTTTCTAACCAGTTTCAAACAGTTTCAAACACTTTCAAACTAGTTTCAAATTTAATCCAGTATAAATAGTATTCACTTAGTTCTCGACTTAAATTAGTCTAAAAGGTTTCGAATTAGTCCCAAAGTGTCCAAAACTAGTTTTAAACAACTTTTAAATAGTTCTAAACAGTTTCTAACTAATTTCAATTCATTCCAAACAGTTTCGAACTAGTTTTTAATTAGTTTCAGATATAATCTGGTCCAAAAACTTTCAAAATTAGTCCAAAACAATCCAAGACTAATTCTAAACAACTTTTATGTAGTTCAAATCAGTTTCTAACTAGTTCCAAACTATTTTCAAATTATACCCAACAAAAAAAAATTTTGAGATAGACATAAACAGTTCAAAACTAGTTTCGAACAACTGTTTGTTAGCTTTAAACAGTTTCTTACTAGTTTCAGACCGTTTTAAACATTTGCGAATTATTTTTGAAGCAGTTTTAAATCTTACCTAGTCTAAAAAGTTCCAAACTAGTTCTAGACAGTCCGAAATTAGTTCCAAACAACTTTGAATAAGTTTGAAACAGTTTCTAACTAGTTTGAAACCATTTCAAAGAGTTGCAAATTAGTTTTGAAGCAGTTTTAGATTTAACCTAGTCTAAAAAGTTGCAAACTAGTTTTATACTGTCCGAAACTAGTTCCAAACAACTTTGAATTAGTTTGAAACAGTTTCTAACTAGTTCTAAGCTTTTCCAAACAGTAGCGAGTTAGTTTTGGAGCAGTTTTCGATCTAAGCTAGTCTTAAAACTTTCACTTAGTCCCAAACAATGCAAAACTAATTCCAAGCAACTTTTAATTAGTTCAAAACAGTTTCTAACTAGTTTCTAAATAGTTTCAAACCGTTCCAAAGTGTTGCAAACTAGTTTTGAAATATTTTCAGATTTGACCAAGTCTAAAAACTTTCAAACTAATCCCAAACAATCCCAGACTAATTCAAAACAAATTTTAAGTAATTCAAAACAGTTTCTAACTAGTTTCAAACTGTTTCAAACCGTTTCAAACATTTTCAAACTAGTTTCAGATTTAATTCAGTCCAAATAGTTTCGAATATTAGTATCAGACTTAAACTAGTTAGAAAGTTTTGGAATTGGTCCCAAACTGTTTCAAACTAGTTTCAAACAACTTTTAAATAGTTTGAAACAGTTTCTAACTAGTTTCAATCCATTTCAAACATTTGAAAACTAGTCTAGAACTTGTTTCCGACTTAACGTAGTCTAAAAAGTAGTAAACTAGTTCCAAACAGTACGAAACAAGTCCCAAACAACTTTAACTTAGTTCGAAATAGTTTTTAACTAGTTTTGAACTATATTAAACAGTTTCAAACAATTTCGAAGTAGTCTCAGATTTAACCTACTCTACAGAAATTCGAATTAATCCCAAACATTCAAAAACTGGTTTTAAACCATTTTTAATTAGTTTGCAACAGTTTCTAACTAGTTTCAAACCCTTTCAAACAGGTGTAAACTAGTTTTGAAGTAGTTTTAGATTTAACCTAGTCTAAATATTTTCGAATTAGTCGCAGAGTTAAACTAGTCTGAAAAGTTTCAAATTAGTCCTAAACTGTCCAAAACTAGTTTCAAACCGTTCCAAACAGTTTCGAACTAGTTTTTAACTAGTTTCAGATATAATTTGGTCCAAAAACTTTCAAAACTAGTCCAAAACAATCCAAGACTAATTCTAAACAACTTTTAATTAGTTCAAATCAGTTTCTAACTAGTTACAAATTAGTACTAAATTTAACCTAGTCTAAAAACTTTCGAATTACTCCTAAACAGTCCGAAACTAGTTCCAAACAACTTTAACTTAGTTCGAAATAGTTTTCAACTAGTTTTAAACAGTTTTAAACAGTTTCAAACAATTTCGAACTAGTTTCAGATTTAACCTAAAACGGTGTTTTCACCTGTTTATTTTTTAAATAAATTAATAAATAACCTAGCCTGAAAAGTTTTGAATTAGTTCCAAACAGTTCAAAACTGTTTTTAAATAACTATTAATTATTTTTCAACAGTTCCTAACTAGTTTCAAACCGTTCCAAACAGTTGCAAACTAGTTTTAAAGTAGTTTTAGAGTTAACCTAGTCTAAAAAATTCCAAACCAGTTCTAGACTTTTCGAAACTAGTTCTAAACAACTTTTAATTAGTTTTAAATAGTTTCTAACTAGTTACAAACAGTCATAAACAGTTTTGAACTAGTTCTGAACTAATTTCAGACTTAATCTAGTCTAAAATGTTTTGAAATAGTCCCAACCAGTCCGAAACTATTCTTAACTTTAAATTAGTTTTAAACAGTTTCTAACTAGTTTCAAACCTTATCAAACAGTTTCGAACTAGTTTTTACTAGTTTCGGACTTAACCTAGTCTAAAATGTTTTAAACTTGTCCCAAACAGTTTGAAACTAGTTCCAAACAACTTTAACTTAGTTCGAAACAGTTTCTAACTAGTTTCAAACTAATTTCAGATTGTACCTAATCAAATAAATTTCGAACTAGTCCTAAACAGTCTGAAACTAGTTCCAAACAACTTTTAATTCGTTTTTAACAGTTTCTAACTAGTTTCAGATCGTTCCAAACATTTGCGAATTAGTTTTAAAGCAGTTTTAGACCTAACCTTGTCTAAAAAGTTTCAAACTAGTTTTAGACAGTCCGAAACTAGTTCCAAACAACTTTGAATAAGTTTGAAACAGTTTCTAACTAGTTTGAAACTATTCTTAACAGTTGCGAATTAGTTTGGAAGCAATTTTAAATGTAACCTAGACTGAAATTTTTCCAACTAGTTCTAGACAGTACGAAACTAGTTCCAAATAACTTTGAATTAGTTTGAAACAGTTTCTAACTATTTTCAAACTGTTTCAAATATTTCTAAACCAGTTTCAAACTAATTTTAGATTGAACCAAATCTAAAAAATTTCGAACTAGACATAAACAGTTCAAAATTTGTTCCAATCAATTTTGAATTAATTTTAATCAATTGCTAACTAGTTTCAAACATTTATGGACTTGTTTCATATTAGTTTTAAACAGTTTCGTTTTGGTTTCAAACAGTTCCGAATAATTTTCATAAATAGTTTTGAGCTAATTTCAAATAGATCCGGACTATTGAAGTAAATTATGCAAACAAATTTTTATAACTAGATTCGTATCAGTTTTAAAAATAATTTTAAACCAGTTCCGACTAGCTTTGCACTAATCCGAAATAATTTTTAACTGCTTAAAACTTGTTTCAAATAATTTTAAATTACTTCCAAATAATTTAAAACTAATTCCAAACAGTTTTAAACTAATTCCAAACAGTTTTGATCAATTTAAATATACTTTTTGTACTGACTTTTTATTTTCAGAGTAATATAATCTTAAATAAATAAACCTAAAATAAAACAATTAGAACATTATTCCGAAAATAGAAAAAATTTATGTTCTCATTTTTAGCTTCCGAAATATAATACGTAAATCTATTTAATTTCGTACTTTCGCCTAACAGCCTGAAACTTTATTGAACAATTTGTTGGAACGTTTAATTAAAGAAGACTTTTCTCTCATTAAAAGCAATTATTCGATCTGAAATAATTGTCACTTAACAATTAGAGGCTTATTTGTAGTCTGCTTTTTAATAATAAATTTCACACTTTCTTTAGATATCTCAATATTTACTCAAAATACTGCTCTTTAAGAAAAATAATTAGAAGTGTGATGAAAGAAGATTTAAATTTTCTACAATATTAGTAAGTGATAAAAGACCAACTTTTTTAAAATAGTCAAATTTAATAAGTTGATATTACATGAGGTCAAGTTTAAAAAAAAATACATTTAATATTGTTCTAAAAGATACGATCATAAAAGAAAAAGTTCTAAAATATACAGCTGTGAGAGATAAAGTTTTAAAACACACACAGCCACAAAAAATAGAGTTCTAAAACATACTCCTGTTAAAGCTAAAGTTAATAAAAGTTAAAGGATGAACAAATAGAAAGTTAAAAATTAGTAAGTTTTTAACGATATAAGGCTGAAAGTTAAAAGTTTAAAAAGAATAAAATTAAAAGAAGGTAAAGTTAAAAGAGGATTTGATTTATAAAAAAAAAAAGTTTAAACTAAAAAATGTTATTTTAAATCAATTGAATTTGTCAAATAAGAATAAAAAAGTATGAAAATAAAAAAGATTTAACAAAGTTTGAGATAGAAATGGGCGACAGAGAAATAAATTCAATTGTTGCTGAATGTAAAAACTGGACTAACTTTTGATTCTAAAATTAGATTTCAAAGCACGTGTTCATTGACAGTAACTGCTAGAATGCTCTTCAGAAAAAAAAATGTTACAAAGAGAAACGACAGCAACTGGATGACATTTGCTCATGTTTAATTGCATTTATTCAGAAGCGAGTCAAAGTAAAAATAATTGGCTCATAGGTTATTGTAAAACCCCTTTAATTAAAGTGATTACTTCTTCAAATGTATATAAATATCACAAAGACAAACTGTTCTCGTTCCTACAATATTTACATGGCAAAAGGTACAGAAAAATCGTAATCTAATTTTAGATATTTTATTACCAATTTCAGATTTTCAAATGCAATTTGTTATTTTAACTTCTATTTCTTCGTTAATTTAAAAACAAACTTTGAAAATGAAATTTTAACTTTAAAATTTCATTGCATCAGGAGCTGTGACACTGAGATTACTTAAAACATTAGTTTTGAAATAATAATATTATACAACAAGCAAATAGGAAGTGAAATATTGAAATACAGGAGAACTGAGATAACTTTCATTTAATAAAATTATATATTATTTCTACTTTAACTGCTTTAGCGAGAATTGTTGAAACTGAATACAAAGAGAATTTAAAACAATGCAGCTGGTCAATTAAGATAATCCTGTCTTTATAAAAGTATTTAACAAGGTGAGAATACGTACAGAATCAAGTGTAATTTATTAAACGCTTATTCTGAAAAGAACACGGAAACACGATTCATTATTTTCAACAAAAAGGGAAAGAGAATTCATTGCAGACATTCAGCCGGTTTGGAAAATAATTTGAAAACTTTTTACACGTTGATGTACGTATTTGCCTTTACATAGTGAAAACGGAAGGACAAAGGGTATTGCAATGTCAAAGGTACAAAAAGCTTTTAAAGAAAATATTTTCAGTGTAATAAATATTAGTATACGTACTTTAATAAGAATTCTAATTTTATTATTTTAATTAATTAAAATAAATTTTTAATGAATACCAAATAATAATAATAATAATATTAAATAGATAAATAAAAATATTTTTTTGGTATCTTTTTGTTATTTGTTTATTTACTATTTATACTGCAGGTTTTAAGTTTCGTATTACAATTAAATTTAGTTAAGACGTCTCAGTGTCGGCTCATATCTTATCTCTACTACTGAAGCGTCAAGAACAGAAGCTTATGCAATTTGACCTAGATTTACTAATTTTACTGATAAGATCTGGTTTCTGATTGCAATTAATGAACCTTTACATTGTTCACACCTACGGTATTTTGATTTATTAAAATAGTTATCCTAAAAAAATTCAAAAAATTCATCAACGAGGATAATTAAGATTCGTTTTAAATTAGTCGGTTAAATAAAAATTGTTGTATGTAATAGGGGGGAATATAATCTAATCAAATTCCAAAGTAATTAGGATTGATTTATCAGTAAAATGTAATTTTATGATACAAAAATATGTATTACAATAGGATATATATATATCATAATTTTGCTATAAGTCCGGTTTTTTTTTTAAATTTTGGTAATTTTTAAAATTACGATAATATCAATAAATTTCAAGGAAATTAAAAAAAATATTGTTTGTAATTAATATTAATTAAAAATAGTACTTTTTAGATACAACATGCAGGTTTCACATATTAGATATATAGAGGATAAAAAGATTAAAGGATTAGAATTTTCTTCACAGATTAAGGTTAAGTTTGGTATGGGAAAATGTTTTTGTTGATTACTAAAATTTTGTCACCAAATTAAAAAGCTTTCTAGAGAAACTAAAAAAGTGCTTTTATATTTACGATTAATTGCTCACAGACTTTATTTTATTTATTGACGTATTGGTTTTATTTATTTTTAAACAAAAACATTATTTTATAACAATACTTAACAAAAAAAAAAAGAATATTAAAATTTAATTAAATTAACCTAGACACGAAATATAAATTTATTTTACATTTACTTAATATAATAGATTTTATCGTTTATTTTAATATAAATTAAAGAATTTAATAAAAATGAAAAAATAAATAATAAGTTTTCAAAGGACCCCGCACACAAAGCATTGAATTTTGGGCCCGGTTAAATTGGCCAGTACTTCAGTATTTTGTAGTTCAAAGACTCCCAAACAAAAAACTTATATAGCAAAATACTTAAAAATCAAAACTTTTTCAGATAAATTACAATTAAGATAAAAAAAATAGAAAAATTCACGTTCTAATACAAGACCAATTAACGCATGTCATAAATGTTAGTTCTTACAATTTCTTTTATGTTGAACATAAATAAGTCACAAAAATAAAAAAAACACTTTCTAGACATCCACAGAAAAAAAAAATTACCCGAACATCATCAACCCTTCAAACCCACAACTAATCGATATTTTCAATCCTCATAGCTTTTACTGACTTTGATCAACTTAATCAATTTTTTTGAGCGTAATCAGCAATAAGATGTTTTTTTAACCTCAAAAAATAATTTACTTCAATCCCCGAACATCATCAACCCTTCAAACTCACCCCTAATCTATATTTTCAAATCTCATGGCTTTTACTGACTTTCATGGACTAATTAATTTTTTTTGAGCCTAATTAGCAATAAGATGTTTTTTGTTGAAGCAAAAAAAAAGATTTTCTTTGATTACCGAACATCATCAACCCTTTAAACCCACCCCTAATCGATATTTTTAAATCTTATAGCTTTTACTGACTTTGATGAACATAATCATTTTTTTAGCCTAATTAGCAGTAAGATGTGTTTTGTTGGACCTCAAAAAAAATTTTCTTTGATTACCGAACATCATCAACCCTTCAAACTCACCCCTAATCGATATTTTCAACTCTTATGACTTTTACTGACTTTGATGAACTTAATAATTTTTTTTTAACCTAATCAGCAATAAGATGTTTTTTGATGGACCTCAAACAAAGATATTCTCTGATTACCGAACATCAGCAACCCTTCAAACTCACCCCTAATCGATATTTTCAACTCTTATGACTTTTACTGATTTTGATAAACTTAATAATTTTTTTTGAGCCTAATTAGCAATAAGATGTTTTTTGTTGGACCTCAACAAAAGATTTTCTTTGATTACTGAACATCATCAACCCTTCAAACTCACCCCTAATCGATAATTTCGACTCTTATGACTTTTACTGACTTTGATGAACTTAATAATTTTTTTTGAGCCTAATTAGCAATAAGATGTTTTTTGTTGGACCTCAAAAAAAGATTTTCTTTGATTACCGAACATCATAAACCCTTCAAACTCACCCCTAATCGATATTTTCAACTCTTATGACTTTTACTGACTTTGATGAACTTAATAATTTTTTTTGAGCCTAATTAGCAATAAGATGTTTTTTGTTGGACCTCAAAAAAAGATTTTCTTTGATTACCGAACATCATCAACCCTTCAAACTCACCCCTAAACGATATTTTCAACTCTTATGACTTTTACTAAATTTGATGAACTTAATAATTTTTTTTGAGCCTAATTAGCAATAAAATGTTTTTTGTTGGACCTCAAAAAAAGATTTTCTTTGGTTACCGAACATCATCAACCCTTCAAACTCACCCCTAATCGATATTTTCAACTCTTATGACTTTTACTGATTTTGATAAACTTAATAATTTTTTTTGAACCTAATTAGCTATAAGATGTTTTTTGTTGGACCTCAAAAAAAGATTTTCTTTAATTACCGAACATCATCAACCCTTCAAACTCACCCCTAATCGATATTTTTAACTCTTATGACTTTTACTGACTTTGATAAACTTAATAATTTTTTTTGAGCCTAATTAGCAATAAGATGTTTTTTGTTGGACCTCAAAAAAAGATTTTCTTTGATTACCGAACATCATCAACCCTTCAAACTCACCCCTAAACGATATTTTCAACTCTTATGACTTTTACTAAATTTGATGAACTTAATAATTTTTTTTGAGCCTAATTAGCAATAAAATGTTTTTTGTTGGACCTCAAAAAAAGATTTTCTTTGGTTACCGAACATCATCAACCCTTCAAACTCACCCCTAATCGATATTTTCAACTCTTATGACTTTTACTGATTTTGATAAACTTAATAATTTTTTTTGAGCCTAATTAGCTATAAGATGTTTTTTGTTGGACCTCAAAAAAAGATTTTCTTTAATTACCGAACATCATCAACCCTTCAAACTCACCCCTAATCGATATTTTTAACTCTTATGACTTTTACTGACTTTGATAAACTTAATAATTTTTTTTGAGCCTAATTAGCAATAAGATGTTTTTTGTTGGACCTCAAAAAAAGATTTTCTTTGATTACCGAACATCATCAACCCTTCAAACTCACCCCTAAACGATATTTTCAACTCTTATGACTTTTACTGAATTTGATGAACTTAATAATTTTTTTTGAGCCTAATTAGCAATAAAATGTTTTTTGTTGGACCTCAAAAGAAGATTTTCTTTGGTTACCGAACATCATCAACCCTTCAAACTCACCCCTAATCGATATTTTCAACTCTTATGACTTTTACTGACTTTGATAAACTTAATAATTTTTTTTGAGCCTAATCAGCAATAAGATGTTTTTTGATGGACCTTTAAAAAAAGATTTTCTTTGATTACCGAACATTATCAACCCTTCAAACTCACCCCTAATCGATATTTTCAACTCTTATGACTTTTACTGACTTTGATGAACTTAATGATTTTTTTTGAGCCTAATTAGCAATAAGATGTTTTTTGTTGGACCTCAACAAAAGATTTTCTTTGATTACCGAACATCATCAACCCTTCAAACTCACCCCTAATCGATATTTTCAACTCTTATGACTTTTACTGATTTTGATAAACTTAATAATTTTTTTTGAGCCTAATTAGCAATAAGATGTTTTTTGTTGGACCTCAACAAAAGATTTTCTTTGATTACCGAACATCATCAACCCTTCAAACTCACCCCTAATCGATATTTTCAACTCTTATGACTTTTACTGATTTTGATAAACTTAATAATTTTTTTTGAGCCTAATTAGCAATAAAATGTTTTTTGTTGGACCTCAAAAAAAGATTTTCTTTGGTTACCGAACATCATCAACCCTTCAAACTCACCCCTAATCGATATTTTCAACTCTTATGACTTTTACTGACTTTGATAAACTTTATAATTTTTTTTGAGCCTCATCAGCAATAAGATGTTTTTTCTTGAACTTTAAAAAAAGATTTTCTTTGATTACCGAACATCATCAACCCTTCAAACTCACCCCTAATCGATATTTTCAACTCTTATGACTTTTACTGACTTTGATGAACTTAATATTTTTTTTTAGCCTAATCAGCAATAACTCGTTTTTTGTTGGACCTCAAAAAAAGATATTCTTCAATTACCGAACATCATCAACCCTTCAAACTCACCCCTAATTGATATTTTCAACTCTTATGACTTTTACTGACTTTGATGAACTTAATAATTTTTTTTAAGCCTAATCAGCAATAAGATGTTTTTTCTTGAACCTCAAAAAAAGATTTTCTCTGATTACCGAACATCAGCAACCCTTCAAACTCACCCCTAATCGATATTTTCAACTCTTATGACTTTTACTGATTTTGATAAACTTAATAATTTTTTTTGAGCCTAATTAGCAATAAGATGTTTTTTGTTGGACCTCAACAAAAGATTTTCTTTGATTACCGAACATCATCAACCCTTCAAACTCAACCCTAATCGATAATTTCGACTCTTATGACTTTTACTGACTTTGATGAACCTAATAATTTTTTTTGAGCCTAATTAGCAATAAGATGTTTTTTGTTGGACCTCAAAAAAAGATTTTCTTTGGTTACCGAACATCATCAACCCTTCATACTCACCCCTAATCGATATTTTCCACTCTTATGACTTTTACTGACTTTGATAAACTTAATAATTTTTTTTGAGCTTAATCAGCAAAAAGATGTTTTTTGATGGACCTCAAACAAAGATTTTCTTTGATTACCGAACATTATCAACCCTTCAAACTCACCCCTAATCGATATTTTCAACTCTTATGACTTTTACTGACTTTGATGAACCTAATAATTTTTTTTGAGCCTAATTAGCAATAAGATGTTTTTTGTTGGACCTCAACAAAAGATTTTCTTTGATTACCGAACATCATCAACCCTTCAAACTCACCCCTAATCGATATTTTCAACTCTTATGACTTTTACTGATTTTGATAAACTTAATAATTTTTTTTGAGCCTAATTAGCAATAAGATGTTTTTTGTTGGACCTCAACAAAAGATTTTCTTTGATTACCGAACATCATCAACCCTTCAAACTCACCCCTAATCGATATTTTCAACTCTTATGACTTTTACTGACTTCGATGAACCTAATAATTTTTTTTAGCCTAATCAGCAATAAGATGTATTTTCTTGAACCTCAAAAAAAGATTTTCTCTGATTACCGAACATCATCAACCCTTCAAACTCACCCCTAATCGATATTTTCAACTCTTATAACTTTTACTGACTTTGATGAACTTAATAATTTTTTTTAGCCTAATCAGCAATAAGATGTTTTTTGTTGGACCTTAAAAAAAGATTTTCTTTGATTACCGAACATCATAAACCCTTCAAACTCACCCCTAATCGATATTTTCAACTCTTATGACTTTTACTGACTTTGATGAACTTAATAATATTTTTTGAGCCTAATTAGCAATAAGATGTTTTTTGTTGGACCTCAAAAAAAGATTTTCTTTGATTACCGAACATCATCAACCCTTCAAACTCACCCCTAAACGATATTTTCAACTCTTATGACTTTTACTGAATTTGATGAACTTAATAATGTTTTTTGAGCCTAATTAGCAATAAAATGTTTTTTGTTGGACCTCAAAAAAAGATTTTCTTTGGTTACCGAACATCATCAACCCTTCAAACTCACCCCTAATCGATATTTTCCACTCTTATGACTTTTACTGACTTTGATAAACTTAATAATTTTTTTTGAGCTTAATCAGCCAAAAGATGTTTTTTGATGGACCTCAAACAAAGATTTTCTTTGATTACCGAACATTATCAACCCTTCAAACTCACCCATAATCGATATTTTCAACTCTTATGACTTTTACTGACTTTGATGAACCTAATAATTTTTTTTAGCCTAATCAGCAATAAGATGTATTTTTTTGAACCTCAAAAAAAGATTTTCTCTGATTACCGAACATCATCAACCCTTCAAACTCACCCCTAATCGATATTTTCAACTCTTATGACTTTTACTGACTTTGATGAACTTAATAATTTTTTTTGAGCCTAATTAGCAATAAGATGTTTTTTGTTGGACCTCAACAAAAGATTTTCTTTGATTACCGAACATCATAAACCCTTCAAACTCACCCCTAATCGATATTTTCAACTCTTATGACTTTTACTGATTTTGATAAACTTAATAATTTTTTTTGAGCCTAATTAGCAATAAGATGTTTTTTGTTGGACCTCAACAAAAGATTTTCTTTAATTACCGAACATCATCAACCCTTCAAACTCACCCCTAATCGATATTTTCAACTCTTATGACTTTTACTGACTTTGATGAACTTAATAATTTTTTTTAGCCTAATCAGCAATAAGATGTTTTTTCTTGAACCTCAAAAAAAGATTTTCTCTGATTACCGAACATCATCAACCCTTTAAACCCACCTTAAATCGATATTTTCAACTCTTATGACTTTTTATGACTTTGATAAACTTAATAATTTTTTTTGAGCCTAATCAGCTATAAAATGTTTTTTGTTGGACCTCAAAAAAAGATTTTCTTTGATTACCGAACATCATCAACCCTTCAAACTCACCCCTAATCGATATTTTCAACTCTTATGACTTTTATTGACTTTGATGAACTTAATAATTTTTTTTGAGCCTAATCAGCAAGAAGATGTTTTTTGTTGGACCTCAAAAAAAGATTTTCTTTTATTACCGAACATCATCAACCCTTTAAACCCACCCTAAATCGATATTTTCAACTCTTATGACTTTTACTGACTTTGATGAACTTCATAATTTTTTTTGAGCCTAATCAGCAATAAGATGTTTTTTGTTGAAGCTCAACAAAAGATTTTCTTTGATTACCAAACATCATCAACCCTTCAAACTCACCCCTAATCGATATTTTCAACTCTTATGTCTTTTACTGACTTTGATGAACTTAATAATTTTTTTTTAGCCTAATCAGCAATAATTCGTTTTTTGTTGGACCTCAAAAAAAGATATTCTTTAATTACCGAACATCATCAACGCTTTAAATTCACCTCTAATCGATATTTTCAACTCTTATGGTTATTACTAACTTTGATAAACTTAATAATTTTTTTTGAGCCTAATCAGCTATAAGATGTTTTTTGTTGGACCTCAAAAAAAGATTTTCTTTGATTACCAAACATCATCAACCCTTCAAACTTACCCCTAATCGATATTTTCAACTCTTATGACTTTTACTGACTTTGATGAACTTAATAATTTTTTTTGAGCCTAATTAGCAATAAGATGTTTTTTGTTGGACCTCAAAAAAAGATTTTCTTTGATTACCAAACATCATCAACCCTTCAAACTTACCCCTAATCGATATTTTCAACTTTTATGACTTTTACTGACTTTGATGAACTTAAAAATTTTTTTTGAGCCTAATTAGCAATAAGATATTTTTTGTTGGACCTCAACAAAAGATTTTCTTTAATTACCGAACATCATCAACACTTCAAACTCACCCCTAATCGATATTTTTAACTCTTATGACTTTTACTGATTTTGATAAACTTAATAATTTTTTTTGAGCCTAATTAGCTATAAGATGTTTTTTGTTGGACCTCAAAAAAACATTTTCTTTGATTACCGAACATCATCAACCCTCTAAACCCACCCCAAATCGATATTTTCAACTCTTATGTCTTTTACTGACTTTGATAAACTTAATAATTTTTTTTGTGCCTAATCAGCAATAAGATGTTTTTTGTTGGACCTCAAACAAAGATTTTCTTTGATTACCGAACATCATCAACCCTTTAAATTCACCCCTAATCGATATTTTCAACTCTTATGACTTTTACTGACTTTGATGAACTTAATAATTTTTTTGAGCCTAATCAGCAATAAGATGTTTTTTGTTAAACCTTAAAAAAAGATTTTCTTTGATTACCCAACATCATCAACCCTTCAAACTCACCCTTAAACAAAGAAAAACTTCTTTTGAGGTTCAGCAAAAAACATCTTTTTGCTGATTAGGCTCAAACAAAATTATTAAGTTCATTAAAGTCAGTAAAAGCCATAAGGTTTGAAAATATCGATTAGGGGTGGGTTTAAAGGGTTGATGATATTCGGTAATGAAAGAAAATCTTTTTTAAAGGTTAAAAAAAAACATCATATTGCTGATCAGGCTTAAAAAAAATTATTAAGTTCATCAAAGTCAGTAAAAGCCATATGGTTTAAAAATATCGATTAGGGGTGGGTTTAATGGGTTGATGATATTTGGTAATCAAAGAAAATCTTTTTTTGAGGTACAAAAAAATTATCTTCTTGCTAATTAGGCTCAAAAAAAATTATTAAGTTCATCAAAGTCAGTAAAAGTCATAAGAGTTGAAAATATCGATTAGGGGTGGGTTTAGAGGGTTGATGATGTTCAGTAAGCAAAGAAAATCTTTTTTTGAGGTCCAAAAAAAAACATCTTATTGCTGATTAGGCTCAAAAAAAATTTTTAAGTTCATCAAAGTCAGTAAAAGTCATAAGAGTTGAAAATATCGATTAGGGGTGAGTTTGAAGGGTTGATGATGTTCGGTAATCAAAGAAAATCTTTTTTCGAGGTACAAAAAAATTATCTTCTTGCTAATTAGGCTCAAAAAAAATTATTAAGTTCATCAAAGTCAGTAAAAGTCATAAGAGTTGAAAATATCGATTAGGGGTGGGTTTAGAGGGTTGATGATGTTCAGTAAGCAAAGAAAATCTTTTTTTGAGGTCCAAAAAAAACATCTTATTGCTGATTAGGCTCAAAAAAAATTTTTAAGTTCATCAAAGTCAGTAAAAGTCATAAGAGTTGAAAATATCGATTAGGGGTGAGTTTGAAGGGTTGATGATGTTCGGTAATCAAAGAAAATCTTTTTTTGAGGTCCAACAAAAAACATCTTATTGCTAATTAGGCTCAAAAAAAATTATTAAGTTCATCAAAGTCAGTAAAAGTCATAAGAGTTGAAAATATCGATTAGGGGTGAGTTTGAAGGGTTGCTGATGTTCGGTAATCAAACAAAATCTTTTTTTGAGGTCCAAAAAAAAACATCTTATTGCTGATTAGGCTCAAAAAAAATTATTAAGTTCATCAAAGTCAGTAAAAGCCATAAGGTTTATAAATATCGATTAGGGGTGGGTTTAAAGGGTTGATGATGTTCGGTAATCAAAGAAAATCTTTTTTTGAGGTTCAAAAAAAAACATCTTATTGATGATTAGGCTCAAAAAAATTGATTAAGTTCATCAAAGTCAGTAAAAGCCATAAGGGTTGAAAATATCGATTAGGGGTTAGTTAGAATGGTTGATGATGTTCGGTGATTGACGTAAATTGTTTTTCAGGTTTAATAAAAAACATCTTATTGCTGATCAGGCTTAAAAAAAATTATAAAGTTTATTACAGTCAGTAGAATCTATGAGGGTTGAAAATATTGATTAGGGGTGAGTTCGTAAGGTTGATGATGTTCGGTGATCGAAGGAAATTATTTTTGAGGTTAAAAAAAACATCTTATAGCTGATTAGGCTCAAAAAAATTGATTAAGTTGATCAAAGTCAGTAAAAGCTATGAGGGTTGAAAATATCGATTAGGGGTGAGTTTGAAGGGTTGATGATGTTCGGGTAATTTTTTTTTTCTTTGGATGTCTAAAAAGTGTTTTTTTTTATTTTTGTGACTTATTTATGTTCAACATAAAAGAAAGTGTAAGAACTAACATTTATGTCATGCGTTAATTGGTCTTGTATTAGAACGTGAATTTTTCTATTTTTTTTATCTTAATTGTAATTTATCTGAAAAAGTTTTGATTTTTAAGTATTTTGCTATATAAGTTTTTTGTTTGGGAGTCTTTGAACTACAAAATACTGAAGTACTGGCCAATTTAACCGGGCCCAAAATTTAATGCTTTGTGTGCGGGGTCCTTTAGCGCTCTTTCGATAGTGGCGTCGAAATAGTTCTATTAAATTCCACTTGGTGCGCTTGTTTACGTATTTATAACCTAAAAATATGCGACACTTTAAACAACTAAAAGCAATTATCTTTAATATTGAACAAACTATCTAGTCTAATATACTTCACTTATATCAGTCAATTAAATTATTTTTCTTGTATTTTTATGTAACTATTTATTATTTAACAATATTTTTTATTTTACTCAACTTAAATTCGGTTTACGAATTTCGGTACATTTTTGCTATGAATCTAATAACTGTAATTATTAAAATTAGAAATAAATATCTAAGGATTTCATTTATTTTTATCAAATTTGTGACAGAAGAATTCTTGGATAATTTCATTAATATTTTACGTTTTGTCGGAAATTCAATGGAACTTTGATTAAATTTCGGAAATTATCGGTATTTTTACTTAATTTTCTTCCGTTGATTATTAAAATTACGCTAAAATCTTCAGAATGAATTCTGACTTTATTTCTACTATAAATTACGGTAACTTTAATAAACGGAATTTTGATTAAATTATAACAGAATTTTAACTACAAATTCTAGCAGATTTGTTTTCGAATTTAAAGAAAATTATAAGATAAAGGTACCAATTTTTGAGACAATTTTAAAGACGTCCATGGTTTGATATTAATTGGTGTATTAATTGGGTAATTAAGAGTATTAATACATTAGAATATTAGTTATAAATAATTAAGTTTAAAGAACGAATTTTTTTTCAGAAGACAATTAACTAATTTTTCGAATGAAACAATCACGTCAGATTTTTATTAGCATAACTTCAAAAAAATCTTAAAAATTATGACAATTACAAGAAACAAAAATAATTATGGTCTGGAGATCAGACAACATTTACTTTTAGAACGTTTTTCGAGTCGCTAAAACCAAATTCTGAGTTCGTTTGATCCCACAACTGCCGATTTTTGACATAACCTCAAAAATTTTGAATTTTTGACAAAAATTGAAAATAAGTTTGACCTGGGAGTTCGACCATATTTTTTATACGTTTTTAGAGACGCTGAAACTAAATCCGAAGTCCATTTTATTATAAATTTTCAATTATTTATCTCATTTTTCAATTATCTTTAAAAAATATGTTTTTTGTTATTCAAATTTTAATTTTTTTCTTCAAATTACAATTAATTTCTTCAATGTCGAATTATTAACATCAATTTGTATAGTGTTAGATTAATAACAGAAAGAGATAAATCATTACATTTGTTAATTTAATTATCGGTTTCACGATTTTAATTGTTTTCTATAATCGTTTTCCAAATATTTTCCAATATTAAAAAACCTTTTCCATGCTTCATCAATTTTTAATAAAAAAAACTAAATTATTAAATTTTTATTCATTTTTTTAAATTTTAGTTGCATTTTTCAATTATTTAAATGATGTTCTTCGATTTTCAATCACTTTTTTTGATATCAAATAAATTCTGTAATTTTCCCAATTTTTTTCTTAAATTTCCATAAACACTTCAATTTCCAATTATTATTTTTATTTTTCAAGTCGTCTTGTTTATCTCAAATATATTCTGTAATTTTTTCAATTATTTTTTTATAAATCTTTATTATTCTCTTCAGTTTTCAATTATTTCTATCATTTTTTAATTACTTTTTGTGATTTTTAATTATTGTTAAATTAATTTTCTAATTTTTTCAATTATTTATCTCAAATTCCAGTTATTTTTTCAATTAACAATTATTTTTATCATTTTGCAATTATTTTTATTTATTACAAATATATGTTGTAATTTTTTAAATTATTTTTCACAAATCAAAATTATTTTCTCGAATTTTTAATTATTTTTCCTACTTTGCAAATATTTTCTCGAATTTGTTATTATTTTAATTATTCTACAATTAGTTTTCTAGATTTTAGAACATTTTTCTCAAAATTAAATAATTTTCTTTAATTTTCAATTATTGTTGTTATTTTGCAGTTCTTTTCTCCTTTTTCTCAAATTTCAATTACGTTCGTCAATTTTCAAAATTTTTCACTATTTATCTCAAATTTCAATTGTCTTAATCAATTTTCGATTATTACTGCAATTTTTTAATTATTTTTTTTAATTAAAATTTTAAAATAATTTAGTAATTATTCTATCTTTTTAAACATATATTCTATTATTTTTTCAATTATTTCTCTCATATTTTTTTTACAGTTTTCAATTTTTCATATTTAAATTATTTTCATCAAATTTCCATTATTTTCTTCAATTTTCGATTATTTCTATAGTGTTTTAATTATTTAAACTAAATTAATTATTTTCGTCATATTTTAATTTTATTTTTAAATATTAATTATTTTCTTGAAATTTCCATTTAATTCTTTAATTTCCAATTTATTTCTCCAATTTTTAATTATTTTTTTCTATTCTCAAATATTTTCTGTAATTTTCAATTATTTTTATCAAATTTCAATTAATTCCTCTATATTCAATAATTCTCGGAATTTTTCAATTATTTTTTTCACTCGTAAAAATTGTTTTAAATTTTCATTTTAATTATTATTATTATTATTATTATCGCCTTTTTCTATTATTATTTCGACTATGATTAAGTTTCATTCAGTTTAAATACAATTATTTTTTCTTTAATTTTTAATTCCATTCTTCAGTTTTCAATTTTTTTCTATATTCATTAATATTCTCGGTTTTTTTCAATTATCTTTTATCAGTTTTTAAGTACGTTTTATAAATTCCTATCCCACTCTTCAATTTTTAATTGCTTTCTTCAATTTTCAATTTAAATTATTTTTTTCGATTTTTAATCCAGAAGTTGTGAAATGTGCAATTATTTACAATTATTTTTTCAGTTCTGTAGTTTGCAATTTTTTTTTAAATTAATATTTTTAGTTTAATTTTTTTAATTATTTTTTTTCAGTTGTCTATTAACCTAGTCATTTTTCGAATTTTTTTTTTTCAATTGACAGTTATTTTCTTTATTTCCCACATATTCTCTATAATTTTTTGATTATTCTCGTCACTTTTCAATTATTTCCTTCAATTATTCATTATTTTCCTCAAACTTCAATTATTTCTAACAATTCTTTCAATTTTCAATTATTATCTTAAAATTTTATAATGTTTCTTTGATTTTTTTAATTTTTTTGTTCAGTGGTGTATTAATCTGGACATTTTTTTAATTTTGTTATTGTTATTTCAATTTTTTTTTTTGCTTTACAATCCAGTTGTTTAAGCTGCAATTATTTGTAGCAGTTATTCCTATAATTTTTCAAACGTCAATTATTTTCGTTATTTTTCAAATATAATTTTCAATTTCGTAGTTTCCATAATTATAATTTGCTAACATTTTTAATTTTAAATGACGAACGACAATGCAAATTTCGTCACGCACTTGAGCGTCTGTTAATGTTTACATCCTAACCTAAAAAGGAACAGACGTTGTGATTAACTTCAGACGTGTAAGACTCTTTCGTGACCTCTTATTGGTCAGTAACTATAATCGATTTTCGATTTCGACTTTCTGATTTTTGTAATAGTTTTTATAGTAAAATATTAAAATTTAATTATTTCAAACTCACTTTACATGATATTTTATTCTTTTGGGAATTTAAAATTCTAATAATTTTAATTAAGTTGTCCCTAATTTAAAAAAATGAGGTTTGACCTTGAAAATGAAAGAAATGACATTCGACAAACTTCAGACGTGTAAGACCCTTTTTTGCTCTCTCATTGGTCAACAATATCTTTGATATTTATCGATAGTTTTTTGTTGTTATTTTGGTGGTAGTCTGCTAGGAATAATATTTTAGGTTAGTTGTTATCTGTTTATTTTGTAATTTTGTAATATTTAATTAAAATTTTAATTTACAATAGGAGAAAAGTGTCTTATAAAAAAAATTAGTGAAGTGTTTAGTGGTTAATAGTGTTTTAATTTTATAAGTGAAGTGGTGTGTTTATTTAGTGTGCTTCACGCGTAATCCTCTGAAGATTTATATATGAGAGTAATAATAACAATGGTTTTCATTGCTCTCTTTTTATTTAATTAATTTGATTATATTTAACTATATTAATATTATACTGAAACATAAAATTAGGTTAGTAATTTTGTACTTTCAATGGTAAAGTTTAAGGTTAGAGTATTTTGAGTTATTATTTAGGTTCATATAATAATTTTTATTACCTCCTTTTTTTATTTGTCAATTGGAAAGATACAAAAAATTTTATTATTGTTAATTATTATTTTTGTTTTTATCATATCAAGGTAATAGTTTTGCACTTTTAATGGAAAAATAAAAGTTGAAGTACTGTTGTTATTCATGTTGATTATTTTGATCCTTGTTTAATAAATTGTAGACGTAATTGTATGGGTTTTAGGATCAGTAATTGAAAGATTCAATAATTTATATCAGACGTTTCGACCACAATGTGGGCCTTCATCAGTGATTTATTAATTACCTATAAAAATTGAGAAGATGTTTTACATACTATTAAGTTACATACTATTAAGTTAAGAACTAAAAAAATTTTTTTTCTGAATTATACGAATAGATCATTGGATAAGTAAAATGTATACTAAGGCTTATGTCAAATATGCTTAAAATAATACTAGCATAATTAAATATTAAATACATATTAAAAGTTGTTATTAAGTTAGGAATATTAAAACTTGCGTATGAATGCGTTGCAATGCGTTTCCTTTTTTGATTTAATAGAATTTTGTTTTTATTTATTTATTTTTTTTATAATTAATTTTATTTATTTATAGTGTAAATAATTAAAGAGACTAACCTCATCAGTAATAATTATCCATTTCGTGAAAAATATTGTGAATGCAACGTGCACAAACTGTTTTTAAACTTTTTTTAAAACGTCTGATATAAATTATTGAATCTTTTAAAAGTATCCTAAAACCTATACAATTACGTCTACAATTGTTATTTTTTGGACAAATACATGTTGAAATTATTTGTCGACAGGTAAGAAACAATATTTTTCATTAATTTATTGTTATTATTAAAAGGAATGGGAATTTAATTTAAACGAATAACACTTTCATTTAATATATTTATTTTCAAGTTCTCAGTACAACGATCTAAACTCAACTGAACTAAGTCGTCTCAGGTATAAACCAAAAGTGTAATTAGACACAAACATCAAATGATGGGGTTTTCCTTATTATTATCGCAGGTATAGAATGTAATAAAATTTTCAAGTTTCGAGGCATACTTTTGTATAACAATATTTACATCATTATCTTATCCTTAATTACATTATTGACGAGTAAGAAAAACTAACAGTTCTTATTAATGCAAATCTAAAAGTTATAGAGAATTTTATTACTTGCAATCAAATAAGATTGTCAATTTTTGCAAAAATTTACAAATCCACGACCATGAAAAAATAAACCATGTTTTTCAAAATAAAAAAAAAAACATTATCTCCTCGATTTTGTGCCATAACGAAGAAACTCGCACGTGAATAGTTGACTATAAATTGATGTAATTTCTTAGTTTAGAGTGCATATGCAGAGTTGGTGGTGTATAACACTGTCGACTGCTATCAGTTTGGCATGGGTCAAGAGGATTGGTAGCTGATGAAGAGGTGGAGAGGTACACGAAGCGAAAGCCGATTAATGCAAATATCTAACGCATATACGATAGTCCACCGAACGGTTTAGAGTAGGGAGAAAGCAAGGTGGGGTAAATGTAGTTGGGGTGGGCTGTGCCGCTTTGCCCGACCGCAAAGCTTCAATTTAGAATGCTAATCAACAGCGCCCTCCGGTCCTATTCCCTCCTACACGTGCATTCATCCCTTATCTTCTCTAACCGCTGGAAAGGAAGCCTACTTGACAATTATTTTCCATGGATAAAAGGTACACGCGTTTGATTAATGCCTCGAAATAATGGCGCTAATCCTGTCCGACAAATTTTTTTCCCCAAAAGAATTCCCAACCAATGTATTAAAAAAATAAAGCCTCTTGCTGATTGAATTCTACTGTCTATACGTGAAATTAAAAAAATTACGAAACCTAACAAAAAACCAATTTTCAGTTTTGAGTTTAAACATTGTAACCGAAATAATTATTCGATTACAAACTGGAAGATGTTATCTTTCTAAAATTTGCCGGGCGCCAGTTTCCTTTTATCTAAATTATATATTATTTAAGACTGACAATCAATCAGAAAGCTCAATCTAAAATATGTTGACAACCAAAATAGGAAGCTCAACGAAAAGCAAAATTATAAGAGGAAACACTTAAACCATGAAATTTTCCTTTACTAAATTTCAACTAGCTTAATCCCCGATCTGGATGAGAGTAGAGGGGGTGATTCTTAAATTAATTTATTTATCTTTATGTGAAGAGATTACTCACTATAAAGAGACTTTAATTAAACAATAATATTTTATTTAAACCAAATATAAATCGATTTCTGAGGTTAAGATAACAGTGATAAATTGACAATATTAAAAATAACAATTTTTGTTTTTGTTAGGTTTCTACTAAAATTAACAAATTTCTCTAATAAATAAAGAATCTAAAATATGCTATTCCAAGACATGGTCAAAGACATTTTTCTAAATTGAATACTAAATATTAAGTAGTTATTCAAAGAAGGCAATAATTTATAATTAGATAATAATTGAAAGATAAATTACAAATCAAATGAATTAGAATGACATTTAGGAAGGAAAGACAAAATAAATGATGAGTTTTGGAAAAGTGATCAGTAATGAAAAAGAAAATCAAATTTCTTAGTTTTAATTAATATTTGAAATTGACTCTAATTTTTCTCAAGAGATAAGTGATAAGAATATTACCAAACTAAATCCATAGTTTAAATCCAAATTAATCCAAATTAGTCAAATTAGTCCAAAATATAGAATTTTCCAAAATGAGTCCAAAATTAGAATTTTCTAAATGAGTCCAAAATTAGAATTTTCCAAATGATATCAGGTATATTTATTTGAATGATTAATTTCTTTTATCCTTTAATCTTTAACAAATTTAATAATTAAGTCAAACGTCTGACCTCAATGACTGATCGCGAAAAAGTGAGTTCAGATTTTTTTATTATTTTCCTTGGTTACCAACAACAAGGTGAAGTAAGTATTCAAAAAATCATAAAACAAAAAAAAATAACTAAGATCACTAAATTTAATAAATTGATTCTTAAATTCTATTGGTGGGATGAAAAAGAGACTAAATTTAAAATCTTCAACTGCATCTTGATTAATCTTCAGAATCCAATTGGAAATAGTCCTGGCTATATAAATTGATAATAATATGGGCTTTGGCTAACCCGCAGCAACAAGAAATCCAATTTAATTGAATAAATAACGAAACCTTCCAAGATTTGAAATTTTTAAATATCACTCCGGATGACGAAGTCAGGTCCTTAATACGAGGCAGGAAACGCAGGAGGAGTAAGGTTGGCATTTTAAATAAATTCCAAAATTCTTGGGTTCGACCAGAAGATTAATAAATCAATATAACACTTAAATGGAACAGGAAGATTCAATAAATTCAAAAATCCAAAAGACAGCAATATTCATAATTCAGTTTTTGTAGTTTTTGTGGTTAGGCGATAATTTTAAATTAGTTAGGAACTCAGGAAATAATTAATTCTTCAGCATAATCAATAATAATTTAAAATTCAAGCTTCAACAGTTAATTTTGTCGGTAAATTCAAATCCAAATAAATTCAATGCATCAGACAAATCTTCTTAAATAGGAATTCTTGATCAGTTTAGGATAACTCGACGAAAATTACATAGATTAAACGGGAAAATAACAGAATTAGTTCTTAAATACTAAATTTCAAATTTTGACCAAGTCTCGGAATGTCGTATAATCATTGAGGTCAGATTTATTTTAATTACTCAAATAAATTGATAATATAAGAAAAATTCAATAAATTCTTTGTTATTTGAACTCATTTATTATTAAAATTTTTGTTGTTTTACTGATAAATAAAATACTTGTGAGTTGTAAAATTTGTTTAAACTTTACAACGTCACAACATATATCAGCGATTCCGGATCAAAATTTACAGTTTACATTTTAAAAGCCATTAAATCTATTTTTTATTTGATCCTTGTGAAAAAATATTAGATGCGTACTTTTTTATTTCTGTATAAGTTACCAAATTTGCGAGTTAGGAATTTTCAAAATTCTAGATTTTTAAAAGTAGACCTATTTTCAATTACATATAACTCGGAACCTATTAAATTTAGACAATTTTTGCCAATACATAAAAAGTTATGTTTTTCTTTAACTTTCAAATAATTATTCCCATTTTTAAAATTAATTTCTTATATCTTCATCAGGCTTGTGTCCGTAAATAGTCTGATTCACTATAAAAGTAAATTCTATAGTGAAGTAGACTATTTACGGACTCAAGCCTGATCTTCATGTAGGTACTTTTTTTAGATTTCAATTATTTTTTTTTTATTTAAAAAAGATTCTGTAATTTACTCAATTATTTCGCTCAAATGTCATTTGTTTTTTACAACTTGTCATTGTTTGTGTCCTTTGTCAATTGTTTTCATCAAGTTTTAAAGTTTAAAATCATTTTTCAATTAATTCCCAAAATTTAGTTCCTTCAATTTTCAATTTGTTTCGCTTGTTTTATAATTTTCAAAATTTAGAACTATTTATCTGATATATCAATTATTTTATTCAATTTTTAATTATTTAGATTATTTTTTATATAATGTTTTTCAATTTTCAATTACTTTCGTTCTCTTTCATAATTACCAAAAACTTTTTAATTATTTCTCTTTAATTAAAAATTATTTTCTTTAGTTTAAATTATGTTTATCTTTTTTCATTTATTTTCTCTAATATTTAATTATTTTCTATCTATTTCAATGAACTTCTAAATGTTTTAAGTATTTCTCTAAAATTTTCTTTAACTTTCCTTTATTTAAAATAAATTATGAAATTTTTTTAATTATAACTTCAAATTTTTATTATTTTTTCAATTTTTAATTATTTATCTAAATTTTCAATCATTTTTTTCAATTTTCAATTATTTTCTCTATTTTTCGATTATTCAATTTTTTTCAATATATTTTTAAGATTTTTAAATATTTTTCTCAAGTTTAAATTATTTTCTTTATTTTTCAAACTTTTACATAATTTTTTAAATTACTTTCCCCAATTTTTAATTGTTTTCATTTTTTTCAGTTAATTTGAAAAATTTGGAGTTATTTTTTGCAATTTTTTTTAATATGAAAATTTTATAAATTTTGTCCTAAATAGGACAAAGGAGGTTCACAATTTCGATTTTTTTTTATTGGTGAAAAACAAACTACGTAATGTCCCACGTTAAATCATGCATTAATCATAACTTTATCGAAAATAAAAACACAAGATAATTTTATTGTTACTTTTTAAAATGTATCAGCCCTAATGGTAATCTTGAACTTTAAACTCGTTTTTCTCAAAACTAGGATTTTTACGTTTCTAACTTTGAATGCTTGTAATTTTGTCAATTTTCCATCAAAAAGGATCTAAAACCTCTGAAAATGTTCGAAATTCAATTAGGAATATGGTCATATAGATAAGTCCAATATTGCCAAAATGGGCCCTTTTCATGCGGACGTACACATATAATAATACCTAAACTACGAAATTAAAGAAGGCTACAAACATCGTCTTTAAAAACATGCAAGAGTTATGAATAATAGATGTCTGTAAAAATGCGCTTGTAAGAATTTTAATAGGAAAAATAAATGTAAAGTGAATTGCACAAAGAGGTGTAAAAGTGCACAAAGGTTTCGAAAAACAGACAACGACACAAAGTAAAATAATGGGCGAATTATTCTCTTAAGAGGTTTAAACCTTGTGGGGTATGAAAGTAAATTTTATGATTAATGTGTATTATACAGCAAATGGGAAGATATAAAATTATGAAAATTGCAAATTTACGTATATCAAATATTTAATCAGTTAGCGTATATAAATATACTTTAATGTTGAACACAAATGTACGTACGCAAATTATGTAATTACAATAATAAAATATAATTCAATTTCAGTACTGAATCTTGTATTTGACAAATATAAAATAATTTTTATTTCCGACGTAAAAGTATAAATTTTCATATACCATGTAGAAAAGCTACGACACGTGTTTTTAAAAGCGTCAGCTATTTTCTGAGACGTTGTACGTTTGCAGTTTTTGGAGTAGATAAAAGTTTGTACACAAATGTAAGGTGCTCTAAAAGAATAAAAAACTCCAGATAAAAATGTTTCTACTAAATTTTAAAATAGTTAAATCTACGACCTGGAACCTGAAACCGATTGTTTTTTTTTTAATAGGGGAAAATATACACTACCGGTCACAATTGAGTGGACACTTTGCGGAGCACGATTAAAAACACGACTGCCTTTGAACTGGGATAAATCCGTTAAAAATAATGCTAGAGAAAGTTTCTAAACTGATTTGGGAAGCTTATAAAATTTCTGAAAAGATGATCTGTATCCAAAAACAGTTGCTTAAATAGTTTTTCAATTATCACGAGAGAAATACTAAGTAATTTTTTAAGTCTTGAAAATTTCTAACTTCTAATGCAACTTTTTACCTAAGCCAGAAAAGTTTAAGGAAAAAATTGAAACTTTCTACGCATAATTGTTGTCTTTTTCCCTTTAATTTGAGCTTTATAAACTTAAAAAATATCAACTAGTATTCGAGTTATGAACTATTTTATCAAATCAGAGTTTAAACTTGACAATACAGAACTTCACATTTTAGTTCATAACTCGAAAACTACTTGACATTATTTAAGTTTATAAAGCTCAAATTAAAGACAAAAAGACAATACTTACGCGTACTAAGTTTAAACACTTTCCTTCAACTTTTCTGGCTTAGGGAAAAAGTTGAATTTGAGGTTAGACATTTTTAAAAATCGAAAAATTACCTTATATTTCTCGAGTGATAATTAAAAAACGATTTAAGATATTGCTTTCGGATGAAGATCATTTTTTTAGAAATTTTACAAGCTTTCTTAATCAGTTTTGAAAATTTTTCTCGTATGACTTTTCGCCGATTTTTGATGGTTCAAAAAACTATCATAGATTGCAAATTTTCAAAAATTGAAAAATTACCTAATATTTCTCTCGTCATAATTAAAAACCTATTTAAGCTATTGCTATCGGATACCAATCATTTTTTTAGAAATTTTACAAGCTTTCAGAATCAGTTTTGGATATGTCTCGCACATTATTTTTTGCCGATTTATGATAGTTCAAAGACAGTTGTTAGGAAGTTTATTTCCACACAATATAGTTTTTTCTTATTAAAATTATTGAATACGTCACAATTGTACACCCGTTATGAACACAAAATGAAGAACCAGTCAACAATCCGTCGAGAAATGCACGGGAAAACGCGCCGGATGTGGACTCTATAGATGCCAAAACGGAACTGGTCGCCATCATCTTATTAGGCCCTCGCTGACCGATCCAAAGTGGAGGGAGAACTCCTACTAACTCCTACCAACTCTATTAAAGATTTTATGACAAATTAAGCATTGTTTCGCAATGCTTACAGAAAGCCATAAACTACCCATTTAATTCCTGCTAGAAATCTTCCTTATAATTTTAAACATTTTAAACAACAGTCGGATTTTTTAAATCTGATTTCATTTGGAGAGGAGGGTGAGTTTTTGCTATCCTACTTTTAATACTAGAAAGGAACGCTCCCACCGGTTTCTACGCCACTGGAAAAGAGCAATAAATATTTTTCGAGGTAACATTTCCCGAATCTCGTGAGTGCGGCGAGTAACGTGTCCACTCGTTCACTCAATAAACGTTCGAAAATTGAGCGCGAAAGAGTCGAGAATTTACGGCTAGGCGCTATATGTGTTAGATATAGCCCTAGTATCCGGAATCTCTGGCCCCGTCGCATCGTTTCCGGTGGTTCAGACACATTTGATATATGAGGTGTATGTATCTCGGGTACATGCTGTTCAGAGTGCCTAAATTGCATGCTTCTCTAGGATTGTCTCGAATGCTTATCGAGATCTTCTACCTTACTGCGAAACACATCACTCTCTCCTTCTCTCTCTCGCTCTCTCTATCTCTCTCACTCTTATTCCCCTCGCCCCTCTCACCTCTTTCTTTATCTCCTTTTGTTCCTATCTGTGAACATATCTTCAATATTACACGCTTGGGACAACCAGCTGCCTCCAGATCCCTCATGATTTTCTCATCAATTTTGCGTTAGATCGATTGGGACTTTTCTAACAAGATTCTTGAAAAAGACGAAAATCGCAGCAGGGACAAAAATAACCAACTTACTCATTCTTCCCATGTGACAAATAAAAGGTACGGTCAAGTATTCTTTCGGGATGGGACATTACTTAGATAACATTTCTTTATTGCCCTAGGGTAAAACACACTTTCTGGGGGAAAAAAATGTCAATCACGAAATATTTATCATTAGATTTACATTTTCTAATTTTAGAAAATAAAATTTCTCCTGCCATCTGAAAACTCGTTTAAATTCAGACATTAAAACTGTGTAATCTTGGCGAGGAAGTTGTGAAAGATGGAGCGATTTTTTGCCACTTCTTAATTCAGCATAATTTTTTATCGATAATGGAGTTGAAGAGTTCAGACTTGTAATACTAATGGCTGAAGATTCTTCAGAAATAATACTGACAAACCGTGAGATACAATTCATTTAAAAAAGCCAAGTTCGAGGAAGGTATATCGTAATCTTCTTACAAGCTTGGCTGCATATTCGATTACTGTGCTCAAGCAGTTAGTTGGAAAAAATTGTAGAGATGAGAACATGATAATGTAATTCCCACAAGAGAAAACGACTACGCCGCACATTTCATTTTTTTAATTTGATCACGTTTAAAAAATTTTCTTAAAAGATGCACATAAAGTAGAATACTTAGTTAAAGTGCCTGGGTGAAAATTAAAAAAATATTCTCTGCTTTAAACGTGTATTAATAGCAAAGTATGAAAAATTAATAATTTGGTTAAAGGATAATTTAATATGAAATTTAAAACGATTAAAAGTTTTTAAATTTATTTTTAAATAGTTTCTTAATTTTATTAATTTTCTAAAATATGAACTTTACGTATGGGGATAAGGGAAAAATATAACCTCAAACTAAAAAGTGGGTTTTAACAGAAACTCAAATTTCGACATAGCTCGGTTTTTAAAACATTCTTCGCATTTATGTTTTATTAAATAGTGTTTTATTTAAACAGTAAAAAAAAACAAATTCTGTTTGTTTAATAACTTTTGAATAAAATATTAACAAAATTCCAAGCTCAGAAATGTAGAGAAAGTTTTAATCAGTAATTAACGAAAAATGAGCTAATATTTTCCGATATGCGTTTCAAAAATTTACAATATAAAAAACTTAATTCTTCTAATCTTTTTGTTCAGAATTTAGACAGTTGGGATATAATTATAAACAAAAAATTTATTTTTCAAATGAAAATAAAAAAAGTAAATTAGTTTTAAATGTATAAAATAGATTTTTGATAATTATGAAGTAACTCGAAAATATTAAATTATTGTAATTAACCTCAAAATCGAGATTAGAAACTTTTAGAAACTTAAGTAACAGAAACATTAGCAATTTCTCATTTTTACATCAATCACTCAATCTCGTCAATTTTTTAATTAAACTTTGACCAAATTTAACGTAATTCAGAACTATTTAGCCCCTTATCATTTTTAGGTAAACTCGAAAATTTGACTTATTTTTAAAAATACGAATTGTATCAAATTTCTTCTTTTTCTTCTTCTTCTTTTTGTTTTGTACAGAGACCGCGGTATTGGCAATTAAATTTTAAAAACACAATAATAACATTTTATTATTTTACTTAATTAACGAATGTTTTACTCCTAGGTTAACAATAGAAAAAGCTGTCCGAGCAGACGACACTAGTACAGTGGCGTAACAAGGAGGACAAGGGCCCTAGGACAAAAAAGAAAATAGGGCTCCAATATAATGATTTACAAGTTTTATTAATTCATTCATTCATAAATTCTGTCCACACCTGACATTTGTCACTAGATTTTTTTCTTTTAAAATTTTAAATCATAGTTCACTGGCCTTTTTAAAATATTCCCAATTTATAAATTTATAGCAATTTTGATTTCTTCAAATTTCAGTTAATGCAAACTTGCATTGATAAAAAGTTTAATTAATCGACGTTTCAAATGTAATAAATTTGAAGTGATTTAAAATTGCTTTAATTTTTAATAATTCTTTTCCATTAAGATTTTAATTATTTAAACTGCAATTTTGTACTATTTTTTATCATTTTCAAATTATTTTCTGCTATTTTTAATTACTTTTAATTGTTTCCCTAAATCTCAAATTTACCTTCTTCAAAATTAAATTATTTTGTTTAGTTTTTTCAATCACTTTTTCAATTTTAATTATTTTTCCCTTGACATTTAATCAATTTAATTATTTATTCCTAAATTTTATATTATTCATCGAGAATTTTTAGTAATTTTTTAAGTTTACCATTATTTTTGTAAATTTTCAATTATTATTTTTAATTTTTAATCATTTTCATAATCTCTTGATTAATTTCCTAAACTTTCAAATATGTATCTCAATTTTCAAAAATTTTGTAAACTTTTTATTTCTTTTTATTATTTTGTAATTACTTCCTCCATCTCTAAATATTTTTATTATTTTTCAATTAATTTCCTAAATTTTCAGTTATTATCTCAAATTTAGATTATTGACATTAATTTTCCATATAATAAAGATTTTTCAATTGATTTCTTCAATTTGTAATTTTTTCCTTTATTTTGGCATTATTTTAAAAAATTTCAATTATTTATCCGAAATTTCAATTATTTTTATAAATTTTCGTTATTTTGGCGATTTTTTAATTACTCTCTTTAATCAAAAATTTTTAAGTAATTTTGAAATTTTTCTTTTCTTTAAACATATATTCTATGATTTTTTCAATTATTTCTCTTAAATTTTATTTATACTGAACAATTTTTAACATTTAAATTATTTTCATCATATTTCAATTTTTTTTTAATCTTAAATTATTTTCATCATACTTAAATTTTTTTCCTCAATCTTAAATTACATTTAGCATATTTCAATTGATTTCCTTGATTGTTAATTATTATTCTTGTATTCTAAAATTATTTTTTAAGATTTTTAAGTATTTTTCTGAAATTTTAATTATTTCCTTCAATTGTTAATTAATTTTATTTGTTTTTATAATTTCCAAAATTTTTTATTAATTATTGTAAATTCTAATTATTTTTAGCTTTTTTCATTTCTTTTCTCCAATTTTTAGTTATTCTCAATTTTTGCAATTAATTTCCAAGATTTTGAAATCTTTTTCTCAAATTTTAATTATTATTTTGGATACTTAATAAAAATTTTTTTCCCATTATTAATTACAAAGTTCATTTATTCTTTTGCAACTTATCATTGATTTTATCATATTTCAATTATTTTCCCCATTTTTTAATTATTCTTATTTTTTAAAATTATTTTTAAAGATTTTTGAATGTTTTTCACAAATTTCTTATTATTTTCTTCAATTTTTAATTATTTTCAGCATATTTGAATTATTTTTTTTCAATTTTGAATTAATATTATCATTTTTCAATTATTTTCCTTGATTGTTAATTATTATTCTCATTTCTAAAATTAGGTATTTTATTTTATTTTTCTCTTTTTTTCAATTGATTTCTAAGATCTTCATGTACTTTTCTTATATTTCAATTAATTTTTCTTTATTAAAAAAAAATTCTGTAATTCTTTCAATTATCTCACTTAAATTTCATTTATTGTATATAACTTATCATTGTTTGTATCTTATTTCAATTATTTTCTACATGTTTCAAAATTTTAAATCATTAAATTATTTACCAAAATTTATTTTCTTGAATTTTCAATCCTTTCATTTGTTTTATAATTTCAAAAATTTTAAACTATTTAGCTGACTTTCCAATTACTTCATTCAATTTTCAATTATTTATATTATTTTTCATATTATTTTCTACTTTAATTTGCAATTACTTTTGATCTTTTTCTCGTTCTGTTTTATAATTTCCAAAAAAGTTTATACTTATTTCTCTTTAATTAGAGAGTTTTAATTAAGAGTTGTTTCTTTCAATTTTAAATTATGTTTTTCTTTTATTACTTAATTTCTCTAATTTTTACTGATTTTTTTTTTATTTCAATGAACTTCTGAAAGTTTTAAGTATTTTTCTAGAAATTTTCTGTAACTTTCCTTTATTTAAAATATTTTATGTTATTTTTTCAATCATTAAATTTTATTTATTTTTTTTAATTTTAATTTATTTATCTCAATTTTCAATCATTTTTTTTCAATTTTTAATTATTTTCTCTAATTTTGCATTATTCAATTTTTTTAAATTTACAAGTAAGATTTTCAAGTATTTTTTTTCAAATTTAAATTATTTTCTTTATTTTTTAAACATTTGTATGATTGTTTTAATTACTGTCTCCAGTTTTTAATTGATTTAATTTTCTTTTTAATTAATTTGCAAAGTTCGCAATTATTTTTTGCAATTCTTTTTAATCCTAAAGTATGATAAATTTTGTCCTAAATAAATATTTATTTTATTTATATAAATTGATTTTTAAATATTATATTTAAAATATTTGTAATTGTTGGTAACACAAGAGATAGAAAGTCTTATTAACCTCAAAATTGACATTAGAAACTTTTAGAAATTAATAGAATTATGTTAATGTTAATAGGAACATTAACAATTTACCATTTTTACATTAATCATTCAATCTTGTAAATTTTTCAATTTAACTTTGACCAACTTTTAAGTAATTCATAACTATTTACCCATTTATCATGTTTAAGTAAATATGACAATTTGACTTATTTTTCAAAATACGAATTGTATAAAATTTCTTCTTTTTCTTCTTCTTCTTGTTTTGTACAGAGACCGGGATATTGGCAATTAAAATTTAAAAACACGATAATAACATTTTATTATTTTACTTTAATAATAAATATTTTACTTTTAGACTTTTAGATCAGCTATAGAAAAAGCTGTCCGAGCAGACGACACAAGTATACTTAAGACGCGGGAAAATAATGTTTTTCAAATACTATTTCTCATGTTTTCTCTAATAAGTAAATATATTTCCTTCAGAAAAAGTATTTATTATGTTAAAACGATTAAACACTTACACGAAATCAATCTAAATCGTGCTTAATTATTTCTTGAAGAAATTTTAAATCCTCTAACAACTTCTATAAAAGAAAATTTGCGACATTAAAAATTAGATTATGGACACTAAGGCGGGAAAATTTAAATTTGCAAAGTCGATTGTCCTTGTTAATTTCTTGATAAAGATTAAATTATAGAATAAAAATTGAAATCATAATCTAATTTATAAAACAAATCAATGTAGAACTCTTAATAAAAATTAATTTTAATTTTATTCCATAAATTAAGGGTTTTAAAATATCTTTACTACTGTCGTCTGTGCTTGATAAAGTTTTGAATTTGACAAAAAGAAGCAAATTTTAATGCAAGTTTAAAATTAAACTGTCAATTGCGAGTATCATTATTAGGGGACAGAAGCCAAATGTCTAGGGGAGTCGACATTACAAAGGGGAATTTCGTTATCTTAGGTAACGTTCGCTTTCGTTATCTCTCTAAAACTGCTGGCAGTGTCTTGGGAATGGTAGCAGTTCTTTCTGGGGTGAAGGAAAAAGGAAGAAGAACCGAAGTAAGGGAGTGAAATTTAATTCCAACTCTGAAGGGCGAATCAGAAAAGAACTCCCTTCGTTGAAGAAAAGTCGGTAAGTGACATATACATAGCGTGTGTGTTCGATCGCTGCTATTTCAACTTAGACCAGATTTTGTTCCCAACTTATAGAAAAACTATCAGCTTTCCTCTCGTGTTTGCAACTTATGGGAAAATAACTATGTAATAGGATTTTAACCAATCTCTACCAACGTCTCGTTCTTCGCCTCAACAAAAACAAAACTTTCAACATAGAAAAAAGTTCCGTCAGTGAAAAGTTTTACTGAATAAAAAGTTGAACAAGATTTTTGCAAAATTCGAGCAAGAGGATAAAACAAGTGTTTAGAGAAATTTACTAGATTAAATAACGCGCGATTAGTTTCTTAGGTTTCTTATGTTACCAACAATTGTAAAAATATTTTAAATAGAATATTTAAACATAAATAAAATAAGTTTTTTATTTACAATGGATAAAATTTATAACATTTTAGAATAAAAAAATAATTAAAGAAATTGAAACTAGGTGGAAATTGTGTTTATTGTATGAGCAATTTACTTTTCTGTAAGCAAAATAATTTGCTTCGTGGAGGAAGCAGTAGATTAAAATAAAAAAATAAAATTTTAATTTAGTTATAAATAAAAAATTGCTATTAACTCTATCAATTTCTGGGAACATATATACTTTATATAGGCGAATTAGTTTGTTTTTTAATCTAGAATATTTTCTCCAAAAGAAAACTCTTTGCTTCCTTGTCAAGTTAAAAAAAAATTTTAATGCAATTTTTCTATACTCACAGACATTTTTCTTATAAATAAAAGTACAGAAGGAGAACTCACCTGGAACAAAGAAAAAAACATTTTCATTAGTATTTTTTAAACCTAAATTTTAGTTCTAATTTCAAATGAAATCAGAAATTTATAATTTTAGAAATACACGCTATTAATTAATTGTTATCAGATTAAATTTTGTGAACTGATTTCTATTTATTGAAATTTGTTATTTCTGAATTGAAACTTCTATTGATATGATTTCTTTGTTTTTAAAATTTCTTCAAACAATACGAAATTCAGTTAATAACAAACTTTTCTCCAAAATTTCTATCAGTATAAATTTTAATTTTTCCAAATTAACAAATTACCAACTTCTATCGTTGCAAATTTAAATTATTTCAAAATTTAATTAATCCAAACTGCAATATAATACAAATTTAAATTGTTTCGAAGTTTAATTAGTATGAACTAATAATTATTCAAATTTTGATAATAATAAACTTCAATTATTATTTGAAACTTTTAATAGTTCAAATTTTAGTTAATTCATGTTTAAATTATTACAAGCTTTAAATATGAATTTTAACAATAGGTATTTCAAACTTCAACCACTATATAAAAATTGTAAATTATAAAAAAAATTGCAGGGTATAAAAATTTCAATCAATTAAAATTTTATGATTCAACTATTAAAATGTTGTCTAAAATTTATTTATTTATTTATTTATTTATTATTAATTATTTATTTATTTGAAGAAATTTAATTTCTTAGGTAGTTTTGTTTAAAACAGTGAAAAAAGTCTTAAATCATAAGAAAAAGAAAATTATTAAAATAGGAACAAATTATAAAGAAGGCATTTAAAAAACCTTAAAAAATATTAAAAAACGTGCTCGCTTTTTTCAATTTAATTTCATGATCCTTCATTCTTTATTTTTACTTGTGTTGTACTTTATAAAATTTATTAAAACCTCGAAATATTGGTAACATAAAAATATTTATACATATTTTTTCATAAACTTACATACTATGTTTAAAGCATTTTAAATCTTTATTAAAAGCTGTAAAGTAGAATTAAATAAGACACATTCGTATTTTAATTCACTATATTATTAAAAATAAAATATAAATTTGTTAATTAATTTAAATTTTGAATTTCGGAGAATTAATAGTTAAATAATATTTTTTATTTATTATTTATTATTTTTTCTATAATTTTCAACAGATTTCAATATACAATTATTCTCTTTAAATTTTATAATTATTTTTTAATTTTTTAAAATTATTTTCTTTTGCTGTCGATTATTCTCGACACATTTCGAATTTTTCTTTCAATTGTCAATTATTTTCATTAATATTTAATTATTTTAGTCATTTTGTAATTTACTCTTTCAGTTATCAACTATTTTTTTAAATTTTCAAATTCATTCTTTAATCTTCAATTTTTCCTTTTATTTTTAATTATTTTCTTCAATTTTCAATTGCATTTTTCGTTTTTAAATTATTTTATTCAAAATTCTATAATTCTTGCGTTTTCTCAATAATCAAATATTTTCTTGAAATTTCAATACGATTCTTCAATTTTCAATTTATTTCCTTAATTTTAATTTATATTCTACAATTTTTTCCATTATTTTCATCAGTTTTCAATTGACACTTTATTATTCTCCTTTAATTTTATGATTATTCATTAATTTTAAAAAATATTTTGTTCAAATGCCGATTATACTCACCATTTTTTCAAATTTTCAATTATTAATTTTTTTTTTAATAGTTAATTATTTTCGTCATATTGTAATTTTTCCTTTAATTGTCAATTATTTTCATGAAATTTTTATTTAATTCTTTAATTTCCAATTTATTTCTTAAAATTTTATAATTATTCTTTAATTTTTTCAATTATTTTGTCCGGTTGTGTATTATTCAAGCCATTTTTTGAATTTTGTTTTTAATTGTCAATTATTTACGTCATTTTGTAATTTTTTTTCAATTATCAATTATTTCCTCTATTTTTTATTATTTTCTTCAATTTGCAAGTATGTTTTTAATTTATAATTATTTTTTCGATTTTCAATCCGGTTGTTAAATGTGCAATTATTTTCAACAATTATTCCTATATTTTTTTAAATTATTTTCGTCATTTTTCCACTATTTCCTTCAATTATTAATTGGATTTCAATTACTAATTGAATTTCAATTATTACTTCAATTATTCAATTTCCCGCAATTTTCAATTATTTACTAAAATTTTTTCAATTTTCAATTATTATCTTAAAATTTTATAATTATGCTTTGATTTTTTAAATTATTTTGTTCAGTTGCTTTTTAATCTGGACATTTTTTTTCATTTGTCAATTATTTTCCTTATTTTGTTCAAACTATCTTTCGAATTATCAATTATTTTCTCAAATTTTAATATAATATTCAAATTTTCAATTTATTTCCTCAATGTTTTGTATTTTCTTCAATTCCAATTTTTTTCGATTATTTTTTCAATTCTTTAATTTTCAATTGTTTCTTCTACATTAATTAGTTCTCGCCTTTTTTCAATTACTATTTTTCAATTTTTAAGTATATGCTTTCAATTTTAATTCCATTCTTCAATTTTCAATTATTTTCTTTAATTTCAATTTTTTTTTATTTTCAATTAAGTTGTTAAATGTACACTTATTTCCAACAATTATTTGTATAATTTTCTTAAATTTTCAAGTTGCAATGATTTTATTTACATTTAATATTTCTTGTTTAATCTTTACAATTATTTTTTTTCAGTTGTCTATTAATCTAGTCATTTTTTGAATTTTCCTTTCAATTGACAATTATTTTCGTAAATTTTCACATACTTTCTTAAATTTTTTAATTATTCTCGTTATTTTTCAACTGTTTCCTTCAATTATTAATTATTTTCCGCAATTTTCAATTATTTCCTACAATTTTCTCAATTTTTAATTATTATCTTAAAATTTTACAATCATTTTTTGATTGTTTAAATTATTTTGTTCGGTTGTGTATTAATCTAGCCACTTTTTGAATTTTTTTTCAATTATCAACTATTTTCGTCATTTCGTACTTTTTTTCAATTATCAATTATTTTTTCAAATTTTAATTTAATTTAAAAATTTTTAATTCATTTCCTCAATTTTTTATCATTTACTTCCATTTCAATAATCTTTTTCACTTTTCAATCAGGTTGTTTAATTTGCAATTATTTGCAACAGTTATTTCTATAATTTTGCAACTATTTTTTTTAAATTTAATATTTATTGTTTAATTTTTTAAACTATTGTTTTAATTTTGTAGGTAATTATGTAGACATTTTTTGAATTTTGTTTCTACAATTTTTTTTATTATTTTCATCAGTTTTCAATTGACAATTTATTATTCTCCTTTAAATTTATGATTATTCATCAATTTTAAAAAAAATTTTGTTCAAATGCCGATTATTCTCACCATTTTTTCAAATTTTCAATTGTTAATTATTTTTTTTTTAATAGTTAATTATTTTCGTGATATTGTAATCTTTCTTTTAATTGTCAATGATTTTCATGAAATTTGTATTTAATTCTTTAATTTCCAATTTATTTCTTCAATTTTTAATTATTTTCTTCAATTCTCAAATATTTTATTTAATGTTCAATTATTTTTAACGATTTTCAATTAATTTCTAAATATTCAAGAATTTTCGGATTTTTTAAATTATTTTTTTCAATTATGAAAATTGTTTAAACATTTCAAATTAAATTATTCAATTCTAGAACTGTTCTCTTCTATTCTCAGTTATTTTCTTCATATTTAAATTCCACTTTTCAATTTTCAATTATTATCTTAAAATTTTATAATTATTCTTTGATTTTTTTAATTATTTTGTTCTGTTGTGTATTCAATTCAATGATCAATTATTTTTTCAAATTTTAATTTAATACTTAAATTTTCAATTTATTTCCTCAATTTTTTATATTTTCTTCAATTCCAATTATTTTTTTTCGTTTTTTATTTCAATTCTTTAATTTTCAATTGTTTTCTTCTAAATTAATTAGTTCTCGCCTTTTTTCAATTACTATTTTTCGATTTTTATTTATATTTTTTAAATTTTAATTTCATTCTTCAATTTTTAAATGCTATCTTTTGAGTTGTTAAATCTGCAATTATTTCCAACAATTCTTCGTATAGTTTTCTTCAATTTTCAAGTTGCAATGATTTTCTTTATATTTAATGTTTCTTGTTTAATCTTTAGAATTATTTTTTTCAGTTGTTTATTAATCTAGTCATTTTTTGAATATTGTTTTCAATTGACAATTATTTTCGTAAATTTTCACATACTTTCTTGAATTTTTTAATTATTCGCGTCATTTTTCAACTATTTTCTTTAATTATTTTCCGCAGTTTTTAATTATTTCCTACAATTTTCTCAATTTTTTATTTATTATCTTAAAATTTTATAATTATTTTTTGATTGTTTAAATTATTTTGTTCGGTTGTGTATTAATGTAGCCATTTTTTGAATTTTGTTCTCAATTATCAATTATTTTTTCTTATTTTAATTTAATTTTAAAATGTTTAATTCAATTCCTCAATTTTGTATTATTTCCTTCAATTTCAATTATCGATTTTCAATCCAGTTGTTTAATTTGCAATTATTTGCAACAGTTATTCCTATAATTTTGCAGCTGTTTTTTTTTAAATTTAATATTTATTGTTTATTTTTTTAAACTATTCTTTTCAATTTTGTAGGTAATTATGTAGACATTTTTTGAATTTTGTTTTTAATTTTTAAATATATTCTTTAATTTCGTAAGTTTCATTATTTAAATTGGCAAAAATTTATAGTTTTAAATGACCAACAACAATGCAAAGTTTGTTAATGTTGCTAGTGATATATAATTAATACAAAAATACATTTTTTAAAAAATTATTGATTTACATAACAACAAAAAAACATCTATAGTGCCAAACTTCAGGTGTGGACAAAATGAACGAATGAATGAAGTTCACGATTATTATTATAGATTAAAATGAATGAGCCAAAAAAAGATGAAAATGAGTTTATAGTTTTACTTTCTCTTTGTCTTCATAAAGACTATTCAATTTTTCTGACTATAAAAAGCATGTGTGAAATTTGGATTGTAAAGTTGCCAGGTTATAACAACATAATGGGTTTATGCTTGTTGAGAGCTGTATAGTAAAACATAATATTCGAACCCTATAAGCAAGAGACTAACCTGACTTAGGCTTATAGCCAGTATAATAATAACGATATGGCGGTAATATCCACAACTAAATTCCATAGATACCCTGTTCTATAGATAGTAACTCGCCAGTAGGTGGTCCTTTGTGTTTTAGGCTTTCGTTGAACCTCGAATTTTCTGTCTGCCTATACGAGCCCGCAGTATTTTTAACGGACAAAGTGCTCTTGCAGAATGAGTTATGCGCCCAGTTTAAATATAGATCATACAAAATTGTCTTGTTTTTGTAATCATGATTCTATCAACTCAACATGCAGAAAGTGTTGTCCAGAGTTTATTGAGAAAATATTCGAAAATTAAACGTGTTAATTAACACAGCAGGAAATGACGATAAAAATGTCAACGAAATGGAAAAAAAGTGGTCGAATTAGAAAAAGGCGGACAAAATGAAAAAGACAGTTTAATAAAAAAAAAAGTAGATAAAATGAAAAAGACAGATAAAATAAGAAAAGAAGATAAAATGAAAAAAGTAGATAAATAAGGTAAGAAAGACAGATATAAAGTCAAATGTAATGAAAAAGGTAAATAAAATAAGAAAGGTGGTTAAAAAAAAAAAGTAAGATAAAATGAGAAAGCTAGATAAAGAGTGAGAAGGACAGATGAAAAAATAATGTAAAAAAATAATAAGAGCTACAAAGTTGAAAAGTCGAGTTAAAAACTGTTTCGAGTCTTAAATCCAATTTCCCCGTCTGTGCTTTAGGGTTTTAATTTAAATTTCAAGTTTCTTAGCTTCTTTCTTGGGATGCATTAATTTATCTAGGTCAGGTTGTGGGTAATGAAATGCCACAAATACCGAATCTTAAGCTCACGGAGCTTATAAAGTATTTGAAAAAAATCAAGAGCACTTGAATTGATTAATTAAAAGTATTCAGCACTCTTCAATATATATACAGAGGTTAGATAAGTCTGAGTTTGGATTTTTCATTAAGGAAAGTAACCAGGAAAAGTGTTATCTAAAGCAACTAATGGAAACTCTGTTTTCCAAACTGAAGTGAGAAAACGATGAAAAAAAAAAAAAAATTACAACAGCCAATAAAGAGAGGAAAAAATACACAGAGCAAAGAAAAAGTAAAGGTAATGAATTAACCTTTACCAAAAGCAAGAGCAGAGAAACTGCATGCTGATATTTCTTTGTAATTTTCTTTTCCAGCTTTCTTTCTAGACGTTCTAGTGTTTAATGAAAATTCGCAACTTTGTAAACAAATTTTGTAAGTTTTGCTTTATTGGAATTATTTTAAATTTCGAGAAATAAACGAATGACTAATTAAAATAAAATAAATATTAGATTTTCTAGGAATTATTTTTATTGTTCCTTTAGGCTGAAAAGTAACTAGAAATTAGGGAAAAAGTAACTAGAAAAAAAGGTACAGTAAGTTGAAATTTACAAAATATTTTTATTTAAAAATATTTCGTGTCTTAGTTCTATTGTCAACCCTAATAGACCCTTTTTTTAAAAAGAAATTACAAAAACCTTACTAAATGTAGTAATTTATAGTTTCTATATCTTGTGTTACCAAGAATTATAAATATTTTACATATATATTTAAAAAATCAATTTATATAAATAAAATAAATATTTATTTAGGGCAAAATTTATAATATTTTAGAATTAAAAAGAATTGCAAAAAATAATTAAAATTAAACAGAATGATTGCAAATTTTGCAAATTAAATGAAAAAGAAAATTAAAGCAATTAAAAATTGGGGAAAGTAATTAAAAAAATCATAGAAGTGTTTTAAACATAAAGAAAATAATTTAACTTTGAGAAAAATACTTGAATATCTTACATATAAATTAAAAAAATTAAATAATGCAAAATTAGACAAAATAAATGAAAATTTTAAAAAAAAATTTTTGAAAATTTTTATTTATTTATTTATTCAATAATTGAGATAAATAAATTAAAATTACAAAAAATAATTAAAATTTAAGGAAATACTTGAAATGTTACATAAAATATTTTAAATAAAGGAAAGTTGAAGAAAATTTGAGAAAAATACTTAAAACTTTCAGAAGTTCATTGAAATAAAAGAAAATCATTAAAAATTAAAGAAAATAAATGAAAAAAGATAAACGCAATTTAAAATTGAAAGGAACAACTTTTAATTAAAGAGAAATGAGTATAAAATTTTTGGAAATTATGAAAAAGAACGATGAGGAAAAGAAGGAAAGTAATTGTAAATTGAAGAAAATAATATAAATAATTAAAAATTGAATGAATAACAAAAAATTGGAGAAAAGAATTGAAAAAAGCTAAAAATAATTTAAATTTACTACAATTAATAAAAAGTTTGAAAATTATGAAAGCAAATGAAAATAATTAAAAATTGAAGAAAATAATAAAAATTTTAGAAAGATACCTAAAAATCTTAGAAATTAACTTTAGAAAATGAGGATAATAATTAACAATCAAAGAAAATAATTGAAAAACGATAAAATTAATTCAAAAATAGAAAAAAAAATTTAAATATGCTGAAAACAATTAAAAATTGAAGAAAATAATAAGGAAATTGAGAAAAACATTCAAAAATCTTAGAAAATAATTTTAAAAATAAGAATAATTAAAAATGGGGGAAAATAATTGAAAAATTATTCTAAAAATGGAAACTTACAGAAAATAAAACAGATATGATAAAATCAATGACAAGTTGCAAAAAAAATAAAATTTGAAATAAATAAAGGAAAAAAACTAATGTTTTATTAACTATACAAAATAATAATTAAAATTTGAGAAAAAGACTAAAAAATCTTGGAAATTAATTGAAAAAATTGAAAATAACTAAAAATTGGAGAAAAGAAATTAAGAGAGCTAAAAATAATTAAAAAATTAATAAAAATTTTAAAAATTATCAAAACAAATAAAAATAATTAAAAATTGAAGAAAATAATTAAAATTTCAGAAAAGTACTTAAAAACTTTAGAGAATAATTGTAGAAAAAGATAATAATAATTAACAATCGAGAAAAATAATTGAAAAATGATAAAATAATTCAATATTGAAAAGAATAATTTAAATACGCTAAAAATAATTAAAAATTGAAGAAAATAATAAGAATTTTGAGAAAAACATTCAAAAATCTTAGGAAATAATTGTAAAAAACAAGTATAATTAAAAATTGGGGAAAATAATTGAAGAATAATTCTAAAATTTAAAACTTGCAGAAAATAATTAAAATATTATAAAATCAAAAATAAGTTGCAAAAAAATAAATAAAATTTGAAATAAATAATGGAAAAAGAACTAATTTTTTATTAAGTATCCAAAATATTAATTAAAACTTGAGAAAAGGACTTGAAATTTTTGGAAATTAATTGAAAAAATTGAGAATAACTAAAAATTGTAGAAAAGAAATGAAGAAAGCTAAAAAAAATTGAAAAATTAATAAAAATTTTGAAAATTATGAAAACAAATGAAAATAATTAAAAATTGAAAAAAATAATTAAAATTTCAGAAAAATTCTTCAAAATCTTAGAAACTAATTTTAGAAAATGAGAATAATAATTAACAATCGAGGAGAATAATTGAAAAAGAATAAAATTGATTCAAAATTTGAAAGAATAATTGAAATATGCTAAAAGTGATTTAAGATTGAGGAAAAAAATTGAAATATGATGAAAATAATTTAAATATTAAAAATTGAAAACTGTAAATAAAATTTGAGGGAAATATTTGAAGAAACCATAAAAAATGTGTTTAAAAAAAAGAAAATAATTACAAAATTACTTACAAATTTTTAATCAAAGAGAAAAATTAACAAAATCGCAGAAATAACGAAAATTGATGAAAATAATTGAAATTTCGGATAAATAATTGAAATTTTTTAAAATAATGCAAATAATTATAAATTGAAGAAAATAATTGAATAATCGTAATAATGTTGAAACTTGATGAGAATAATCTAAATTTGAGATAATAACTGGAAATTTAGGAAATTAATTGAAATATAATAAAAATATTCAAATATGGAGGAAGTGATTACAAAATAATAAGAAGAAATAAAAAGTGAACAAAATATTTTAAAATTGAGATATATATTTGAAAGTTCAGGAAATTAATTAAGACATTATGAAAATGATTAAAAATTGAAACTAATAATTGAAAATTTATCAAAATAATGGTAAATTAAAAAAATTAATTAAAATACCCGATAAATAAAGTTGAAATTAATTAAAAAAAATATTTTTAAAAAATGAATAATAATTGTCTATTAGTATTTATTGTTGAATGAAAATTTACGAAAAATAGAAAAAAGTAAGTATAAAAATGGAAAAATTGTTATAAATTTTATTATAAATTTAACCACTGTGTCTGTCCGTCCGTCCGTACGTCCGTCTGTCCGTTTGTACTTTCAAACAGTTCCGAACCAGTTCCAAACTATTTTTAAATATTTCTAGAAGCTTATAAAATTTTTTTCACTATAGGATAATTTTTTTTTCTTTAGTAGTTATTTTTCTTAATTTTCAAAATATTTCTTATTATCTGTTAATTTCTATTTATTTTATTATTGAATGTTATCTCTATTTTCGAGCAAGATTTCTAAACTACATTTATTTGAATTTTATAAATTAGTTTTTTATCTTTAATAAATACCATAAAAATATTCTAATGTTTTTAAATCAAATTTTGCAATGTTACAATTTTCATTTCTTTTAGTTATTATTTTTCAAAAAATTGCATTACCTTTTAATTATCTTTAAGCAAAAAAAAAGAAAAAAAAAATTTATTTTATTTCTTTTTATTATTTACAGTTGAAGAAGTTTTGTATTAATAAACAAAATTATGTATACTGATGATTCTGTTTGTAAATAGTGTATTAATACGTTAAAAACTTAATATAATGTTTTCTTTTTGATTTTTCAAATCCAAAATAAATTCCATTTTTTTAGTCTCCTTTTTTCACCTAAATTTAAACAAAAATTCCCTAAATCTACTCATTGAACAAATTATATTGTTCTGTTACAACTTTTTAAGGTATTTTAAGTTAAGCAAAAAATATGCCTTTTTAAAGCCCAATATTAGAAAATTTGCGTTATTAAAAAAAAAAAAAAAAAAAAAAAAAGAGAAACAATAAGACTATTATACAAAATATAAGTTTTATGACATTAAAATAATAAATATATGAAAAAATTCGACAATCTTAAATAATTTTACATTTATTTTCAGAATTTAACTGTTACACGGTATAAAAATATCTTTAATTTAATAATTTATTATTATTATCTATTTATTTATTATCTAAAAGTGATTTTTGTGGTTAGAAAAAGAAGCGGCAAATTTTAATTTAATTTTCTCTGCATTACAGGTTATGATTTACTGTTCGAACCGTACCTTCATATGGTAAAGAAGATTCCGCTTTAATCGAAAATTTTATAAATTCATAGCGCCCGATTCAGGCGACAGGCTAATTTTTAATATATTTATGTTTTTTAATTATATAAAGATAAAGTAAATATCAATTAAATGATATATAAGATTTTCAAACATTAATGAATGTTCTTTGCATTGGGGTACAAAAGTTCCAAAATAAAAGTTCCAAAGAGAAATTTCCAAAGAAAAAGTTCCAAAACCGGAAAGTCCAAAATTTTTTTTTTAAAAGTACAGAAGTTCCATAACCCAAAAGTTCCAAAGTTAAAAATGTTCAAATTAGAAAAAAAGTAAATTGTAAAATCCAAAATAAGTAAGTCAAATTAAAAAGAAAGTATAATTTAAAAAGTTATATGATAACCGATGGCATTTAAGTAACCCCGAATATTATCTTCGTCGACATATTTTTGGCAATTGAAAACATTGTTTATAATTCATTGTTCCCGAATTCAAATTCTATTTTCTTGTCGTTTCCTAATTTTTTGACCGAGATTAGATTTTTTCCGTCTGCATGTTTTATAAATAAATATCCATCGGCGTGAAATTTTCTAAATTAAAAAAAAAACTTTAAAAGAGCACATCGAAAAAACTTAATAATTCCCAAGAATTAATTAATTCACGTGGGAAATCTTTAGTAATAAAATGAATATTTGAAATTTAAATGTGATTATGAATTATGAAGCTGAAATGAAAAAAAAAAAAAGAAGGAACTGCAGGGAAAGAGTGTTCTATTGTGATACGATTCCATCGATCAATCTTCATTGTAGGTGAATTTTAAGAGGGTCACATTCCAGAGAGGTGAAGTTTTCAGGAAAAGCAAACCAGCTTTGAGGAAGCGGGTGTTAGAAGGGACTTTTCGTCGAATTCTCTAAATCGTCTCTGGACCCTTCGTATGCAATAACCGACTAACGAGTCGAGTCGAGGTACGTTGGTGCGATAAATCCAATTTCGTTTTCCGCCCTCTCTTCAACCCCTGGCGAATAGGTTCCCTTGTGCCCAATGGTAAAGTGGCGCGGAAGCTCATCGTAAAACCTCGTTTCAAAGTCCTTGCTCGATGGAATAATTAAAAGTACCTTTTTTTCCCGCTATCCTCGTTACAGTCTCACTAATGGTGAACAACTCGATAACATACTGTCACCATGTTGAACGAGAGGAAACATATTTCCACTCATAGTTCTATAATTATTACTGGGAACGCGCGCTCGTCTCAACGATTGCGGATAAACGATAAAAAGTTTAATGTCCAGCCAGTGAAAAATTGACCAACTCTCGGGACAATATTGGGAAACTGTAATTTCCATTATTCGACAAATATAGAACTAGGGAGAATTTTCATTCGTGTCGGGAGGATAGATGTTAACAAGTGAAATGACCTTTCTCGCAAGTGAGGTGAGTTGGTAAATAAATATACATATCTATGAGACGTTGGCACTCGTTATTTTTTCCTATGTTAAAAAAAAATGAAATTCCATACTCTAAACTGGACTCTTTATACGTTAAGAAAAAGTGTGTTGTGAAGAAAGTGAATTTTTTTAAAAAATCAAATTGCAATAACTTTTTTTGTAATGGTTATTTTTAAAAAATCTTGTGTGTGATTTAAGATTTTTTAAAGAAAAATAACCATAGGAAATTTTATTTAAATCCGTTAAAGAATTCTTGAGTTATCGTGTTCGCAAAAAAAGTACATTCGCACACACATACATACATTATGCACACACAGGCATAGACATACTTCCGGATATTTAATCAGGCACTAGTATAAAACGTTTTAAGATGAAGGAAAATTAAATTGAAGCATTTTAAAAATTTTTTGGGGCAGTATTATTATAAAAAATAATAAAATTTTAAAAAATTTTTGTAGCACATGTTATATTGATCAACCTAAGAAAATGTTATTTTCAACTCCTACTAACATGAAAAGATTTTTAAAGCTTAGTTATATTGAATAATATTTAATAAATTAACTGAGTCTTTTAATATTAATTTAATGTATTAAAGATTAAAATCAATTATTTGATAAATAAGACTTAAAAAATCTTTGATTTTAGAAGGGGTACAAAATAAAATTTTCTTATGTTTAAGAATATAACATGTGCAACGCAAAATTTTGTGTCAAAATGATAAGGACCGAAATTTATAAATTTGAACGAATACAAAGCTTCCATCATAAGGAAGCAAAAGGAAAAAATTTTTAAAAAAGTAAGATTGTTTGAAATTTAAGACAAATGACTGAAATTGCTAGAAATTTTAAATAAAAGCAAAATAAAATTACTAGAAAGTGGAAAAATAATTTTTTAAAAAGGAATGAAAGAAAATTGACAAAATTAATAGAATGTTAAAACATATCAAGTAAGTGAAAAAAAATAATAAAGGAAAATTACTAGAAAATGGCAAACTAAAAATCTAAAAAAGTAAAAGGAATAAAGAGAATAAAATGAAGAAAATATCTAAATTTTTGCTAAGAATAAAAAATTACTGTAAAATGAAAATGATAATTACAAAGTGCAAAAATTACTTGAAAATTATAAAATAAGCAGAAAGAAACAAAAGTAAGTAAGAAAGAAGTTTTTTTTTTCAAAGAAAACTACAATTTAAAAGAATTACTAAAAAGTAGAAACAAATCATTGGTAAGTGTAGCTAAATAACTAGAAAATGGAGATAATAATAACTAGAAAAAAAAATGTAACACAATGAGAAAAAACGGAATATTTTATTATAGATTAGTACATGTTTCATAAATTAAGATAAATGTATTATATACTGTAGAACCCCGATTATTTTACAAATTATTTACAAATTTTTCAAATTAATAAAAAAAAATAACTACAAATTGTAGAAAGTAATTTAAAACTGATAAATAAGCATTCAAAATTATAGACAACAAATGCAGAACTTTAGAAATAATTGAAAACTCAATATAATAATTGAAATATTTAAATGATGAGAATAATGAAAAATTAAGGAAAATAATTGAAAAATAATTTAAAAATGAAGAGAATAATTGAAAAAAAATACAAAATTGATGAAAACAATCGAGAATTGAGAAAAATAATTAAAAATTTAGGAAACTAATTAAAAAATTATGAAAGTAATTTAAAATAAAAGAAATCAATGAAAAGGTTAAAAATAATTTGAAAGAGTGCATAATATATATGAACTAAGAGAAAATAATTGAAAAAAGATAAGAATAATGGTAAATTAAAAAAAATTGAAAATTAAGAACAATTTAAAAAATTAAAAATTGTTTCTATAATAATCCCATCTATTGAAATAAATAAATAAATAAATAATTCCAAAATTAATTGAAAAATTATATAAACAACTGAAAATTGAGAAAATGATTGAAAATTGAAAACAATCGAGAATTGAGAAAAATAATTAAAAAATTAGGAAACTTGATGAAGATAATTTAAAATTGAAGAAATCAATAAAAATGTTATAAAACAAATTGAACATAGAAAAAAAAGAATTGGAATTTAAGATTAATAATTAATGATTAATTAAATCAAATTAAAAATTATTTTAAAAATTAAAAATTGGAGAAAAAACTGAATAATTATAAAAATAATTGTAAATTGAAGACTGTAATTGAAAATTAAGAAAATATTTGAGATCTGAAGAAAACAATCGAAAATTGAGTAGAATAGTTAAAAAAAATTACAAAATATATATTAAATTAAAGGAAATAATTTAAAAATGGCAAAAATAACTATATATTTTTAAAACTAATTTAAATCTTGGATAAATAATTGAAAATTTAGGAAATTAATTGCATAATACCGAAACTAATTGTAAATTTGAAAATAATTAAAAATAATTTTAAAAATTAAAAATTGGTGAAAATAGTTGCATAATTATAGAAATAATTGACAATTGAAGACAAAATTAATTGCAAAATTATAGAAACATCTGGAAATTGAGAAAATTATTGAAAATTGAAAAAATTAATTTAAAAATGATGAAAATAATTGAAAAAAAATATAAAATTGATGAAAACAATCGAGAATTTAGAAAAATGTTTGAAAATTTAGGAAACTAATTTAAAAATGATGAAGGTAATTTATAATCAAAGGAATCAATAAAAAGGTTATAAAACAAATTGAACCTTGAAAAAAAGTATTGAAATTTAAGATAAATAATTGAAGATTGATTAAATCAAATTGAAAATAATTTTAAAAAATAAAATTTGGAAAAAAAAATTGCAAAACTATAGAAATAATTGAAAATTGAAGATAGTAATTGAAAATTAAGAAAATATTTAATAAATGAAGAAAACAATCGAGAATTGAGAAGAATAATTGAAAAAAATTACTGAATATGGGTCTCAGATACCCGTTTATATTACTATTAAATATATATTAAATTAATGGAAATAATTGAAAAATAGCAAAAATAATTATACATTTTTAAAAATAATTTAAATATGAGATAAATAATGGAAAATTTAGGAAATTAAATACAAAATACCGTAAGTAATTGTAAATTTAAAAATTCATTACAAATTTTTGTAATTAATTGAAATTTGAAAAATAGTAAATCAGTTAAGAAAGAATCTTAAAACTTATAATTTGGAGAAAAAAATTGAAAGATTAAAAAAATAAATTTAAAATTTATAAATGATGGAAATGTTGAGAAATTATACAAATAACTGGAATTTGAAATCAATAAATTAAAAATGTTGAAAAAGTATGAAAAAATACTTTTCAAAACTAAAAATTGGAGATAATATTTTCAAAATTATAATAATACTTGAAAATTAAAGAAAATAAATAAAATTTATGAAAAATAAGTGATATAATTACAAAAGATTTTGAAATTTAATAAAATAACTAAAAAATGATAAAAACAATAAAAAAATTAGAATGTAGAAAAATAATTTCAAGTTTTGGAAACTAATTGAAGAATAATAAAAATATTTAATAAGTATAGAAAAAATAATTTAAATTGAACAAAATAATTGAAATTTGATGAAAATAATTGAGAGATTATAAATTTAATGAAATAATGATACAAATAAGTATGAGTTGTAGAAAAAAATTAAAAAATGATAAAAATAATTGTAAATTGAAGAAAATAATTGAAATCTGGAATGAAAGAGTGAAAATTCAGGAAATTTTTTGAAATATAATTTAATAAATTTAAAACTGTGGAAAATAATTGAAAAATTATAGAAATAGTTGAAGATTAGAAAAATAATAAAAATTTAAAGAAAATTGAAAGTAATTGAAAATCTCTAGATACCTTGACTTTAAATATATTTTTTTTTGAAAAATAGGGGATTTTAGGGTAAAATTTTCTAAATATATATAAAATAATAATACAAATAAGTATGAGTTGTAGGAAAAAATTAAAAAATGATAAAAATAATTGTAAATTAAAGAAAATAATTGAAATCTGAAATGAAGGAGTAAAAATTCAGGAAATTTTTTTGAAATATAATTTAATAAATTAAAAATTAGGGAAAATGATTTAAAAATGATAGAAATAATTGAAGATTGGAAAAATATTAAAAATTTAAAGAAAATTGAAAGTAATTGAAAATCTCTAGGTACCTTGACTTTAAATATATTCTCGTGAAAAAAGGGATTTTAGGGTAAAATTGTCTAAATAGGGGACTCTTAGGAACCAATCGCAAAATAGGGGACATTTAGGAAAATTATTCATCTCACTTGTGAGAAAGGCAACTTTCATCAATTATTTGTAATTTCAAAATTGAAAGAACTAATAGTTTAACGTCAAAAATTCCGGTAAATTTTCAATAATATATTTATTATAATTCATTTATAATTTATTTATAAATTATTATATAAATATTTCTAAATTATTTATAACTTATTATATAGAAATGCACAACAATCCTTTGCGCTACATTGCAATAAACCATGAATATCCAAACATTTGTGCGTGATATTTTATAATTAGTTGGACTTGAACAAACTAAGCGAATAAAGCAAACAGCACATAAAGATAATCCTCGGAAGTGTAATTTACGCCAATTGAGAGCGCGAAACAAAATAAGTCAACTTAAATAAAATACAATTATGAAAGAAGTGTCGTGAGATGTTTTCGAGACAAAAAGCAAAAATCTCGACAAGTTTGTATATGCAGAGTTCTTGACAATCCTTGATTCAAACCAAGTAAACATTCTTCATCTCATCCTTGTATACCAGTTGAGACAAAGTCGTATAAAACCATCACTTCTCTTTTACTTTTTTATCTCGTTAACAGACTCGGAGATGTGAGAAAAAGAAACAAGAGTTTATATAGTGGCGCAGTTGCAGTTTTAGTGAGATGTTTTATTTCCTTTGAAATAAAGCGAGTTACTTAATGTACCGATGCGTGGACGAGGTGCAAAGTAACAAAGACGATGAATGTCACTGTCGACTAATAATTCCAGTCGCGTCAGGCTAAACATAGAAAGCCCTCTTGCTTCCAAGTATTTTAACTCGTGCTAAAGTGCCACGTTACTGGAGCTGTTTGAAAGATTGATTGAGACTGACGCAAGGACTCTTTTCCTGTTAACAAAACGATATTAATCGTGCAATGTGAGAAAATGTCGTAAACACGTGAATATTTTTTTAATTTCGAGACAGTATATAGACTTTTATGAAAATATCTCAAAATAATCTATAAACTACACGGGAACACAAAAAATTTTTTTTTTTTTTTCAAGAAATCGGACCATGAATCCACTCCGGCTATATGATTCAATACAACCCTAAAAAGCAACCCCCATTAAAATACCAACGATTTTGGCAAAAATGCTAACATCAAAAATTTTATTGCAGGATCCTTCAGCTTCTGGATTGCAAAAGAGGCAATGTGTGATACTATAGTGATTTTTATTTAAAACAATGTGTGTGTGTGTGAGTGAGAGAGAGAGATATATATATAAATTTTTAAGGGTGGTTTTGAAATTATTGCAGGGTACCCAGTGGGCACACATGTCCAAAAGACATCTATGTCCGCTTTTATGTCCAAAGGACGTCCTTTAGACGTCTTTTGAAAATTTTTGCCCACTGGGTAAACTAATTTAAAATATTTTCCTCTTTCAAAACTAACAAAGAGATACTAAAACTTAGCATCCTGGTTGACTAATTTTGAAAATCCAGGTTTCTTTATATATATATATTTTTGGTAATTTCAGGGTCGGCGACTTTTGTATGGTACGTCTGCAAATTCCATAGAGCAAAAAATTCGCCCTATGGAATTCCATATGGCAAAATTACTGACAATAAACAAATTTCTTAATAAGAATGTGGATAAAAGAATTTACAATTCGAAGAAAATGATTAAAATTTAAAAAAAAAACCATATTTTGTAAAAATAATTGAAAAATGACTAAAGAAGTTAAAAATTAATTAATAAATAATTTAACTAATTTGATATTGAAGAAAATAATTAAAACTAAAAGAAGTTTTATTTGAAAAAATGAAAGAAAAGAATTGAAACTTGCGGAAATTGAATTTAAAAATTAGGGGAAAAATTGAAAAATAATGGAAATAATTAAAAAATGAAGAAAATTTTTGGTAAATGATAAAAATAGTTGACTATTGCAGCAAATAATTAAAATAATAAAAGAAAAGAATTGTTAAAAATTTAAGAAATTTTTAAATAATTTTAAATTTACTATACTCAAAGATTAAAGAAAAGAATTGAAACTTAGGAAATTGAATTTAAATATGAGGGGGAAAAATTCTAAAAAGAAAATTGAAGAAATATGTTAAAAAATGATAAAAATAGTTGAAAATTGTAGCAAATATAATTAAAATCATTAAAAAAAAAAATTCGTAAAAATTGAAGAAAAATGTAAATAATTTTAAATTTACTATTCTTAAAGAGTGTATTAATTAAAATGTTAATCAATGAAATTTCAAATTAATTGAGGTTTGAAGAATTATAATCTGTAATAATTGTAATTGTAGTCTTGTTTATCTCAAATATAGTCTGAAATTTTCTAAATTATTTTTTACAAATGTTTATTATTTTCTTCAATAGACAATTATTTCTATCAACTACTTTATTATTAAATGTATTTTTCAATTAATTTTCAATTCCTTTTTCTCATTTTCAATTATTTCTTTATTAATTTTCTAATTTTTTTATTATTTATCTCAAATTTTAGTTATTTTTTCAATATACAATTAATTTTACCATTCTGCAATTATTTTCTTATATTACAAATATATGTTGAAATTTTTTCGAATATTTTTCACAAACTGAAATTATTGTTTTCAATTTTAAATTATTTTTATTACTTTACAAATATTTTCTCCAATTTTATATTATTTCCATTATTCTTCAATTAATATCTTAGATTTTAAAATATTTTTTTCAAATTTTAATAATTTTCTTTAATTTGAAATATTATTATTATCATTTTGCAATTTATTTTTTCAATCTTCAATTATTTATCTCATTTTTCAAACATGTTTTTCAATTTTCATTTCCTTTTATATTTTTCAATTACTTTTTCTCATATTCAATTATTTTTTAATTAATTTTTAATTTTTTTTATAATTTATCACAACTTGCACTTATTTTTTTAATAAACAATTATTTTTATCATTCTGAAATTATTTTTTTCATTACAAATATATGTTGCAATTTTTTTAATTATTTCTCAAAAAATAAAATTATTTTCTTCCATTTCTAATTATTTTTATTACTTTGCAAATATTGTCTCGAATTTTTTATTATTTTCATTACTGTTTAATTAATTTCCTAGATTTTAAAGTATATTTCTCAAATTTAAATAAGTTTCTTCAATTTTCAATTGTCAATATTATTATTTTGTAATTAATTCCTTCAATTTTTAATTATTTTTATTACTTTGCAAATATTGTCTCAAATGTTTGATTTTTTTCATTACTTTTCAATTATATTTCCTAGATTTTGAAAGATATTTCTTAAATTTTAATAATTTTTTTCAATTTTTAATTAGTTTTATTACTTTGCAAGTATTGTCTCGAATTTCGTATTAGTTTCAGTACTCTTCAATTAATTTTCTAGACTTAAAATATTTTTCTCACATTTTAATAATTTTCTTTAATTTCCAATTATTTAGTTATCATTCTGCAATCAATTTTTTTTCAATTTTTTATTAATCTCACTATTCACTCCTCAATTAAATATCTAAATTTTCAATTATTTCTCTCATTTATCAAATATTTTTTTCAAATTTATTTTCTTTTATCTTTTTGCATTTATTTTCTGCACCTTTTAACTGGATACATTAATTATTTTTTAATTAGTTTTGAATTTTTTTATAATTTATCACAACCTGCACTTATTTTTTCGATATACAATTATTTTTAGCATTCTGAAATTATTTTCTTATATTACAAATGTATGTTGCAATGTTTTTCATTTTTTTAAAAAAAAAATAAAATTATTTCCTTAAATTTCTAATTTTTCTTATTACTTTGCAAATTTTGTCTCGAATTTTTTATTATTTTTATTACTTTTCCTACATTAATTAATTACATTAATTCCTACATTAATTTCCTACATTTTTAAATATATTTCTCAAATTTTAATAATTTTTTTCAATTTTCAAGTATTAATATTATCATTTTGTAATAAATTTCTTCAATTTTTAATTATTTTTATTACTTTGCAAATATTGTCTTGAATTTTTTATGATTTTCATTACTTTTTAATTAATTTTCTAGATTTTGAAACATGTTTCTCAAATTTTAATAATTTCCTTTAATTTCCAATTATTTTTTTTTATCATTTTGCAATCAATTTCTTCATTTTTTTATTAATCTCACTATTTATTCCTCAATTAAATACGTAAATTTTCAATTATTTATCTCATCTGTTAATTAGTTTTTTTCAAATTTATTTTCCTTTATCTTTTTGCAATTATGTTCTCTACCTTTTAAATATATGAATTATTTTTCAATTAATTCTCTAAATTTTTATTTATTATCTCAAATCTAAGTTACTGTATCCACGTTTTACTTCTTTAATTATTCTTCAATTTTTTTTCTCATATTCCAAATACTTTCGACAATTTTTGATTTTTTTTGTTGTTAATTTGCAATGATTCTCACAAATTTTATAATGTTTTGATTATTTGTTGATCAATTCCGAAAATATCCATTATTTCTCTTAAATTTCCATTATTTTCTTCAATTAACGATTGTTTGTATCGTTTTTCTTTAATTTTTAATTACTATTCTTATCATTTTGCAATCAATTTTTTCAATTTCCCATTATTCTCACTATTCATTCCTCAGTTAATTTCCTAAATTTTCAATTATTTACCTCATTTTTTTTCAATTTTTATTTTCTATTTTCCTTTTGCAATTATTTTTTGGACCTTTTAAGTAGATATATTAATTATTTTTCAATTTATTTCCTTAATTTTTTTTTATTATCTTAAATATCTTAAATATTTATTATCTTAAATTTATATATCTTAAGTTATACTCCCAACTTTTTAATGTTTCAATCAATCTTCAATTATTTTTCTCAAATTTTAATTACATTTGTCAATTTTTAATTATTTTTTTTCATTTGCAATGATTTTCACAAATTTTTTATTATTTTGAATATTTGTTGATTAATTCCGAAAATTTTAATTATTTCTCTTAAATTTCCATTATTTTCTTGAATTTACTATTATTTCTATAATGTTGTAATTATTTTTCTAAGTTCAATTTTTTTCGACATTTTTCAATTATTTTAAAAAATATGATGTTTGTTCTTTAAATTTTCAATGTTTTAATTATTTTTCTCAAATTTTAATTAAGTTCGTCAATTTTTGATTTTTTTAACTTGTAATGATTTGATCACAAAATATTATCTTGATTATTTGGTTATTATTTCCGAAAATGTACTCAAAATCAAAAAAAATTGTCAACTTTTGAGTTACAATAATGACGCTAATTAAGAAACTCTTTAATTTGTTATTATTTTATTTCTCTCCCCCCCCCCCCCCCTCGGTCAATATAAAGTTTGCAGATGGCAAAAATTTACAAGTCGCCGTCCCTGGGTAATTTGTTTAAATTTTTGCAAATTTATTTTTAAAAAAAATCCTGACATTGTGTAGAAAAATGTGCACCGGATTTGAATTCAGCGACCAAAAATGCTTTAGTAATTCATGGTCCATTCTCTTGAAACAAAGAAAAGGTTTTTGTGGTCCGATGATATATATCTATCAAAATTATTAAAATGCAAACTCAAAATATGGATTTGAAGAAGAAAACTGATCCATCACATTATATTTTATATTTCATCTTTATTACCATAACCTACTAAACCAATGATCCATCAGCTTTAAAAACAATTGAATTGAATTAACTTTAGTCTGGAAAAATATTCTTTTCAGCGTATATATACTTTAAAAAAGCCATTATTAAAAGAAAATTGCGATAAAAATGTTGGCTGAGTTGAGGACTGTTCTTATCAATGTGAATATGCAAGAAACATATTACAGAAAGATATGTAGGGTGGAAGAGGAGACGACTGGAATCGCGCAGCAGTGCTGTTGGGTCCAATAAGTCAAACGGTTCTCTCTGCACGAAGGGACTGCTTTACTTTAGTGTATGTGTATGTAAGTTGGTAAGTGGAGGCACTCTCACGGCCGGTTGGCACCCTTCCAGTTTTTCTCTCTTGCTCGACAGCATTCGACTTTCTCGCTCGACTAAAACTAAAACTCACCCCACTTCACCATCGAAAACCACTCGAGCGGACACTTTCCATTCTGATTGACCAGGATTTACTTTGCTACTATTTCTCTAGACATAAGCAATTCCTTTTGTATTCAATTGTCCTTCTTTCTAAGAAAATATGCTTCTTAAAGCACATTTTCCTTCACGGATTTTTTATTGAATTAGCATTATTCCTTATACTAATAAAGTCTTAAAATAAGAGGAGTTTCTTCTTATACAAAAACTATATTTTTAGCCACTTTAATAATATTAAATAAGTATATGTGACGCTCCGCGAGAGAAGGGACCTATCGCTGAGAAAGCAAACTTTAAAGGACGGACAGGCAAAGAGAAGGAAGAAAAATCGAAACGCTTAACATATCTTTGTTTGAATCTTCATAACAATAAAACTAATTGCAGGAATTAAATTTTAATTTTTGGAACTGAAAAAGCAACTCAAAAACTATCAATTACCATAAAAAAAATGAAATCAATAAAAGCCAATTTCAAGAGACGGTCTTTCAAAGAAAATCCAAAAAATGCGATACACTTAGCACGCCTAGGTTTGAAGCATTATAACAAAAAGTGTACTTAATAAATATTTTTTTTGAAACAAGGAAATGAAAGAACAACTCAAAAACTATCTTTTAGCACCAAAAAATGAAAATTGATTTTTCCCGCGATAGGTCCCTTCTCTCGCGGAGCGTCACATATTAAGATTCATAAATACTTGGTTTGAAATCAAAAAATATAATTAATATTGCTACCTTTCCGTCAAAGTTTAATTAAATTTATTAAAAACGGTAGTTCTTTACGTTTTACATTAAAAAAATATTTGTGGACAATATACTATTAGTCAAAATAATATGTGTCGTGAAAAAAACTTTCAAATTGACGAGCATTTTTAAACTGATCCGTAAATTTTGAAAACGAGCCGCAAATTTTTAAGAAATTCTGGGAAAATAGATAAATTCTAAAAACTTCAATTTCAATCTTGTATTCTTTAATCATAATATGAAAAATTGAATTTAAAATGAACAGAATTTAATCTAAAAAAATTTTCATAGAAAGAAAGTCGAGAATTATATTAAACTTACTTAATTCCAAGCTATTATTATTTATATAAATCCCAAACGTCAATTAACTCAAACCTTTTTTTTAAAAACTTATAAGTTTTAATTAATCAAACTTGCAATTATTATATGTATATAGTAAAATATTAATTAACAGCAACATTAATGAGAAACTTTACATTTCTGTTCGTCATTTAAAACTATAAACTTTTGTAAATGCATATAATGAAAATTACAAGAATAATTACAAAATGGAAAATAATATATATGAAAAATGACGAAAATAATAGACGATTAAAAACAAAATTCGAAAAATGGCTAGATAAATACACAATTGTTAAAAATAATCTTAAAAATTAATCCATATAAAATTTAAACTAAAAAACTGAAAAATTAAGAAAATTATATGAATAATTGCTGAAACCAATTGCAAATTGAACAACTCGATTGAAAATCAAAAAAAAAAAAAATTGACATTGAAGAAAATAATTGAAAACTTTAGAAAATAATAAAACTTTGGAAAAAATAATAAAAACTTGAATAAATAAATTCATAATTTAAAAATTAAACTGAAAATAAAAAAAAATTGATAATAATGGAGAAAAATTACAAAACGTGAAAATAATTCACAATTGAAAAAAAAATTCAAAAAATTGCTAGATTAATACACAACAACAACAACAACAACAACAAAATTAAAAAATTGTAGGAAATAATTTCAAATTGCGAAAATTAGTTAATAATTAAAAGAAATAATTAAAAAATGAAAATAATTAAAAAATTGAAGAAAATATCTACAAAATGACTAGATTAACAGACTACTGAAAAAAATTGATGAAATATAGCAAAAACTTCAAATTGAAAGAAAACAATTAAAAATTGAAAAATGAAGAAAATTATAGGAATAATTGTTGGAAATAATTGCGCATTGAACGAATGGATTGAAAATCGACAAAAAATAATTCAAATTGAATAAAATAATTGAAATTTTAAATTCAAATTTAAAGAATATAAATAAAAATTGAAAAAAGTATTTGAAAAAAGCCGAAAGTTATTGAATAAAGAAGAAAACAATTAAAAATTGAAAAATGGAATTGAAATTTAAAGAAAAAATTGAGAATTGAAGAAAAAAAAATTTGACATTAACGAATGATATTGATAATGGAGAAAAATAATTGGCAAAAGGCAAGGATTTTAAAATATTAAAGAAAATAATTGACAATTGAAAAACAAATCAAATAATGACTTGAATAATGAAAACCTGAAAAAAATAATTGAAAACGTTGAAAAATAATTCTACAATTTTAAGAGAATAAATAAAAATTTTAAATATTGTCAGACATAACTAAAAATTAAAGAAAATAATTGAAATTAAAAAGAATAATAGCAAAATTGAAGATAATTTCTGAAAAATGACGAAAATAATTGACAATTGAAAACAAAATTCGAAAAATGGCTAGATAAATACACAATTGTTAAAAATAATCTAAAACATTAAACAATATATATTCAGTTTAAAGTTTAAACAAAAAAATTGAAAAATTAAGAAAATTATAGGAATCTTTGCTGAAACCAATTGCAAATTGAACAACTCGATTGAAAATCAAAACAAAAAAAATTGAAATTGAAGAAAATAATTAAAAATTTTAGAAAATAATAAAAATTTAGAGAAAATAATAAAAACTTGAAAAAATAAATTCATAATTTAAAAATTAAACTGAAACTAAAAAAAATTGATAATAATGGAGAAAAATTACAAAACGTGAAAATAATTCACAATTGAAAACAAAATTCAAAAAATTGCTAGATTAATACACAACAACAACAAAAAAAAGAATTGAAAAAATTGCAGGAAATAATTTCAAATTGCAAAAATTAGTTAATAATTAAAAGAAATAATTGAAAAATGAAAATAATTAAAACATTGAAGAAAATATTGAAAAAATTGAAAAATGAAGAAAATTAAAGGAATAATTGTTGGTAATAATTGCGCATTGAACGAATGGATTGAAAATCGACAAAAATAATTAAAATTGAATAAAATAATTGAAAATTAAAAATTTAAATTCAAATTTAAAGAATATAAATAAAAATTGAAAAAAGTATTTGAAAAAAGCCGAAATTTATTGAATAAAGAAGAAAACAATTAAAAACTGAAAAAGGGAATTGAAATTTGAAGAAAAAATTGAGAATTGAAGAAAATAAAAATTTGAAATTAACGAATCTTATTGATAATGGAGAAAAATAATTGGCGAAAGGCGAGGATTTTAAAATATTAAAGAAAATAATTGACAATTGAAAAAAATCAAAAAATTGACTATAGAATAATGCACAACTGAAAAAAATAATTGAAAACGTTGAAAAATAATTCTAAAATTTTAAGAGAATAAATAAAATTTTTAAATATTGTAAGAAATGACTAAAAATTAAAGAAAATAATTAATAAATGAAAAAAAAATAATTGAAAAATAACAAGAATAATAGCAAAATTGAAGATAATTTCTGAAAAATGACGAATTATTGACAATTGAAAACAAAATTCGAAAAATGGCTAGATTAATACACAACTGGAAAAAATAATTTAAAAAATCAAACTATAAATATTTAATTTAAAAAATAATTGATAATTGAAAAATTATAGAAATAATTGTTGGAAATAATTGCTAATTGAACAACTGGATTGAAAAAAATTGAATCTATCAAAATAATTGGAATTGAGGAAAAAAATTAAAATTGAAGAATGATAATGAAAATTTTAAAACATAATTCAGAACAGAAGAGAATAATTGAGCAATTGTACTTAAAATAAAAAAAGCATATTGATATTCGAAAAAATAATTAAAAATGAAAAATGTGATAGAAATTTGAAGAAAATAATCAAAAATTGAAGAAATAAATTGTAATTTGAAATAATTGTTTATAATTGAAAAAAGTCAAATTTTTTGGAATATTAAATAAACTTAATTGAAAATTGTAGAATGAAATTGACTTTAGAAAATAATTCATAATTTAAAGAAAATTACAAAATGACGAGAATAATTTAATATTAAAGAAAATAATTAAGAAATGCGCAAAATAATTGACAATTGAAAAAAAATTCGAAAACTGTCGATAATAATCTACAACAGAACAAAATAATTAAAAAAGTTAAAAAATAATTATAAAATTTAAGGAGAATAATTGTAAATTGAAAACGATTGAAAATTATAGAAAAAATTGTAGACTTATTTACATTTTAATTTATAGCACTTTCTTGAAGTATTTAATTATTCTTTCTTGTAATTTTTTCTTTTTCAAACGATTTTTTGATAGGTTATGTTATATACTGCTTTTCTGTATTTTTATAGAAAATCACTTAGGTAACTTTCATTTCTTTTTCAAAATTTTTCTTTTTTTATGCGTTTAATAATACTTTCTTATTTTTTAGATTTCTTTTTAATTTTATTCTTTTTACAAAAATTACTTCAGTTAATTTTATACAGTTTTATTTTAACAATATTTAGAAAAATTTATTTACTTTTCCAGTGATTAATTTTATTTATTATTATAATTTTGAAGTTGTAAAACATACTTTTTTTTAATATTGTGATTTTTAAAATATTTATTTGTTTTTTTGTCATTTGTTATAACTTATTAATTTTTATAATTTTTAAAGACTTTTCTTCATTCATTTAATTTTTCGTAAATTTGATCTTATAATAAATTTTCTCATTTGATCAGAATTTTTCTATTTCTTGGAAATATTGGTTTTTTTCTTAAAATTATTTAATTGTTTTTACTTAATTCTTCATTTAAAAAAAATTAATGCTTTTTGCTTGATTTTCAAAAGAAGTTTTTAAAGTATTTTTTATCTTTACTAACATTTTTCCGTTTTTTTACTGATTATCTTATTTATTTTCTTAATTAAAAAAAAACATGTCCGCAAATATTTTAACTTTTTAAAAATCATTTTTTCCTCTCTTGTAATTTCAATTTTTTGTTTTAAAAAATTTTACTGTTTTTTGCGTGGTATTTTGATTTTAAAAAAGCAATTTAATCAATCTTCCTTAAACTGTTTAATATTTCATAACGCATTATTACCATATTTCTTAATTTTCTTTCTTTTACTTTCATTGATTTTTTTAACGTTTTTATTTTTGAAAAATTTATTTATTTTTTGCAGGTTTTTCAAGTAGTACATTTTTTACATCTTTTTGTTTTAATTTTCCCATTTCAATGTAAATTATCATTAACTTTCTTATCTGTTCATTCATAATACTGATTTTAATAAAATTTTATAATTTACGTAAAATTGCATTTTTTTACATTTTGTTAAGATTCTTTGAACATTTTCTTCATTGTTTAAATGATTATTCGCTAGACACTCTGATAAGATAAAAATTCAGAAACTTTTGTTTTTTTTAGAGGTGCCCTGAAATTTTTTTGTGCTTCAGGCCCGTGACATTTTTGATCCGGCCCTGTTTATAATGATGCAAAAATAAAAAATGATTTTAAGTCTATTTACTTTTTGTATTTTAAAATATCCTTAAAATCCATATTGATTAAAATATTAAAACAATCATTTATAAATACCTAACTATTATTTATCAGTTAACTTGTTTTCCAACTTCACTTTTTTCTCAAATGATTAAAATCCAAACAAAACAATTTTCGTACTTTATTTTAATCGATTTTTTAAGTAGAAATAATCAATCGGTCTAACCATTTTGTAAATAGTATTCAGACAAAACACAGCTTTTAGCTACTGAAAAACAAAATGACTAGAGAAAATAAGCGCTTAGAAGATCTTCTTAGAGTTAGAAATTTATTTCTTAGTTTAAGAAACTTTTTAAGAAAATCTCTTGAAGAAAATTATTTTCTTAGCACAAGAATATTATTAAGATAATTTGTATAAGAATACGTTATCCTCAGAATTAGAAAATCTTTTTTTTTCTGTGCATTATTATCTCCAATTTAAAAATTTGCAAAGCTGGAATCCTAAAAAAATGTAACCCTATTGAGATTTAAAACACAATTACACGAATCAGTTTTTTTTCCAAATTAGACATTTTCTAATAAAAGTTAAAGTGAAAATACATGTACGATATATTTGCAAAAGAATCGGAAACGTGAGAAATTGAATAATGTATAGAAAATGTCGCGCAATATTGACTGAAGCAAAAGTTAGCGAAGTAGACTGTTTTGCTTTTCTTTACAGAGCTGATGGAAAAGCTAGCGAGTTGAGATTTCCTACAGGAATCACTGGGAACTCCCGCAGGAAAACTCCTTTCGATTCCTTTTCAAGGGATCCCCAATTTCGTACGTGCGAATCATTGTCCTCACGCTCCACATCCGGAGTTGGTAATAGACATGAGCTTCTCTCTGGTAACGATCCAGAAATCGAACGGGTGTCACGAGAATGTCTAACGAACACCAATTTGTACGAGAGGAATCCCTCTCTTCTTCACCTTGACAGATAAATCCCAAGACCTCTGTCAGTAACAACGGATTCAGAATTTAGACGAAGGTAGACACTCTGCAAATTAATCAATCATAACAAATTCCCCTTAAGGGGAAAATTATGCTTGCGTTACAGTTAACTGTTAACTGTTAAGTTACCCCTGTTAAGGGCATGTGATGGATTATGACGTCACTGATATAGGCAAAATTTGTCCGTAACTTTTCTCTTAAAATATTAAATATTTTGTCATGAAACTTGGTAGAATTACTTAAAATGACATTAGGAAGGTCTCTCAGACCCGAGTTTGTTTGAATTTTGGCCCAAAATTAATTTTAGGAATTTTTCGAAAAATTGGAATATTTTTTAAAAATTAAGTTTGGGCCAAAATTTAAACAAATTCGGGTCTGAGAGACCTTCATAATGACATTTTAAGTAATTCTACCAAGTTTCATGAAAAAATATTAAATTTTTTAAGAGAAAAGTTACGGACAAATTTTGCCTATACAAGTGACGTCATACTCCATCACATGCCCTTAAGTCTAGGATTATATTATATACTCTTTTTGTATTCTTAATGAGTTTTTATCACCCGTTTAAACTAAACTAAATAAATAAATTGCAGAAAATATTTCAAAAATGATTAAAAAATGAGATAAATAATTGAAAATTGAAAAAAGTAATTAAAATTTGTAAAAATTAAAATTGTTATAAATTTAAAATTTGGGACATTTTAAAAAGGTGAAATATGGACAGAATGAATGAACAAAACTTGTAAATTTAAAAAAATAAAATTATACTAGATTTGCATTATTTGACAGCGAATAAAGAGTTGAATTGAGAGTGTCGGAATAAACCTTCTTGGTAAGTTTGAGGTTATGTTTCATTCCTGGGAAAAATTACATATAATATTATAAAAGTCTACAAACAAATGTTTACAAATCATCTACATATTTTTTACTATCTAAATTTGAATTTTGTATTCATGATTGCAGTTTTTACAAAAAAAAAATCTGAAGACGCCTGACGTTGACAGGCGAAAGCTAATTTAACTAGAAAATTAAAAATTTAATAAAATAATAATGAGTTACGGTATCGCAATTTATTGAATATAAATAAATATGGAAATTAAAAAAAAACAAAACATCTGACTACAATTTTTACAATCCAAACAAAATAACAACTAAACAAAACTTATAAATTATTATATACTAGCAAAATAAAACGCGCGCCGGCACGCGATTAGTTTTTCATACATTTTAGAAATTATAAAATACAATAATAAATATAACAAATCGGTTAATAACATTTATCTAATAAGAAGAAATAAATATTTTAAATATAATATTTAAAAATCAATAAATATAAATAAAATAAATATTTATTTAGGACAAAATTTATAATATTTTAGAAATAAAAAAAATTGCAAATTTGAAATCAACTAAAAATTGGGAAAAGTAATTTAAACAACCATAAAAATGTTTTAAACATAAAGAAAATAATTTAAATTTGAGAATAATACTTGAGAATCTTAAAAGTAAATTAAAAAAAAATTGAATAATAAAAAATTAGAGAAAATAATTGAAAATTGAAAAAACGTGGTTAAAATTTGAGATAAATAAATTAAAATTAAAAGAAATAATTAAAATTTAAGAAAATAATTAAACAAACTACATAAAATATTTTAAATAAAGAAAAGTTAAACAAAATTTGAGAAACATACTTAAAACTTTCAGAAATTCATTGATATAAAAGAAAATAATTAAAAATTAGAGAAAATAAATGAAAAAAGATAAAAATAATTTAAAATTGAACAGAACAAGTTTTAATTAAAGGGAAATAAGTAAAAACTTTTTGGCAATTATGAAAACAGTACATTCAAGGGTCGCAACCCATTAAAAAAATTGTTTAAAAAAATAAATTTTTATTCGTTACTCAGAAACGTTTCCCACTTCAATCTGGTAAAATAAGAATAACTAAAAATTGGAGAAAAGACTGGAAGAATGCTAAAAATAATTTAAATTTACGATAATTAATAAAATTTTTTGGAAATTATGAAAACAAAGAAAAATAATTAAAAATTGAAGAAAATAATAAAAATTTGATAAAAATACTTTAAAAAATTTAGAAATTAATTTTATAAAATGAGAAAACATAAAAATTGAAGAAAAGTCTGAAAGAAAGCTAAAAATAATTGAAATTTACGATAATTAATAAAAAAAAAAAATTGAAATTCTGACAACAAATGAAAATAATTAGAAATTGAAGAAAATGTTTGAATTTTCAGAAAAATACTTAAAAATTTTAGAAAATGAGAATAATAATTAACAATCGAGAAAAATAATAGAAAAATAATAAAATTAACTAAAAATTGACAAAAATAATTGAAATATGCTGAAAATAATTTTAGATTGAGAAAGAAAATTGAATTATGATGAAAATAATTTAAATAATATGAATAATTGAAAATATTCAATAATATTTGCGAGAATAAAAATGTTTCAATCGTAAAGAAAATAATTAAAATTTCAAAAAAATACTTGAGATTCTTAAAAATAAATTAAAACAAAATTGAATAATGAAACATTAGAGTAAATAATTGAAAATTGAAAAAACATGGTTAGAAATTGATATTAATAAATTAAAATTAAAAAAAATAATTAAAATTTGAGAAAATAATTAAACAAATTACATAAAATATATTAAATAAAGGAATGTTAAACAAAATTTGAGAAAAATACTTAAAACTTTCAGAAGTTCACTAAAATAAAAGAAAATAATTAAAAGTTAGAGAAAAGAAATGAAAAAAGATAAAAATAATTTAAAATTGAACAGAACAAGTTTTAATTAAAGAGAAATAAGTAAAACCTTTTTGTCAATTATAAAAAAGAACGAGAAAAAGAATGAAAGTAATTGAAAATTGAAGAAAAAAATATAATAAATAATATAAATAATGAACAATTTTTGAAATTTGGAACAAATGTAAAGAATTAAAAATTGAAGAAAATAAATTTTGGAAAATAATTGAAAAATATTTTTAAATTTTAAAACTTGAAGAAAATAATGAAAATATGATACAAATAATGAAAAACTTTAGAAAATAAATGACATTTAAGTGTGACAATTGAAAAAACTACAGTTTTTTTTTAAAGAAAGAAAAAATAATTGAAATTTGAAAAAAAATACATGAAGATCTTAGAAATCAATTAAAAAAAAAGAAAATAACTAAAAATTGGAGAAAAGAATTGAAGAATACTAAAAATAATTGAAATTTACGATAATTAATATAATTCTTTGGAAATTATGAAAACAAAAAAAAATAATTAAAAATTGAAGAAAATAATAGAAATTTGAGAACAATTCTTAAAAAAATTTTAGAAATTTATTTTATAAAATGACAAAAACTAAAAATTGGAGATAAGTCTGGAAGGAAGCTAAAAATAATTGAAATTTACGATAATGAATAAAAAAAAATTGAAATTCTGACTACAAATGAAAACAGAAATAACTGAAATAACTGAAAAAATCATAGAGTATATGTATAGAAAAAAATAATAATTACAAAATTTCTTAAAAAATTTTAATTAAATAGAATAATTAAAAAAGTGCAGAAATAACTAAAATTGATGAGAATAATTGCAATATCGGATAAATAATTGAAAATTTTAAAAGTAATGCCAGAATAATGAATATAATTACAAATTGATGAAAATCAAGAAAAATTGCCGAATTTATTTTTAAGCAAAAGACAATAATTAAAAAATCGTTATATAGTGGAAAATTGATGACAATACTAAATTTGAGATAATAACTGAACATTAAGAAAATTAATTGCATGTGTAATTGTATATATTTTAAACTTCTTCAAAAACCATAATAAATTTTTAAAGCCTTTTTCGAAAACAGGTTTCACTGTTTTTGTACACAAATGACAATTAAAAACCAGTAAAACACGACACTAACGAAAAAGGTTACCTTATTCTTTCAATTCAAATTTCAAAATATTTCCTGATAAAGAGAGTCAAAATCTATAAAATAACAGGGACTAAGACTAACTTCACTTTAGACTTTAAAACGTGGACAGAAAAAATGAATAAATATAAAAAGTAACTAACTTCAGGAGTTTACGGAGATTATTATTATTTAATTAATAATTGCGCCACTGTTGCGTTACTCGTGTAAATCCTCAAATATCAAAATCCTTTAGATTTGCCCCACATATATACTCGCAGAAGCTTAAAAACGAAATATAAACACAAACATAAACGAATCCTGAAAACTCCACTTAAAACTTATAAATTTTTCCAGAGCACTTGAAACTGATGTCTTTCGAGATAATCGCGCAACAAGTTTCTCTATTTCTCGACAAATTCAGTTATATTTGAATGTAAATTTAAACTCCGAGTAAACGGCTTCCTTAATTAATTTTGAATAATTTCTGTAATCAATCTCGATAAGCAAGTCTCGACTGAATTAATTGTCATTATCGGATTATTTTTGCAGAAGAGCCTCAACACTGATATATTTTCAGCAAGCACTGCTTTAATAGCATTATTGTGACAGCTCAGCACCTCCTTTCAGCAATTTGTGCATCCCAGAGTTTGCATGTTTCATGAGTCCTTAAATACTGAAAATTAATGCGCCAGATTTTACGCCCAACTTGGAAAAACTCACGGAAAATGATGATAATTCGATTTCTTAGCAGCATTATTTATTAACTTTAATGTTCACATTTTTCTTGCGAGTTTTCTGTACTGCTGATAAGTGCCCTTAAATTTTCCTCAATCTTCTCCACTCGAGAGATAAAACATTTTTTTTCCTATAGGAGCTTATTTTATAAACAGTATAATAATATATAGGGGAGACCGCCCAACAGTAGATGGTAAAAATTTCCAACAGTAGATAATCCTTTATTATTTAAAAAATATAAATTGTGGAATCTCTTTCCTAACCATTTAACCAAACAAGAGGAAGGCTCATTTTAAGAAACGTGAGTCTAATTTTGAATCGGAACTTAAAACCAGAAGTAGCGCAAAAAAGTGACATTGAAACCAGATTTTTTCTTATGTTGGCGTCTGCGCACAAGTTGGTTGTCATGGCAACGAACTTCTGCACAGACTCAGTGACATAACCCAACTTATTAAAAGGTGCTTTTCCAAACAGGGGCGGCGACTTGTGTATGGTACGTCTGCAAATTCCATAGAGCAAAAAATTCGCCCCATGGAATTCCATATGACAAAATTACTGACAAAAAACAAATTTCTTAATAAGAATGTGAATAAAAGAATTTACATATCAAAGAAAATGATTAAAATTTAAAAAAAAAACATATTTTGTAAAAATAATTGAAAAATGTCTAAAGAAGTTAAAAATTAATTAATAAATAATTTAACTAATTTGATATTGACGAAAATAATTAAAACTGAAAAAAGTTTTATTTCAAAAAATTCAAGAAAAGAATTGAAACTTGCGGAAATTAAATTTAAAAATTAGAGGAAAAATTGAAAAATAATGGAACTAATTAGAAAATCAGTGGCGTAACAATAGGGGATGCAGGGGAACCGAAACATCAGGGCCCCCGGGGGCTAGGGGCCCCCAAAAATGAAACAGATTAAGTTTTTTTTTTTTTTTTTAGTATTGAATATCGCTTTAGATTCCGAGAGGCCCCAAATTTTTTTTCCCATCAGGGCCCCGAGTTTTCTAGTTACGCCACTGTAGAAAATGAAGAAAATTTTTGGAAAATGATAAAAATAGTTGTAGCAAATAATGAAAATAATAACAGAAAAGAATTGTTACAAATTTAAGAAATTTTTAAATAATTTTAAATTTACTATTCTCAAAGATTAAAGAAAAGAATTGAAAATTAGAAAATTGAATTTAAATATGAGGGGGAAAAATACTGAAAATAAAATTGAAGAAAAATGTTGAAAAATAATAAAAATAGTTGCGAATTGTAGCAAATATAATTAAAATCATTAAAAAAAAATTCTTAAAAATTGAAGAAATTTTTAAATAATTTTAAATTTACTATTCTTAAAGAGAGTATTAATTAAAATTTTAATCAATGAAATTTCAAATTAATTGAGGTTTGAAGAATTATAATATATAATAATTGTAATTGTAGTCTTGTTTATCTCAAATATAGTCTGTTATTTTTAAAATTATTTTTTACAAATGTTTATTATTTTCTTCAATATTCAATTACTTCTATCAATTACTTTATTATTAAATTTATTTTTCAATTCCTTTTTCTCATTTTCAATTATTTCTTTATTAATTTTCTAATTTTTTTATTATTTATCTCAAATTTTAGTTATTTTTTCAATATACAATTATTTTTACCATTCTGCAATTATTTTCTTATATTACAAATATATGTTGAAATTTTTTCAATTATTTATCACAAATATTAATATCTTAGATTTTTAAATATTTTTCTCAAATTTTAATAATTTTCTTTAATTTTAAATAGTATTATCATCATTTTGCAATCAATTTTTTCAATTTTCAATTATTTATCTCATTTTTCAAACATTTTTTCAATTTTCTATTTCTTTTATATCTTTCTACTACTTTTTTTCATATTCAATTATTTTTTAATTAATTCTGAATTTTTTTATAATTTATCACAACTTGCACTTATTTTTTTAATATACAATTATTTTTTTAATATACAATTATTTTTATCATTCTGAAATTATTTTCTTTCATTACAAATATATGTTGCAATTTTTTAAATTATTTCTCAAAAAATAAAATTATTTTCTTCAATTTCTAATTTTTTTTTATTACTTTGCAAATATTGTCTCGAATTTTTTATTATTTTTATTACTCTTTAATTAATTTCCTAGATTTTAAAGTATATTTCTCAAATTTTAATAATTTTCTTCAATTTTCAATTGTTAATATTATTATTTTGTAATTAATTTGTTCAATTATTAATTATTTTTATCACTTTGCAAATATTGTTTCGAATTTTTTATTATTTTCATTACTTTTCAATTATACTTTTTAGATTTTGAAAGATATTTCTCAAATTTTAATAATTTTTTTCAATTTTTAATTGTCAATATTATTATTTTGTAATTAATTCCTTCAATTTTTAATTATGTTTATTACTTTGCAAATATTGTCTCAAATGTTTGATTTTTTTCATTACTTTTCAATTATATTTCCTAGATTTTGAAAGATATTTATCAAATTTTAATAATTTTTTAAATTTTTAATTAGTTTTATTACTTTGCAAGCTCGAATTTCGTATTAGTTTCAGTACTCTCCAATTAATTTTCTAAACTTAAAATATTTTTCTTACGTTTTAAAAATTTTCTTTAATTTCCAATTATTTTGTTATCATTTTGCAATTAATTTCTTTCAATTTTGTATTATTCTCACTATTCACTCCTCAATTAAATATCTAAATTTTCAATTATTTCCCTCATTTATCAAATATTTCTTTGAAATTCATTTTCTTTTATCTTTTTGCATTTATTTTCTCCTCCTTTTAACTAGATACATTTATTATTTTTTAATTAATTTTGAATTTTTTTATAATTTATCACAACCTGCACTTATTTTTTCGATATATAATTATTTTTATAATTCTGAAATTATTTTCTTTTATTACAAATAAATGTTTCAATTTTTTTAATTTTTCTCAAAAAAAATAAAATTATTTCCTTAAATTTCTAATTATTTTTATTGCTTTGCAAATTTTGTCTCGAATTTTTTATTATTTTTATTACCTTTCAATTAATTTCTTACATTTTAAAATATATTTCCCAAATTTTAGTAATTTTCTTCAATTTTCAAGTATTAATATTATTATTTTGTAATCAAATTCTTCAATAGTTAATTATTTTTATTACTTTGTAAATATTGTCTTCAATTTTTTATGATTTTCATTACTTTTTAATTGATTTCCTAGATGTAGGATCAGATGAATTCATATTTGAAAGTTTTTGAATAACCCGCATTTAGAGACATTAATAGTTTATAAGATCGCCACTAGGGGTAAGTTAGAAGATGGCGTCGAACGAGGCGTGATTGTAAAGAGAGTTCGTTTGCTAATTATTCTTTTAAATCTTATTTCTTAAATATCAAATAAATATGTTCTGTGTTTAAAAGTTAATTTGTGTACTCAATGAATTTCGGATCCCACAATTGGGGGCTCAACCGGGATCGCGGATTCGAGTAAATACGCAAGTTATGAACGACGCGTCGCGACGCGTTCGAAACAAAGCCTCATGGTTCGCGTTTAAAAATGTTTGACTAGATTAGAGTGAATAAACGTCTAAACGAAAAAGAAGTGCTGAACCTTGTGGGAAAAGAATGTTTAACATTTTGGTGATTGAAAGCAAGATTTGAATGCAAAAGTGTAGAAGTTTAACTATAGAATGGGTAACATGATATAGTGAAAAACCACTGAATAAAAGTTGTTTGCTGAGTGCAAACAATTTCTAATGGTAGTAGCTAATCAAACGGATTTATTGATTAAATAGATCAAGAAGCTGAGTGCTGGTTAGAAGGTTAGAATTGTGTGTTCTATCTTCTAAAATAGTGTGATCTGTTTTATCGACCTTCCGCGAGTTGATTGATCAAGAAGGACACTGCCATCTGCTGGAAAGACGCGTTCGGTAGAAGTGGAATCTACGTTACCCATAGGTGGAGCTGAGTGCTTATTTTTGTTGACATTTGAGAGTGTTTACATTTTGTTCATAAGAAAGAGTGACAGTTTAAACTGAGTGTAAAATACAAGTTGGTACTTGATCTTTGAAACTGAGTGTTAATAAGTTAAGTTGTTTATTGACAAATTTGTCTAAATTTTATGAAGTGAATTTTTAATAAGAGAAAGCAAAATGTCAGTACCGATAGATGTAAATCAGCTGACATTAGAAGAACTGACTGCCAAGTTAGAGGAACTTCAGCTTCCGATAACCGGTAGTAGAGCTGTTTTGAGAGAGCGACTTCGAGGTGCTCTTGAGTCTGTGGATGCAGATGATAATGCCGACAAGTTAACGAAAAATGACGTGTATGCTATGAAGAAATTTGAACTGGTGAAACGTTTAAATGAATTAAGTCTTTTATCCACGGGTAAAAAAGATGAACTGCGTATTCGTTTGATGTCAGCCCTGGAAATTACGGAGGATGAATCCAGTGATGATGAAGATGATGAAGATGATGGAGGTGAAGAAGGGGGAGAAGAAGACAGAGAAGAGGTTGGTCAAGCAGGTAACAGACAACCAGAAGTTGAAACAAGAAGAGCTGGTGCATTTATACCACATAACACACTGACGTTCAAAGATGTAGAAGATGCATTGGAAACCTTTAGTGGTGATGGTAGCAGTAACTTTCAACGATGGGTCACACACTTTGAGGAGACTGCAGTTTTGTGCAAATGGTCTGAGGTTCAGAAAGTTATATATGCCAAGCGATTACTTAAGGGATCGGCAAAATTGTTCGCAAATTTTGAGTGTGGTGCTAAATCCTGGAAAGGATTGAAAAAATCATTATCTGAGGAGTTTTCTACGACTTTGAACAGTAAAGAAGTTCATCGACAGTTGAATTTAATTAAGAAGAGGCAAGATGAAACCTACCAGGAATATATATATCGTGTGCTTGAGGTGGCTAGTCACGCAGACATAGAACTCGAAGCCAAGATACAATATATAATTGACGGTGTTCCTGATCATGAGGGAAGTAAATCTATCTTATACGGTGCTGAGACTATAAAAGAACTCAGAAAGAAGTTTACTTTTTACGAGATGCAAGTGAGTAGAAACAAAGGAATGTCTTCTGGACCTACAAAAGGTAAAAGTGTACCGCGACCAGTGGATGATAAGAAAAAGTGTTATAACTGTGGAGATAAAAAACACTTAGGAAAGGACTGCCCGAACAAGGCAAAAGGAACAAAATGTTTTGCATGTGGGGAGTACGGGCACATATCAACAAAGTGTACCAAGAATCCTAAAAACGGTGACTCAAAGGGATCGTATAAAACTAAATGTGATACAGTTATTACAGGAGATCAAAAAGTGTACAAAGTGGTGATTGTTAACGGACAGAAGGTAGAGGCAATCATTGACTCTGGGAGTGACTTGCACTTGGTTCCTTCTAGTTTTTACGTGAAGTTGGGTGCACCGCCACTGACGTCCAATTGTGTTGTATTCAGCGGAGTGGGCCTCGAGGAAAATCGTACTCTAGGAAGTTTCAATTTAGAAGTAGTAATTGACGAAATGCTCATTGACTTGGAGATTCACGTCGTTCCGGACTGTTTTATTAATAACGATCTTCTGATAGGAGGACAGTTATCTGATCTAGTGGAAATTCGATTGAAAAGGCGGAAAGCCACGTGTTTCAAGATTCCTGATGAAGATGTGGAACTAGAAATCAGCAGTACCGAGGTATCGAAGAAAGAAGTGTTGCGAGTAAACATCTTACACAATGGCCCTGAATTTAATGAGCTGACATATCATATTAAAGACATTTCATTAAAGAAAAGGGTAGAAGAACTGATTGATACCTATGAACCGAATAAAACGAAAGATACAGGTGTGAAAATGCGAATTGTGTTAAAGGATGAAATTCCAGTATATCAAAGTCCTAGACGATTATCTCCATCGAACAATGAGAAAGTCAACGACATCATAAGTACGTGGAAGAAAAACGGAATAATCAAGGACAGTGTGTCGGATTACGCAAGTCCAATTGTCCTTACTGAGAAAAAAAACGGTGATTCAAGACTATGTGTGGATTATCGTCTTCTCAATAAAAAAGTCGTGAGAGATCGATATCCACTTCCTTTGATTGAAGATTTACTGGACCGGCTACAAGGCGCTAAGATATTCAGCACCTTAGATCTGAAAGATGGTTTCTTTCATGTGTCTTTGGAGGAAAGTAGTACGAAATATACGGCTTTTGTGGTTCCTGATGGACATTACGAGTTTCTCAAAGTGCCATTTGGACTGTGCAACTCTCCGGCTGTCTTCCAAAGAAATATAAGGGCTATATTTAAAGACCTCATAGCGAACGGTACAGTGTTGACTTATCTTGACGATTTGATAATCCCCGGCGAGGATGAAGAGCAAAACCTGAAGAAACTGAAGCAAGTTTTAGATTTAGCCAGCAGCCATGGGCTCATCATTAATTGGAATAAATGTCATCTGTTGGTAACCACAGTACAATATCTTGGTTACGTAGTGCAGAGTGGTGCTATTCGACCGTCTGAGGAGAAAACGAAAGCAGTTACTCATTTTCCAAAACCATCTTCGACGAAAGAAATACAAAGTTTCCTGGGTCTCACCGGACACTTCAGGAAGTTCATTCCACATTATGCGATGATTGCTAGACCATTATCCAATCTGTTGAGAAATGGAACTAAATTCGAATTCGGAAAAAGTCAAGAGGAGGCTTTTGAAAAACTAAAGAATTTATTGACTCAAGAACCCGTTCTTAAATTATACAGGAATGGAGCAGAAACAGAGCTGCATACCGATGCTTCGAAGATCGGTCTGGGGGCAATTCTGTTTCAAAAGGACCAAAAGGATAATTTAATTCATCCTGTGTACTTCGCAAGTTGGAAGACCACTCCAACCGAAGAGAAGTATTCGAGCTATGAGCTAGAGGTTTTAGCTATAATAAAATCTCTTAAGAAATTTCGGATTTATTTGTTGGGTATTCCCATAAAAATAGTCACTGACTGTCGAGCGTTCGCTACAACCATGTCAAAAAAAGAGACTTGTCTTCGTGTAGCACGGTGGTCACTGCAAATAGAAGAGTTTCAATACACCGTGGTACATCGTCCAGGATCCACAATGCGACACGTAGATGCTCTCAGTCGAAATCCAGTTATTTACTTAATTCGAGAACGCAACGATGGATTGATTGCCCAGATTATGAAAACCCAGGGAGAAGACTTGGAACTACAAAAAATCATAGAATCAACCAGGAAAGGAGGAAGAGATAACTTTATACTCAAGAGAGACGTCTTGTTTAAAGAAAACGAAGGAAACTCGCTATTGGTAATTCCAAATTTAATGCAACAAGAAGTGATAAAACAGGAACACGAGAAAAATCATTTTGGATCCCGGAAAGTTGAATACGCTCTTCAACAGGAATTTTGGTTTCCTAACATGAGAGCAAAAATACAAAAAGTAATCAACAATTGTATAAAGTGCATTCTGTCAGAGAGGAAGCGAGGAAAACCAGAGGGATTATTAAATCCAATCGATAAGGGATCTAAGCCCTTTGATACATTTCATGTGGACCACTTAGGACCTATTCCATCAAGCAAGAAAAGTTACCAACACTTATTTGTAGTCACTGATGCATTTACGAAGTTTTCTTGGTTATATCCAGTGAGATCAACAACATCAGAGGAGGTAATCACACGATTGAGGAAGCAGGCAGTAGTGTTCGGCAATCCAAGGAGAATAGTGGCAGATCGAGGCACTGCTTTTAGGTCAAATGTCTTCAAGGATTTCTGCGACGAAGAGAAGATAGAGCTTCAACTCATCACAACCGGCGTACCGCGCAGTAATGGTCAAGTCGAGAGAGTCAACGAGATAATAATACCAGTTCTCACGAAATTGTCCATGCCAAATCCTGAAAATTGGTACAAATATGTTGATGTTGTTCAACAACATCTTAATTCATCATACAGTAGGAGCATTCGCATGACTCCTTTCGAATTATTGATAGGAACTAACATGAAGTTAAAAAATGATCTTCAGCTTCGAACTATTCTAGAAGAGGAATTAATTGTAGCTTTCCAGAAGAATCGCTCTGACCTTAGGGATGAAGCAATTGCTAACATTGCGAAACTTCAAGATGAAAACAGGAAGACAACAAACCGCAAGAGAAAGAAAGCTAATAAATACAAAGAAGGAGACTTTGTAGCCATCTTGCGAACCCAACGTGGACCAGGCCTTAAATTCCATCCTCAGTTTTTTGGGCCTTATAGAATTGTGTCTGTTCTACGAAATGACCGTTATCTGGTGGAGAAAGTTGGGGAACACGATGGTCCTTATCGGACAAGCACGTCTGCTGACCACATGAAACCATGGCCAACTCTTCGGAATCCAGGATTTGATTCTGATTTAGAAGACATCAAGGATAGTGAATCAGAGGACTGACCAATCTTTGGTAATGGGGCATTACCAGATCCAGGATGGCCGAGTGTAGGATCAGATGAATTCATATTTGAAAGTTTTTGAATAACCCGCATTTAGAGACATTAATAGTTTATAAGATCGCCACTAGGGGTAAGTTAGAAGATGGCGTCGAACGAGGCGTGATTGTAAAGAGAGTTCGTTTGCTAATTATTCTTTTAAATCTTATTTCTTAAATATCAAATAAATATGTTCTGTGTTTAAAAGTTAATTTGTGTACTCAATGAATTTCGGATCCCACATAGATTTTGAAACATGTTTCTCAAATTTTAATAATTTTCTTTAATTTCCAATTATTTTTTTCATCATTTTGCAATAAATTTCTTCATTTTTTTATTAATCTCACTATTCATTCCTCAATTAAATACGTACTCTCTAAATCTGAATTAGTGGTTTTTTACTAATGAATTAGCGAAAAGTGAGCTACTATTAAGATAGTAAGAATTAGTAGAAAACTACTAATTTTGTAGTAGAAAACTACTAATTAAATTAGTAAAAAACTCTACTTTTTTTTTTATTTTTTACTTTTTTCTTTTAAAGTAAAGTTTCACTATTTCAATTAGTAGTTTTCTACTAAAAATTAGTAGTTTTTTACTTAGAATTAATAGTTTTCTACTAAGAATTAGTATTTTTCTACTATATGAATTAGAGAAAAATGAGCCATGAATATTACTAATTCATAGTAGAAAACTACTAATTCAGATTTAGAGAGTAAATTTTCAATTATTTATCTCATTTATCAATTAGTTTTTTCAAATTTATTTTCTTTTGTCTTTTTGCAATTATGTTCTCCACCTTTTAACTAGATATATGAATTATTTTTCAATTAATTCTCTAAATTTTTATTTATTATCTCAAATCTAAGTTACTGTATCCACGTTTTAATTCTTTAATCATTCTTTAATTTTTTTTCTCATATTCGAAATACTTTCGACAATTTTTGATTATTTTTTTGTTAAATTGCAATGATTTTTACAAATTTTATATTCTTTTGATTATTTGTTGATTAATTCCAAAAATTTCCATTATTTCTCTCAAATTTCCATTATTTTCTTCAACTAACGATTATTTGTATCGTTTTTCTTCAATTTTTAATTACTATTCTTATCATTTTGCAATCATTTTTTTCAATTTCCAATTATTCTCACTATTCATTCCTCAGTTAAATTCCTAAATTTTCAATTATTTATCTTTTTTTTTAATTTTTATTTTCTTTTAACCTTTTTGCAATTATTTTCTCGACCTTTTAAGTAGATATATTAATTACTTTTCAATTTATTTCCTTAATTTTCATTTATTGTCTTAAATCTAAGTTATACTCCTCACTTTTCAATGTTTCAATCAATCTTTAATTATTTTTCTCAAATTTTAATTACGTTCGTCAATTTTTAATTATTTTTTTTTCACTTGCAATGATTTTCACAAATTTAATATTATAGTGAATATTTGTTAATTAATTCCGAAATTTTCCATTATTTTTCTCAAATTTCCATTATTTTCTTGAATTTACGATTATTTCTATAACGTTGTAATGATTTTTCTAAGTTCAATTTTTTTCTACATTTTTCAATTATTTTAAAAAATATGATTTTTGTTCTTCAAATGTTCAATGTTTTAATCATTTTTCAATTATTTTTCTCAAATTTTAATTGAGCTCGTCAATTTTCGATTTTTTTAACTTGTAATGATTTGATCACAAATTTTATATTATCTTGATTATTTGGTTATTATTTCCGAAAATGTACTCGGAATCAAATAAAATTGTCAACTTTTGAGTTACAATAATTACGCTAATTAAGAAACTCTTTAATTTATTATTGTTTTATTTCTCCCCCGCCTCTTGGTCAATATTAAGTTTCCAGATGGCAAAAATTTACAAGTCGCCACCCCTGTTTCCAAAAGTTGCGTATCTTGCGGTAGCGGTATAACGAGCCTCTTAGATAATAATAAAATCTTTGTATTTGACGAGCCATAAATTAGGAAGGCTGTAAAAATTAAGAATAAATAGATTGAAGTACGTCAGGAAACGTAAGTGAGTAGTAAAAGTGATTGACCAGTTGAGAAAAATGTCGTCAAACCTTTCTTGGGGCACAGAAGCTATCAGTTTTTTTTATTATAAGGTGACACTCGTTGTGATCAATGTCCGACAGTAAAAAAGGATAAATCGCCATGTAAAGGGAAAGGGAAAAAGGTGTCTAGTAAGGAAAAAGCATTGCCACCTCTCTAAGTGATTGCCGGAAGTGACACCAACGGACGGATAAACGCTTTATCGCGAGGGCTAACGAGGCAGTGCGCGACTTTAACCGCGCTCGGTTTCGTGCGCTTCAATGGGGTTCGGAGCCTCCCCCAAATAAATCCTCTTTTTACGACAGAGATTTATGAAAGCCATTCTCTCCACGTCCCCGCCCTTACCACAGCCCGTCGGCCGTATTCCACCCCTCAAACACCCCAGTAGCTTCACTCTTCCCTTCGTCCATACAAGCTCCCCCTCTCTCTCTCTCTCTCTCTCTCTCTCACTCTGCCTGTCTCTTTTTTCAGTATCTCTCTCATACTATCTCACTATCTCACTCATACTATCTCACTATCTCACTCTTACTATCTCTCACTATCTCACTCTTACTATCACACACTATCACTATTTTACCCTTACTATCACACACTGACACTTTTTCTCTCTCTCTCACTCCCTCTGTCCATCTCTCTCTCTCTCTCTCTCTCTCTCACGAACCACTTCCACCCAACAACTTGTCCTAAGAATCATCTCTCTCTCTCACACACACTCTGTGAAATCTCAAGGGGTACTATCCTGAATTCCGGGCAGTTTCGGGCAAAATGAGGTAATTAGGATGCACGAGCAAAGGACTCCGCACCCTCAAATAGAGAGCTCGCTAAATCAAAACTGCCCCATTAAGAAATCTTAAGCACAGCATACATGCAAATGACAGTGAAATTGATCACTCTGCGAAACTCCTTCATTATTTTAATATAAAACGTTGCGATTTTGGCGAAATACACCTAGAATTGCGAAGAAGTAATATTACCTGGAGAACGAGAATATAACCCACCAAAATTCTAATCGAGAATTTATAAGAATTTAAGTTTTTTTTTTATTTATTTATTCAAGTTAAGTCAAATTTTCTCAATCAATGTATACGAAAATAGAATCTCTGGTGTCATTCTTATTAGTGATGATTTAAATTTTAATGTTAATAGTAAGAGATATATATATATATATAATAACTATAGCAATATTAAACGCAAACTTTGCATTGTTGTTGATAATTTAAAACTACAAATTTTTGTAAATTCAAATAATGAAAATTACGAAATTGTAGAATATATATCTGAAAAATGACGAAAATAATTGACTGTTAAAAACAAAATTCGAAAAATGGCTAAATAACAACACAATAATTGAAAAGAATAGTTTAAAAAAATTAATAATAAATATATTAAATTTAAAGAAAATAGTTGGAAAATGATAGAAATAACAGTTGCAAATTAAACAACTGGATTGAAAATCGAAAAAAATAATTGAAATTGAAGAAAATAATAAAAAATTCATACCACGGAGTTAGCTCAGTTGGTTAAGGTCCTGGACTCTACGGTCGCGCCAAGTCAAGCGTCAAGCTTGCTTGGTTCGCGCCCCGGGGAGCCTGGGATTTTTTCCGGCTGTGAGATAACTTCAGTGGAAAGTAAAGATGTCGAGGTATAATTATATGCACTGTCGGTAATCGACCTATGCAGATCACTAGAACTCGACTGTCGATAAACCGGTTGTACTCAGGAGAGGTTTTTCTACACTTATAGTTGAAAAATTGAAGAAAATATGTTAAAAATTACAAAAATTATTGTCAATTGAAAACAAAATTCAAAAAATGACTAGATTAATAGACAACTGAAAAAAATAATTGTAAAAATTAAACAAGAAATTTTAAGTTTAAAGAAAATCTAAAAAAAAAATCTAAAAAATCAAATCTAAAAATTAAGAAAATTATAGGAATAATTGTTGGGAATAAAAATAAAAATAAATTAAAATTGAAAAACATAATTGAAGAAAGCAATAAAAAATTGAAGAATTGAATTGAAATTTATGGAATATAGGTACTTAAAAATTGAAAATAATTAATTTAAAAAAGCCCAGAATTAATGAATGCAAAAGAAAACAATTGAAAACTGAAGAAAGGAAATAGAAACTGAATTTTATTTCTAGAATTTCAGTTCTAGAATTGAATAATTGAATTGAAATTTTAAAACAATTTCTATGGGCGGAAAAAATAAATGAAAAAATAAGAGATTGAAAATTGATAAAAAAAATTGTAGATTAAAGAAAATATTTCAAAATTGAAGAAATAAATTGGAAATTAAAGTAATTAATTGGAAATTTCAAGAAAATAATTGATAATCAAAAGAAAAATTACAATATAACAAAAATAATTAATAATTGAAAAAAAAATTCGACAAATTGTGTGAATAATCGTCATTTGTACAACAAAAATTGTAATTAATGAATATTAATAAAATTGAAGGAGAATAATAAATTGCAAATTGAAAACTGATGAAAATTATGGAAAAAATTTTTAGAAAATTAATGAAAATTAAAGAAATCAATTAGAAATTCAAGAACGGTATTGAAAGAAAATAATTGACAATTAAAAAAATGCGGGATTTAATCATTATTCAGGAGTTAATTGAAAATAATTGAAATTAAAAAAAAATTTTTGAGAATTGAAAAAAAAATAATTAAAAATTGAAGAAATAAACTGGAAATTAAAGAATTAAATGTAAATTTCATGAAAATAATTGATAATTACAAGAAAAATTACAATTGAAGAAAAAAAATTGAATATTTACGAAAATAATTAACTATTAAAAAAAATAATTAATAATTGAAAAAAAAAATTCGAAAAACGGCATTAGAAAAAAAATTAAATTGATGAATAATCATAAAATTGAAGGTGAAAAATAAATTGTCAATTGATAACTGACGAAAATAATACAAACAATTGTAAAAAATAAATCAAAATTAAAGAAATCATATTTGGAAGTTGAAGAATGGTATTGAAATTTCAAGAAAATATTTGATAATTGAAAAAATTCGAAAATTATTGAATTTTGATTAAAGTAATTGAAAACCATAGAATGCAATTGAAAATTGAAGAAAATAATTAAAAATTAAAGAAATAAATGGAAGATTAAAAAATTAAATTGATGATTAAAAATTTAAATTAAAATTTTAAAAGAATAGTGGATAATTGGAAGAAAAATAACAATTTTTTCACGTTCTCATTGTTTTCATCATATTTTAATTATTGTCTTTAAGTTTCAAATTTTAAAATCATTTTCCATTTTTTTTCCACATGTATAAATTATTTTTATTTTTTTAAATTATTTTCTTTGATTTTGAATCATTTTTATTTATTTATATTATTTGTTTATTATTTTCAATTACTTAAGTTCTTTTTCATAATTACCAAAAAGTTTTTAATTATTTATTTGAAATTTTTATTTTTTAAGTCAATTTTTAATTATAAAATTTTTTTTTTAATTGAAACATTTTTATGATTTTTTAAACTACTTCAATTTTTTAAACAATTTTTTAATTATTTTCTTTTCCTTAAAAATATATTCTGTTATTTTTCATTTATTTCCTCGAATTTCTTATTTTCTTTCTTTATTGTATACTTTTCAAAAATTGCAATTATAAATCTGAAATTTTAATTATTTTCATCAGATTTCAATTATTTAAATTTTTTTTAAATTATTTCCATCATATTTCAATTATTTTTTTCAATTTTAAATTATTTTTATCTATTTATCTATTTTTATTTATTTAAAATTATTTTTTAAGATTTTTAAGTATTTTTCTCAAATTTAATTTATTTTCTTTAATTTTTTATTATTTTCATTTGTTTTCATAATTTACAAAAAATTTTACGAATCATTTTAAGTTTAAATTATTTTTGTCCTTTCTCAATTCTTTTCTTCAATTTTTAATTATTTTCCTTTTTTTCAATTAATTTATCAGATTTTTTGGATCTTTTAAAATGTTTGTAAAATATTCTGCAATTTGTTCAATTATTTATTAGAAATTTCATGAATTTTAATTTATTCATTATTTTAATTTGTATAACAATTATTTTAAAGTAATGTGTTAATAAATTCTAACTTCTATTATAATCTAAGCTACTACTCATGCAAATTTCATTTCACTCAAATTATTATATTACATACTGAATTGGACTTTAATTATCTAAAGTAGCAAATCCCCTATTCAAAATTTAATCAATTCGCAAACATAAATGTAACCAAATACAATTGTTTCGAATTTTTTTTAATTCACGAATAAATTACAATTTTTATAAATCAATAGCACTTTTAAAAAATAATTATCTTTAATGTCAATGAGTTAATATAGATTTAAAATTGCATTTCAAATAAAAAATATAAAAAACGTTTATTCTTTTATTATTTATTTCTTTTATTCTTTGATGAAACACAGAAAATAACATTTCTAAAAATATTTAAATACATTGACAAAAGCACGTAAAAAATTCTAAAATACCGCAAATAAAATTGTAAAAAATAACTAACAGAATTTTTTTCCTATAATTAATAGCTCAATTTTTACTAGCACAAGTTAGAGACAGCTTTTAATACAGAAATGAAAATAAGGGAAAGAAAATGAAAGATATAAAAGCAACGTTTTCTTTTTCTATTTTCATTGAAAACTTGATTTCTTTTTTTTTTTTTTTTTATGGAGCATAGTTTTTATCTGATTTGATTTCCATGCATGAGTTCTGAATATTGAATGTTTCTTTTCTTTTATTTATTTTCACGTTTTAGTTTTAAACGCTCTTACAGAATTTTGCCTTCTTTTCCCTAATTCTGTTTACCACTTTCTTTTATAATTTTTTAATTTATCCTTTTATTCATACTTAAAATAAAAACTAATAATATTTAATCGTACGTAAAAAAAAAGAAAGTAAAAATTTTTTAAATATGTAAAAAAAAAGTTATATACCAGTGTCAAAATATATTTTAATCTTAAAATTCGGTTTAAAATTTCAAAAATTCGTTAAATATTTTTAAAAATCGTATGTGGCTTTTTTATTCAGATAATACTTTTAAAGTATTATACTATACTTTCAGGCAAAGTGCAGTTAATGACGAAAATTGCATTCTCCAAGGTAAATAAAAACAAGACTTTACTTTTAATATAATCGTAGTTTTTAAATAATTAACGTCGTCGAGCAGGTATAAAACTTTTTCGTCAGTTTTCCACAAATCAGAAGTTTCATTCGTGTCAATTCAGGCGAGTAAGAAGCAAGTTGTTTTTATCATTTTCAAAAACTGATAACAATGCAGTTCATAATTTTGAGTATTCTGGTTGCGTTGCTTGTTTTCAACTGCAGTGTCGTATCTGGTACGTTTTACTAAATTTATAAATATTTATTTTAATAATTCTTGTTAAATAGAGATTTTTCTAAAATAAAATACTTTTTTGTTTATAGCCGATGATAGTTCTGGGGGAATCGGTGCCAGTAAGTGTTTAAAACATTTTTCTTTTTCTATTTCATTGATTACAAATTTTCATTAATTTATGTGTTTCTAGTACTAGGTATATTCAAGCAAGCATGGGATTTTATTATGAAAATATTCAATTTAGCTGGTTAATGGCTTCATTAACAAGATGAAATAACAAACTAAAATAACAAGATTATTAACAAGATTTTTCAAATATGAAGTGTAAAATTCTAAAATTTGTGTAAACATTTTCCGGATTATAAATTTAAAATAAAATTTTTCAAAGCATGTTAACTTATTGTTGTTTTCTTTAATATCATTAAAATTATGGCACCTTTTAATTTACATTTTTACTAAAATTATTTTGCTAAACTACTCTATTGTTCCCTTTCTGAAAAGCTTTGTTAATACATATTTTTTTTTTTTGTAACATCTACAGAATTATTTAGTGAAAATATTCTGCACTGAAAATGATGTAACATTTCATTTAATCCAAACAATAGTAATTGGAAAAAGAATGGGAAATAAAAAATTTTCAATTGAAATAAAAGAAATTTAAATTAAATATATTTAATATTTAGTAAAAATACTCTAGACTCAATTTCAGTAACATGTAACATTTCATTTAATTCCAGCAATCATTGTGATTGGAAAAAGAATGATAATTAAAAATTTTTCAATTGAAATAAATGAAATTTTATTGAAATATATTTCATAGTAAAAGTAAAATTGTTTATTTATTTATTTACATAAACGGGCGAGCAGAAAGAAAAAAGCCCTTTCTTACAAAGTACTTATAAATAATATACAATTGTTAATCAAAGATTGATAAAATTTTCATAATAAACTGTTTAAATCAATATCTATGTACACGTATTGGAAATTATTTTATCCAAGAATTTCATTTGATGTTTTAGACTTGTATTAAATTTCTTTATATTTTTATATTTCGAGTACATTTTCGGAAATAATAACCAAATAATTAAGATAATATAAAATTTGTGATCAAACCATTACAAGTTAAAAAAATCAAAAATTGACGAACTTAATTAAAATTTAAGAAAAACAATTGAAAAATGATTAAAACATTGAACAATTGAAGAACAAAAATCATATTTTTTAAAATAATTGAAAAATGTCGAAAAAAAATTGAACTTAGAAAAATAGTTACAAGGTTATAGAAATAATCGTAAATTCAAGAAAATTTTGGAAATTTGAGAGAAATAATTAAAATTTTCGGAATTAATTAACAAATATTCACAATTATATTAAATTTGTGAAAATCATTGCAAATGAAAAAAATAATTAAAAATTGACGAACGTAATTAAAATTTGTGAAAAATAATTAAAACGTAATGAAAATCATAAAGAATCAAGACAATATTTGCAAAGTAATAAAAAAAATTAAAAATTGAAGAAATTTATTACAAAATGATAATTTTGATACTTGAAAATTGAAGAAAATTATTAAAATTTGAGAAATATATTTTAAAATGTAGAAAATTAATTGAAAAGTTATAAAAATAATTAGAAATTTAAAGAAATAATTATATTTTTTTTGAAAAAAATTAAAAAAATTGCAAAATACATTTGTAATAAAAGAAAATAATTTCAGAATGATAAAAATAATTGTATATCGAAAAAATAAATGCAGGTTGTGATAAATTATAAAAAAATTCAAAATTAATTAAAAAATAAATAATGTATCTAGTTAAAAGGTGGAGAAAATAAATTCAAAAAGATAAAAGAAAATGAATTGGAAAAAAATATTTGATAAATGAGAGAAATAATTGAAAATTTAGATATTTAATTGAGGAATGAATAGTGAGATTAATAAAAAATTGAAAAAAATTGATTGCAAAATGATGACAAAATAATTGGAAATTAAAGAAAATTATTAAAATGTGAGAAAAATATTTTAAGTCTAGAAAATTAATTGAAGAGTACTGAAACTAATACGAAATTCGAGACAATACTTGCAAAGTAATAAAACTAATTAAAAATTAAAAAAAATTATTAAAATTTGAGAAATATTTTTCAAAATCTAGGAAATATAATTGAAAAGTAATGAAAAAAATCAAACATTTGAGACAATATTTGCAAAGTAATAAAAATAATTAAAAATTGAAGGAATTAATTACAAAATAATAATATTGACAATTAAAAATTGAAAAAAATTATTAAAATTTGAGAAATATCTTTCAAAATCTAAAAAGTATAATTGAAAAGTAATGAAAATAATCAAAAATTCGAGACAATATTTGCAAAGTAATAAAAATAATTAAAAATTGAAGGAATTAATTACAAAATAATAATATTATTAATTGAAAATTGAAGAAAATTATTAAAATTTGAGAAATATACGTTATAATCTAGGAAATTAATTAAAGAGTAATGAAAATAATAAAAAATTCGAGACAATATTTGCAAAGTAATAAAAATAATTAGAAATTGAAGAATATAATTTAATTTTTTGAGAAATAATTAAAAAAATTGCAACATATATTTGTAATGAAAGAAAATAATTTCAGAATGATAAAAATAATTGTATATTAAAAAAATAAGTGCAAGTTTGTGATAAATTGTTAAAAAATTCAAAATTAATAAAAAAATAATTGAATATGAGAAAAAGTAATGAAAATATATAATAGAAAATGAAAATTGAAAAAATGTTTGAAAAATGAGATATATAATTGAAAATTGAAAAAATTGATTGCAAAATGATAATAATAATATTTGAAATTAAAGAAAATTATTAAAATTTAAAAAAAATATTTTAAAATCTAAGATATTAATTGAAGAATAATGGATATAATATAAAATTGGAGAAAATATTTGTAAAGTAATAAAAATAATTTAAAATTGAAAAACATAGTTTTAGTTTGTGAAAAATAATTGAAATAATTTCAACATATATTTGTAATATAAGAAAATAATTGAAAAATGAAAAAATAATTGTATATTGAAAAAATAACTAAAATTTGAGATAAATAAAAAAAAAATTAGAAAATTAATAAAAAATAATTGAAAATGAGAAAAAAGAATTGAAAATTAATTGAAAAATAAATTTAATAATAAAGTAATTGATAGATATAATTGTATATTGATGAAAATAATAAACATTTGTAAAAAATAATTTAAAAAATTTCAGACTATATTTGAGATAAACAAGACTACAATTACAATTATTATATATTATAATTCTTCAAACCTCAATTCATTTGAAATTTCATTGATTAAAATTTTAATTAATACACTCTTTAAGAATAGTGAATTTAAAATTATTTAAAAATTTCTTCAATTTTTAAGAATTTTTTTTTAATGATTTTAATTATATTGGCTACAATTCTAAACTATTTTTATCATTTTTCAACATTTTTCTTCAATTTTATTTTGAGTATTTTGTATTTTTTCCCCTCATATTTAAATTTAATTTCCCAAGTTTCAATTCTTTTCTTTAATCTTTGAGAATAGTAAATTTAAAATTATTTAAAATTTTCTTAAATTTTAAACAATTCTTTTTTGTTATTATTTTAATTACTTGCTACAATTGTCAACTACTTTTTTTTATTTTACAAAAATTTTCTTCATTTTCTAATTATTTCCATTATTTTTAAATTTTTCCTTTTATTGTTAAATTCAATTTCCGCAAGTTTCAATTCTTTTCTTTATTTTTTTCAAATAAAACTTTTTTTAGTTTTAATTATTTTTTTCAATATCAAATTAGTTAAATTATTTATTAATAAATTTTAAACTTCTTTAGTCATTTTTCAATTATTTTTACAAAATATGTTTTTTTTTTTAAATTTGAATCATTTTCTTCGAATTGTAAATTCTTTTATTCACATTCTTATTAAAAAATTTGTTTTTTGTCAGTAATTTTGCCATATGGAATTCCATAGGGCGAATTTTTTGCTCTATGGAATTTGCAGACGTATCATACACAAGTCGCTGCCCCTGATTTTTAAGGTTCTTTCATTATAACCTCAATGTACAATAAAACAACTATAAAACCAAACATATTTAAAAAAATAAATGTTACGTTTTTGTAGATTATGAGTTGTTCCTTGGTTTAATTTAATTCAAGTTTTTGTACATTATGTAATTGTAAATTATAAAAAAAAATTTGTAAAAAGCTGACATTTGTCTGTAGATATTCTTATCTATTAAATTTTTAAATCTTTTTTTACCTTTTTAAAATATTCTTAAATTTTAAATTTATAGCAATTTTAATTTCCTCAAATTTCAGTTAATGTTAACTAGCATTGATTAAAAGTTCAATTAATCCATGTTTCAAATATACTAAATTTTAATTGATTTAAAAATATCTTCAATTTTTCATAATTCTTTTCTATTATGATTTCAATTACTTAAACTAAAATTTTGTACTATTTTTATCAATTTTCAATTATTTTCTGCAATTTTTCATTACTTTTAAATTGTTTACCTAAATATTAAATTTTCCTTACTTGAAATTTCAATTATTTTGTTTTCTTTTTCAATCACTTTTTAATTTAAATTATTTTTCCCTTGACATTAAATCGATTTATTTATTTATTCCTAAATTTTGTATTATTCATCGCAGGATTAAATTAATTTTTTTAATTTACTATTACTTTAGTCATTTTGCTATTATTATTTTCAATTATTACTCTCTAAATCTGAATTAGTGGTTTTCTAATAATAAATTAGCGAAAAGTGAGCTACTATTAAAATAGTAAAAATTTTACTAATTCTTAGTAGAAAACTACTAATTAAATTAGTAAAAAAATCTACTTTTTTGAAAAGTAAAGTTTCACTATTTCAATTAGTAGTTTTCTACTAAGAATTAGTAGTTTTCCACTAAGAATTAGTAGTTTTCTACTAAGAATTAGTAGTTTTCTACTATATGAATTAGAGAAAAATGAGCCGTGAATTTGACTAATTCATAGTAGAAAACTACTAATTCAGATTTAGAGAGTAATCATTTTCATAATTTCTGTATTATTTTCCGAAACTTTCAAATATATATCTCAATTTTCAATATTATTTTCTTAAAATTTCATTCCTTTTTACTATTTTGCAATTATTTTCTTCATCTTTTACACTGAAAAAAAGGTTTGTTTGGCTGAACAAAAATTTTGTTGGCTCAACCAAATTCTTTTGTTGATATACACTCAACAAAATTATTTTGTTGTGCCAACAAAATTCTTTTGTTAATTATTTAGGGTAATTTCAACAAAAAAATTTGGTAGTCCCAACAAAACTTTTTAGAGCTTAACAAATATTTTGATGGCTATTATAATAAAGAAAAAAAAGTTAAACACAGATTGTGCAAATGGAAATTCCAATATTGTTTTGATTTGTTAAATAAATGAATGTTTTTAATTAAAAAATATTTAATATTTTTTGTATCTTACTGTGAAATAATGTGTAGTTATAATAATACACGTAAATATTTCTAGGCATGAAATTTATTTAAAAACATGTGTTTATTTTTAATTTTTAAAACAATAATTGAAAGTAGTTTCATACTATTAAAAATGGAATTATTCCTTAATTATTTCTTATGTTAAATAAAGTATTTTCCACAAAAAAAAAACAGAATATAAAGTAGATAGTTTTATAGGTTAGGTTTAGATTCTTGAAAACAACATATTGTGCTTAAACGTTTATTAACCTGCCACGTAAGAATCGAAATATAAATTTACTCTTTTAAAAAACCATAATATTTATTCACTTATATGACTAATTATCGACTTATGTATCATTCAGCAATACATTCTGTCAATTTTGTCACTAAACATAAAATCATAAATAAGTCCCTTTTTATTATCTTTATAAAGTATATTTTATAGTTATATTTTTTAAATTTCAAAAGTTAACTTTGTAGACATTTGATTTAGTTATCACCCATTATATAATATTCTTTTTTTTTTTTTAAAAAAACAAAAAATTCCAATTTATATCGATGTCTTTATGAAAACCAGACGAGAACATGCGTCAAACAGGATCGTATAGAATGCGCATGCGCCATCACATATTTGGTAATGCCAACAAAAGATTTTAATAAACTCAAACAAAATTTTTATTAAATACTACAAAATTATTTTATAATTTAAACTGTTTTTTGGTAATTCTAACTCTGAAATTTGACAAAGCCAACAAAAAATCATTAACAAAACTATTTTGTTATGATTACATTGCCATTTTTTCAGTGTAATATTTTCTTTATTTTTCAATTAATTTCCTAAATTTTCCGTTATTATCTCAAATTCAGATTATTGTCATCAATTTTCCATGTTTTAAACGATTTTTCAAATATTTTCTTTTGCTTAAAAATAAATAATAAATAATAAAATAAATAATGTATTAATATTGCTTTTTTTATACCCATATGTCATATAACTACATTTTTACAATAAAAAAACAAACTATTATTGTCCACTTTTTTCGAAAATTTCACACTTCTTTCGTCAATTTTTTGTTCTCTTTTTCAATTTACGATTGCTTTATTTAAAAATAATTTACATTACACGTTGCAATAAAAACTTGATGTGTATGTTTCAAATTTTTGAATCTGTATATAGATACTGCTTTTCTTGATTGGACTGCGCAGTGTATTATATTAAAGACAAATAAATAACATTTATCTTGACATTAAACTATATCTTTGCATTAAATTTTTTCTCGACCAATTTACCCGACTGATTCCTGAATAATTAACGATCATTGTGTACAAATTTCGAGTGCGAGCCTTATATAAAAGTTGGATAGATCGATGCAGAGCGTGGAAACAAATAAAATTGTCGAATGGAGTTTTCGTCTGGGAGTTTGGAGCGCGGATTAGTGCTGAACGTGCCAATGCAAATGTCGCGTGCGTATGGAGTTCCTGTATGGAGTTAATAGCAATTTATCACCGCATCGACCGACTAGACCATCGTCGGGACAGTCGCCCGAGCCGCCATTAACCCCCTACAGGTCGTTAGGTTGTGGTTTGACATGAGAACATGCCCATAACATCGTTTGGTTATTGCAACATGTATGTGTACCTATCTGGGCACCGCTAAAGTACATTGCGAAATACAAGGGAAGCAGTGCTGCTCTCCTAACTAAATATTGCCAACCGTATCAGCTTCGGTTTAAAGCTGTTTCTATTTCAATGTGTACCCAAATATCTTCGACATTAACCGTCAAAGACCAACGTATGTTCACAATCTGATGGGTCAATCATGTATTCAGGCCTTCTTGACAGAGCCGTAACTTAGGTTTTTTGCGCCCGGTGCGAGATAAATATGTTTGCGCCCCCCCCCCCCCCTATATTTCATAGAAGAATAGAAGTTAAAAAATATGTTTAATCGGGGACAGAGACTTGCAAATTTTTGCCATCTGCACACTTAATGTTGACCGGTGGAGGGAGGGGGACAAGAGAAATAAAACAATATTAAATTAAAGAGTCTCTTAATTATCGCAATTATTTTAACACAAAAGTTGACAATTTATTTCATTTCGAGTAAATTTTCGGAATTAATAATGAAATAATCAAAATAATATAAAATTTGTGAAAATAAATCATTACAAATTAAAAAAAATAAATAAATAAAAATTGATGAACTTGATTGAAATTTGAGAAAAATAATTGAAAAATGATTAAAACATTGAAAAGTGAATACTATAACTTAGATTTGACATAATAAATGAAAATTTAGGATATAAATTGAAAAAAAAATTAATATATCTAATATTAAGTGGACAAAATAAATGCAAAAAGATAAAAGAAAATTCAAATTCAAAAAACTAATTAAAAAGTCAAATAAATAATTGAAAATTTAGGAATTCAATTGAAGAATGAAATTTGAGAATAACTAAAATTTGAAGAAATTGATTGCAAATGATAACAATAATAATTGAAAATTGGAGAAAATTTTTAAAATTTAAGAAAAATATTTTAATATCTAGGAAATTAATTGACGAATAATGAAAGTAATAAGAACTCAAAGAAAATATTTGCAAAATAATAAAAATAATGAAATATTGAAAACAATAATTTTGGTTTGTTAAACGTAAGTGAAAAAATTACAACATATAGCTATAAATAATAAAAGAAAATTATTGCATAATAATAAAAATAATTGAGATTAGAGATAAATAATAAAAAAAAAGTTAGAGAATTTATTAAAAAATAATTGGAAATAACAAAAATTAATTTAAAAATGATAAAAATAATTGAAAATCGAAGAATTTAATAAAAATTTGTGAAAAAGTAATTGTAAAAATTACAGAATGTATTTAAAATAAGCAAGACTACTTAAAAATGATAAAAATAATTGGAAACTAAAGTTAATTATGGAAATTTAAGAACACAAATTGAGAAAATTACAAAATTTATTTGATGTAAAAGAAAGTGATTCAAAATCCAAGAAAATAATTGAAATACTTGAAAAATACAAAAAACAAAACTGATATATTTTGTAAAAATAATTGAAAAATGACAAAAGAATTTGAAAGTTAATTAATACATAATGAAACTAATTTGATATTGAAGGAAATAATTTAAACTGAAAATGTTTTATTTGAAAAAGTAAAAGAAATAATTGAAACTTGCAGAAATTTGGAATTTAAAAATTAGGGGAAAAATTGAAAAATAATGAGAATCATTGATGAAAATAATTTGAAAAATGATAAAAATAGTTGAAATTTGTAGATATTAATTGCAATCATAGAAAAGTAATTTTAAAAAAAACAGAATATTTATAAAGTAAAAGTATTACAAAAAGATTTTAAGAATTTTAAATTCAGGAAAATAATTAAAACATTATAAAAATAATCAAAAATTTATTAAAGAAAATGAAAATTTCAGATATATTATTGGAATTCTCGGAAGTAATCAACAAAGATTCAAAATAATAAAAAAATTGTGGAAATAATGCATATAAAAAAAATAATTAAAAATTTACCAAGTATTTGAAATTTGAGAAAAAAAATTGAAGAATGATTAAAACATGAAAAAGTGGATACAATAACTTAAATTTGAGATAAGTAAAAATTTAGGAAATTTATTGAAAAATAATTAATATATCTAATTAAAAGATGAAGAATTTAGAAATGAAATTTGAGAATAACTAAAATTTGAAGAAATAGATTGCAAAATGATAAAAATAATAATTCAAAATTAAAGAATATTATTAAAATTTGGGAAAAATATTTTAAAATCTAAAAAAATAATTGAAGAATAATGAAAGTAATAAAAAATCTAAAAATATTTGCAAGGTAATAAAAATAATGAAAAATTGAAGACAATAATTTTAGTTTTTTAAAAATAATTGAAAAAAAATTACAACATATAGTTATAAATAATAAAATAAAATAATTGTAAATTGAAAAAATAACTAGAATTTGAGATAAATAATAAAAAAATTTCGAATATAAATCAAAAAATAATTTAAAAAGACAAAAATTAATTGAAAAATAAATTAAATAAAAAAATAATTCATAGAAATAATTGTTAATTGAAGAAAATAATAAAAATTTGTAAATCATAGTTGCAAAAATTACAGAATATATCTGAGATAATAAGACTACAATTACAATTATAGGTATACTGTAATTCATCGAACGTGAATTAATTTGAAATTTCATTGATTAAAAATTTAATTAATCCTCGCTTTGAGAATAATAAATTTAAAATTATTTAAAAATTTCTTCAATTTTTAACAATTATTTACTATTATGATTTTAATTATTTGCTACAATTTTCATCTATTTTTATCATTATTTAAAAATTTTCTTTCAATTCTAATTATTTTCATTATTTTTTAATTTTTCCCCTAAATTCTAAATTCAATTTCTGCAAGTTTCAAATATTTTCTTTCATTTTTTCAAATAAATTAATTGATTGAATTTTTACTTAAAAACTAAATTTTACTAAATGAACGAATTATTTCCTTTCTATTAATAATTCTTATATTTATTGATTTTAAAAGTTTGATTAAAATGATCTTTTAAATACAGTAAATAAACACTTTTTGTCTAATGAAGTACTTACAATTAGTAACATTTATAATAATCAACTTTGAACTGTCTAAAAAAAGTAATCCAATTTTTTTGGTTTCATAATTTTTTTTATTAAAAAAAATATATAAAAAAAATGTTGCGTCTCTCCAAGTTTGCGCCCCCCGAGGACTGTGCCCGGTGCCACGGCACCGACGGCGCCACCCTAGTTACGGCACTGCTTCTTGACATTAAACACTATGGCAAATTGCTTCAACAGATTATATATATACACTTGGAATTTTTAAAAAATCGATTCTATTTTTATTTTTATTTTCCTATATAATGCATACAGAAAATTGCAGGCAGGCTTCACAGTCCCTTACGATAGATTTTTATAGGAAACAAATGATAAGCTTAAAATATTTTTTGTATAATATTTTCGCGACTGTAGGAAAGTTATTATAAGAAAAACTATAAAGTTGTCATTGCAAAAGCACAATTTTATAAGCAGTCATTGTAAAAATAAAATTATAAGAATATTTTCATGATAACAACATTACAAAACATTTTTTACAATAAAATAATTATAAGATTCGTGTTATTACTAGTCAAAAATTAGAAACGTTCACGACTTCACTTCGTAACCTTAAATCTAATACTTTTTTTAAACATGTTATAATTCTAAACCATGTATCAAAACTTATTAGAAATATAAATCATTTTATTCTAACCGTAGAAAAGATGGAATTATTTTAAAATTTAATTATTTTAAGATAATACTTTAATTTGAAAAATTTATATTTGTTAAAAATTTCACTACTTTTTGGAGATTCTACCTTTTTTGTATGGAACCTCCTAATATCTTGAGGTTTTGAATATTATTTAATATGAATATAATCTACTTGCCTTTAAAGTTTGAAAAACGTGTTTTGCTTCGTTTAGGGAATATTAGATTTTAAAATTTTCTACTTAAAAAGATTAATTTTGAAAATTAAAGTAAGTACAGCAATTTCACATGGCTCCATTTAAATTATATTTGTATTAAAATAATGACACTATTAAACATGGTATATGCTAACTTCAAGTTCCAAAATTAACCTTTTTGAGTAAGAAATTTTAAAACGTAATATTCTCTAAACGAAGCAAAGTACGTTAGTTAAACTTTAAAGGCAAGTAGATTTTATTAATATTACATTAAATTCCAAACCTCAAAATTATAGGAGGTTCCACAAAAAAAAGTTAGAAGCTCCGAAAAACAGTGAAACTTTTTACAAATATAAATTTTTCAAATTAGAGTATTATCTTAAAATAATGAAATATTTTATAATAAATCCCGTCTTTGCTAGGTTTAGAATAAAATTATTTATATTTCTAATAAGTTTTGATATTCTTGATAATTATACTCGTAAAATTAATATATTAAATACGTAATTGTATGCTTATAATTAGTTTATTGTAATAAATATTTTGTAATGATGTTATCATAAAAATATACTTATAATTTTATTTTTACAATGACTGCTTATAATTATGCTCTTATAATGTGATTCTTATAGTTCTTATAATAACTTTCCTATAGTCGCGAAAATATTATACAAAACCTAATGTAGAAAAAACATTTTAAGCTTATCATTTGTTTCCTATAAAAATCTTTCGTAAGGGGTGACAATAAAGAATATTTTAGGGGAAATAAGGGACTGAATATGCAAAAATAGGGAACTTTTAGAGTACTTTAAAAACTTCATAAACATAAAGATAAATTAATTATATACAGTAGAACCTCAATTATTTTATTTGGGTAGGACAAAATTACAAAATTGTAGGATAAAAAGAATATAATTACAAAATTTTTAAATTAAATTAAAAAAAAGGAAAATAACTACAAATTGTGAAAAGTAATTTAAAACTGATAAATAATGAAAATTATTGAAAAAAATGCAGAACTTTAGAAATAATTGAAAATTCAAGATAATAATTCAAATATAAATGATGAGATTAATTAAACATTGAGGAAAATAATTGAAAAATAATCAAAATCGTTGACAATTGAAGAATATAATATAATATAAGAATAATGGTAAATTAAAAAAAAAATTGCAAATTAAGGAAATTAATTAAAAAATTATGAACATAATTTAAAATTGAAAAAAAAGACAATTAGGAATTCAAATTTGAGGTAAATAATTGAAGATTTAATAAATCAATTTAAAAAATTAAAAATTGTTTCTATAATTGCAAAATTACAGAAACAACTGAAAATTGAAGACAATATTTGAAAATGGGGAAAATGATTAAAATATGAAAAAATTAATTTAAAAATGATGAGAATAATTGAAAAAAAATTCAAAATTGATGAAAACAATCGAGAATTGAGAAAAATAATTTTAAAAAATTACAGAATATATTATCAAATAAAAGAAAATAATTAAAAAATGGAAGAAAATAATAAACTTTTTAAAATAATTGAAATTTGAGTTCATAATTTAAAATTTAGGGAATTAATTACAAAATACCGAAAGTAATTGTAAATTTGAAAAAAAAATTGAAAAAGTCTAAAATTCATTAAAAATTTTTTCAATTAATTGAAATCGGAAAGAAATAATTAAAGGTTTAGTAAAACAGTTAAAAAATCAATTTAAACATTATAATTTGGAGCACAAAATTGAAAAATTAAAGAAATCAATTTAAAAATGATGCTAATAATTGAAAATTAATGCAAATAACTGAAATTTGAGATAAATAATTTAAAAATGTAGAAAGTGTATGCAAAAATAGTTTTCATAACAAAAAATTGAAGAAAATATTTTCAAACTTATAGATATAATTGAAAATTAAAGAAAAAATAAATAACATTTATGAAAAACGAGTGATCAAATTGCAAAACATTTTTGAAATTTAATAAAATAACTGAAAAATGATAAAATAAAATTAGAATGTAAAAAAATAATTGCAAGTTTTGGAAATTAATTGAAAAATAATGAAAATATTTAATAAGTCAAAAAAACAATTTGAATTGAATAGAATAATTAAAATTTGATGAAAATAATTGAGAGATTGTAAAATTATTGAAATAATAATTCAAATAAGTATGAAATGTAGGAAAAAATTAAAAAATGATCAAAATAATTGTAAATTGAAGAAAATAATTGAAATCTGAGATGAAGGACTGAAAATTCAGGAAATTTATTGAAATATAATTTAATAAATCAAAAATTGGAGGAAATAATTTAAAAGTGATAGAAATAATTATTGAAGGTTAATAATTAATTAATTTAATAATTAAAAAAAATAATTGAAAAATGAGAATACTTAAAAAATTGAAGAAAATATCTACAAAATGACTAGATTAATAGACTACTGAATAAAAATTGGTAAAATATAGTAAAAACTTTAAATTTAAAGAAAATAATTAAAAATTGAAAAATGAAGAAAATTATAGCAATAATTGTTGAAAAAATATTGCGCATTGAGCGAATGGATTGAAAACCGACAAAAGTAATTAAAATTGAATAAAATAATTGAAAATTGAAAATTCAAATTCAAGTTTAAAGAATATAATTAAAAATTGAAAAAAGTATTTGAAAAAGGCCGAAAGTTAATGAATATAGTAGAAAACAATTAAAAACTGAAAAATGGAATTTCAATTTGAAGAAGAAATTGAGAATTGAAGAAAATAAAAATTTTAAATTAACGAATCATATTGATAATGGAGAAAAATAATTGGCGAAAGGCGAGGATTTTAAAATATTAAAAAAAATAATTGACAATTGAAAAAAAATCAGAAAATGACTAGAATAATGCACAACTGAAAAAATTAATAGAAAACGTTTAAAAATAATTCTACAATTTTAAGAGAATAAATAAAAATTTTAAATATTGTAAGAAATGACTAAAAATTAAAGAAAATAATTAATAAATGAAAAAAAATAATTGAAAAATAACAAGAATAATAGCAAAATTGAAGACAATTTCTGAAAAATTACGAAAATAATTGACAATTGAAAACAAAATTCGAAAAATGGCTAGATTAATACACAAGTGGAAAAAATAATCTAAAAAATCAAACTACAAATATTTAATTTAAAAAATAATTTGAAATTTAAAAATTAAGAAAATTATAGAAATAATTGCTAATTGAACAACTGGATTGAAAAAAAAATTGAATCGAACAAAATAATTGAAAATGAGGTAAAAATTTAAAATTGAAGAATGGAAATGAAATTTTTAAAACAAAATTAAGAACTGAAGAGAATAATTGAACAGTTATACTTAAAATTAAAAATAATAATTGACAGTTGCAGTTTAAGCTTTAAGTACTTGAAATATTTAACATCAAATTCTAAAGTTCTAATCCTCAAAAAGTCCAATATCACAAGCTTTAAATGTATCCTTTAAATTTGTTTATTTTGGCTATACGCACTAACATTTTTATTTATTTTAGAGACAATTTTGCACGAAATTTAACAAAAGTTCTCATTGTGAGGCGTTACTGCTTAAAAACAAATTTTATCCATAAACTCATACGAATTTTAACAAACATTATTAACTTTATTTTTTATTAACGAACCAGAAAATAGGTCATGTTCTGATTACATGATCATACATTGTAAACTGAAAAACAATTCAATGCAAGTTTCTGTTATTATATATATATATGTGTATATATATATATATATATATATTTATATATATATTATATGTATAGGTATACACACACTGAGTGAGTATAAACATTTACCACATTTTGATTACATGCATTAAATTCTATTATTATTCATATATCTATATGTATAATGAATGTACTACTAAATAAAAACAATATAATATTTACTTAATCAATTACTAAATTCCTGAACCTTAAACTCATAGTATACAAGAACTCCAGTAATGCATATATTTTATTTTTAATTAATTATTTTTAAATGTTATTTGTTACATTATTATTATTATTAATTTCATCGAAATAAAAACAGCTATTTTGATTTTTATTACTATTTATCCAATTTGCCAACTTTATTTTTATTGCTATTCTCATCCTTTTTTATGCCATTAATGCACTTTCTGCAAAGTATTGATAAAGTGCATTAATTACCCTAAAGACGCAAAAAATTAACATAAACGACTTTGCACTCAATATTATCTTACGACACATTGCTAATTATTCCAAAAAGTTATCGTGTTAAAAAGTTTATTATCTTAGATAGTTTATCAGCCGAGAAAGGAAACCTTTCCTAAACAAATTTCATCACAAAAAAACTAGTTTCGATCCCAAGGATAATTTATACTTTTAATCTAATGGAAAAATACACTGGTTCGCAAGAAAACTTTTTATCAAATTTACTATATTAGATAAACAGAATATAATAATACAAATTATTAATAATTCTACGCACTAATCCATAATCGACTCAACAAGTATATAAGCGTCTGTAATTTAAGTTTCAACGTCTAGTTTGCTAAAGTTGCATTTCAAGAATTTACGCCAAATTAATCCGTGTGTAGCTGGCAGGATTGTGAGATTACGTATAAGTAGACTCAACAAATGAACAAGTGCACTCATAGTTTGAATGTCTTTGCACAATTCAAAACACAAAACATCTACGTGTTATAATTAAGGCAAAACTGCCAACAAATTTAACAGAGGCAAAATATAACTCTTGATATAATGACAAGCTTCTGTGTGACAGTTATAAAATATACAGTCAATTCCATTTTTCAAAAATTAAAAGAAAAAGCTTAATCCCAGAAATATCCTGTCTAAATTTTCTTATCTGGAAAGTGTGCTTGAGGCAGTTAAAAGAGAAATTTCTCCTTACTTGCTCCTCTCGCTTCAATATAGTACGTGACACGAATATTAATTACACTAATTTCTTCATTCTCAAGCTGCGCGAATTTCACAGCCATAAACGGTAAAGCTCGATTATCTGTGATGAGAACTAGTCAAATATTAATCTTTCCTGACGACTCAAGCTTTCGGAAAAATTGAAAATTACCAACACAAATACAGCTCCATTCGAATATTAAGTGTACCTTTAGTTTAATTAGGGAAGTGCGCTTCGAAGATGTTCGTCAGTGAAGGATAATTGTAATTAATGTTTAAACTAAATTCTTATCAAAAAAATGTGCATCCTTAAATATACAAATAAAGATTCAAGACTAAACTCCTTTTTCGTTCTTATTTTACAACGCGTCATCACTCTGTCTCTCTCTCTTACAGAAGCTAAATATCAATATTTTAATTAAGGATGCTTATACCCTCAAGCGGTTCTCATGATAGTCAATATTTTTTTAATTTCATTTCTTCTTATAATTTGGTTTCTAAATAGTATTTTGTAGTTAAAATCATTACACAAACGAATTTTATTGTAAAAAAAATTTTCCGTTGAAAATTACAAGCTTTTAAAATTTTGTCTTCTTGATTATTTCAAAAAAGTAAAGAATTACTAACCTTGAATAACATTTTCTTAGCAACGGTACGGTAAATTAATTAAATACCGTTGTAAAAGTTGTATTATATTACAATTAAAAATATATTAGTTTTTTTAAAAAATTTGTAGAACCGTGTTTTTTTAATCAATTAAAATATAGTCATTTTGCTCATTTTGTTGCTGTTTCCATGTAAAAGTCCCAACTTTATAAATTTATATCTTAAAAACAAAATGGTAAAACTCAATAAAATTGTAACAGTACATGTAAAGTAATGCATTTAATGTGTCATTAAAATTTTATAAGAATCTGTAGAAATTGATTTTTTGGATAAACATCCTTAAGCGACAAATACAAATTGAATATTTAACATGCGTTAATATTGGTATCTTCTTTAATTTTTGTAACATTTTAATGTAACTTTATAATAGTGCTCAAATGACTTTTTTTAAACTAAAAGAATTTTAATATATTTTCTTTCAACTTAAAAGCTATTTTACTAAAAAAAACCCGAAATATTAAATCAAATAGTTATAAAAACAAATACATATGTGAATTCCAGATTCGTTTTTAAGGCGATTATTTTTAGAATAGTCCTAAAAATAATTTCAAATTGTAGAAAGTAATTGAAAAATGATAAAAATAATTAACAATTCGTAAAATTAATGAAAAAATACTGAAAATAATTTAAAATTGGTGATAATAATTGAAAAATGATTAAAATAATGGAAAATATTGGAGAAAATAATTGAAATATGATAAAAATAATTGAAAATTTTGAAAAATAATTGAAAAAGGATAAAAATAAATATAAATTGAAGAAAACAATTGAATAATGATGAAAATAAATAACAATTCATGAAATGAATTAAAAAATAATAAATTAAAAATTGGAGAAAAAAATTTAAAAATGATAAAAATAATAAGGAATCGATGAAATTAATAAAAAAAAATTATTAAAAAAATTAAAAATAAAGGCAAATAAATTGTAAAATGATTTTAGAATATCAACATTAAAGAAACTAATTGAAATTCGACGTGAATTATTAGAAGTTTATGGCATTAATTAAAAAAAATTATAATATAAAAATTGGAGAAATTAATTTGAAAACGATAAAAAACAATTGAAAATTGAAGAAATTAATTAAGAAATTTAAAAATGGGAATTTAAACTGGAAAATGATAAAAATAAATAACAATCTATGAAATTAATGGAAAAATAATAAAAAAAATTAAAAATTGGAGAAAGTAATAGAAAAAGTATGTTAAAAATTAAAAATTGAAATAAATAGTTAATATTTAACATTAATGGTTGGAAGTTTAAGAAATTATTTAAAAAATTTGTAAAATAATTTAAAATTGGAGATTATATTGAAAGATGATAAAAATAATTGAAATTTGGAAAAAATAATTCAGAAATTTAAAAATGGGACAATTAATTGAAAAATGATAAAAATAAAAAACAATTTATGAAATCGATAAAAAAAAAATAAATATTGAAAAAATTAAAAATTGAGACAAATATTTGAAAAATGATGAAAATATTTAACAATCCATGAAATTAATGGAAAAATAATAAAAAAATTAAAAATTGGAGAAATTAAGAGAAAAAGTATATTAAAAATTGAAAATTGAATTAAAAAGTTAATATTTGACATCAATGATTAGAAGTTTAAAAATTAGTAAAATAATTTAAAATTGGATATTATATTGAAAGATGATTAAAATAATTAAAAATTGTGGAAAATAATTGAAAAAGGATAAAAATAATTATAAATTGAAAAATGATGAAAATAAATATTGAAAAAGGATAAAAATAATTATAAATTGAAAAATGATGAAAATAAATAACAATTCATGAAATGAATTAAAAAATAATAAATTAAAAATTGAACAAATAATTTAAAAATGATAAAAGCAAATGAAGATTAAAGAAAATAATTTAAAAATTTAAAAATGGGACAATTAACTGAAAAATGATAAAAAAAAATAACAATCCATGAAGTTAATGAAAAAATAATACAAAAATTGAAATTTTGAGAAATTAATAGAAAAATGATGTTAAAAATTGAAAATTGAAATAAATAGTTAATATTTAACATTAATGGTTGGAAGTTTAAGAAAATATTAAAAAAATTTGTAAAATAATTGAAAATTGGAGATTATTTTAAAAGATGATAAAAATAATTGAAAATTGTAAAAAATAATTAAGAAATTTAAAAATGCGACAATTAATTTGTTATACGAATCCACAAAATTTTGATTTAATTTGTTCATCGCTTAATAACTTTCAAACCATGTTAATAGATTTTTTTTTACATCTGTGATAAATCTGTTATATTTAATTATAGGATTTTCTTAAAACTTATAATATTTAATTTTATGTACTTTTATGCCCGTAAAGGATCTTACATGATTGTGGGCTGTATATTTTGGCAAATAAAAAAAAATTGAAAAATGATAAAAATAAATAACAATTTATGAAATTGATAAAAAAAATTAAATATTGAAAAAATTAAAAATTGAGACAAATATTTGAAAAATGATAAAAATATTTAACAATCCATGAAATTAATGGAAAGATAATAAAAAAATTAAAAATTGGAGAAATTAAGAGAAAAAGTATGTTAAAAATTGAAAACTGAAATAAATAATTGATATTTGACATAAATAATTGGAAGTTTAGGAAATTAATTAAAAAATAGTAAAACTAGTTTAAAATCTGAGATTATATTGAAAAATAAATAAAATAATTGAAAATTGGAGAAAAAATTGAAAAATAATAAAACTTATTAACTATTGATAATAATAATAATAATAATAAAAATATGAAAAAATTGAAAATGATGACAAATAATTGAAAAATGAGTTTAAAAATTGAAAATTGAAAATTAAAGAAAATACCTAATTGAAATTTGACATAAGTAACTGGAAGTTTATGACATTAATTGATAAATAATGAAAATAATTTGTACTTGGAAAAATTCATTTAAAAAAAGGATAAAAAGAATTGAAAATTGGAAAAATAATTGAAAAATAATTAACAATTCATGAAATTAATTTCACAATAATTTAACAATGAGGCAATTAATTGAAAAATGATAAAATAAATGAAAAATCAAGGAATCATTAAAATCTGACAAAAGTAATTAAAAAATACGAGTAATTATTAAGTTTCGATTACGTTAATCAAATAAATGGGAGAATATAATAATTGCTTTTTAAAGAAATGATTTTTTGAATTTATGAAAATAATTGATAAATGAAAAATGAAACTGGAAATAAATGAGAATAATTTTAATAAATAAGAATGATTTTAATTCATTATTGAGGAAATAAATGTAATAGTAAAAAAAAAATTTAAGAAGAATATAATTATAATTTATTGAAAGTGAGTTTTAAAATTGGGGAAGAAATTGAAAAATAATTAAAATAATGATTAAAAATTAAGAAAATAATTTTAAAATATTTTAGAAACTTGATAAAATTATTATTGTAAATAATTGAAATGACAATAGAAAATAATTGGAATTTCAAAATAATTATTGATTTAGTAAATTTTACTCTTGCTTACAAGATTCTTAATTTTTTCAATTTAGTAATATATTAAAAAGTTTAAATCTTTTTTTACAAAGTTTTTTTACGTTTTTTCAAAAACGTGTCATTTTTAAGAGTTCAAAATACAAAAATTTCAATACTGTAATGTGTAGAATCAAAAAATTTCAATAATAATTTTTCAACACGATATATAATGGAGGGGAGGGGGGGGGGGGTTAAGAAAATGTGACGTAATTTTAAAGGGGGGTTCGAAAAAAAAAAAAAGATGTGACGTAATTTACTCTCTAATGTAACGTCGTGAGTCACTCCGTTTTTTTTTATCTTTTTAAACATCTTCGTTTCTCATATTCTTGAAACGAAAAACATAATTTGACCATCTCTTGAAAAGGGAGGAACAGCATAGCCTGTCGAGTTTTCCCAGAGTTCGGACACATTTGAAAAAACAAGACTTTATAGTTAACAGATGTCTTGCTATCGACTCGATTTTCTAAACAGTCCCTAAAAACTCTGAGATTAGGGGTCGCGCTGAGACAAACTCTGTTATAGGCGATGCTGGCCCTCAGTTTGGACAAGTGTTCACTTCCGCCCTTGAGTGCAGGCCCACACTGTGTTTCCAAGAAAATGATGATAATGTATAAAACAGACATCCGTCGAAATGACCCCATGTATAAGAAAAAAATAGTTACGATTTCAACAAAAAAATAATATTTACAGAATATTCTAATTGAATACTTAAAATGCATAAAAATTCATTACAACCCTTTTTATTAACTCTTTTACACTGAAACATATTTGTGTGTGTGTGTGTGTGTGTGTGTGAGCACAATAGCATTTAAAAATAATAATCATTAAAAATAATTATAAAACGCTTTAAATTAATTAGCTAAATGATGTAAATTATAACTACTTAATATTTTCAATTAAACTTTTAAAGATTTAAGGTTATGTACGAAAAATACGCGAAAAACAAAAGAAAAGGGTTATGTCAATTGATTAAGATCAATTCTAAGATTAATAGTACTAAATTTGAATTCATATAAGAATTGTTAATCAACTTTTATAAAATAAACGTATCTCGAGGTAACATAACCTCAAAAATGTAAAAATTAAGGAAATAACAAAAACATAATTAAAAACATTCTTAAAATTAATAGAACAAGTCTAATGTCAATTTTAAGGTTAAATAAATATGTCAATCATTCAATAATGAAATTTTCACTCAAACATAACCTTAAAATTGGGAAATTATGAAAAATAAATTAAATAATAACATTTCAGTATCAATGGATTTAGTTAATATTTATTCTTTATTGAATGATTGTGCATTGAATATTATACTGAATATGTTTGTCAAATTAATTATTCATTAATTAAAAGTTATTATAACATAACCTAAAAATTGAAAAACATGGAGACATAAAATTTATTGAATGTACATATAAAATTTGATAGTTCTCATTTGAATTCAGTTAAATTGAAAGAAATAAAACGAATACTCGACATTCACTCTATGAGAAACATAACCTAGAAATGGAAAATCTAGGAAAATTAAATATTGCATTAATCAATATACATTAATCTTTTTCTTTTAAAATAATAAAACATAATTAATATTTAGGCAAAATCAAACCTATATTCATCTGAAATTGTTAAAATACTAATATTATAAACAAATTTGAATTTAAAAATTGTATTACTTATATTTTCAACATTATTTATTGTTAACATTCAATTTTATATTTGAAATTATGTAAGAAATATGTCTTGAATTATTTGTAACTAGGATCCTTGGAAGTGGTACAGAGGGCAGCATCAACAAGAACTACTGTGCTTTAGGGCGGATTTTCTCCACCCACTGACTTTTGAGGTTGACTTCTTAGCTTTTCTAATGAATTCTCTACTCCCACGCAAGCATGCAAGTCCCAATAGCCACCCCTCATTATCGGTTTTCTCTCTCTTCGCCGTTCTTCTTCGTCGTTCTCTTTCTACCCTCAACACACGCCTACACGCTGAAGCGTTTAGGGCCTTTCTTCATTGGTGTTTTCTAAGACTCCCCTAGTTTCTCCCTTTTTTATCTTCCCACTTTTTCTTCTCTCAGAAGCTAAGGGAAGGAAATCCATGAAAAGTTGAAAGACTCTCCAAAAAACTTCCATAGAGAATGGAGTGTCAGAAAACTCCGAAAAACTGTCATCGAGAATGGAGAGTCGGAAATCATTCTTTCAATCTTAAACTATTTCAAATGTAAATTCAAGTCAAGTTAAGTTCATTTCCCACAATTTTCATGTGTGCTACGAGTTCTAATATTCGATTTTGTTATTCTTTAAAATCAGTGTTGGATATTTTATTCCATATTAAGACTGTTCCTGTGTCTGTGAATTTTATCACTATTTGTGATTTTATGCAAATATTTTTGGATTTCCCGCTTCAACAACAGCGTCAGTGCCGTACCACTTTCTAAGGATTCCTGGATTCTATTTTGTTCATCAAATACGACCAATCAAAGTAAGTTAAATAAACAAAAACTCAACATTTAAGTAACTCTCTATTTTCATTTTTTTTCACTCTTCTTTTCCTTTCCTTAATTTTATTCATTTTTCAGGGTAGAATCCCAATCCCGGGCCCGTTTAGTTACTGGGGCTAGGATTGGTCCTTTAATATTATTTTTTCTCGTTCTTTTCTTTTTGTAGGGTACCCCTATTTTAAAGGGCGATACTCCAAAATTGTTTTTTTCGCGTTATAGTTTCCCTCCTTATTAGGAAACTTATGAAATTTTAATTAATCACAAAAAAGGGGAAACCAGAACAAAGCACCAGAAAGGTAATCGATGTCCCGAGCTATTGCGATTAACTTCGTAGGCTCGAATAAATTTTAAAATTAATATAAATAGATTAATGTTATTTTCGGAATTTTCCGACGTGACATTATATCTTTTTAAATTTTTGGAGGCCCCGGGGGGATAGATGCCTTTTTGTGCTTTTTTCTTGTTTTCTTCTTTGACAGTGTTCTCTTTTTATCTATTCTCTTATATTCTTTTCTATTCTTTTCTATATCTTTGGTAAAAAAAAAAATGTGTTATTTTCTATCGTTTTCTTTTATAAACGAAATAAAATCATTTTTCAAAGATTTTTTTTTTTAATAATTTTTAAATATATTAAAGCAAATTCTTTTTGAGTTTTAAACTCTTTATCGAAATTTCAATTAAAATAATGAATTTTTCTAAAAATAAAGTTTTTATAAATTTTTCTGTTTTTGAATTTTTAATGGGAAAAACCTGTTTGAAATGTAGTTTCTTAGAAAGTATGTATTAAGAATAATTTTTCGCAAAATATGAAAAATATTGTTTAAAAAAAAAATACGATGAACCAATTATGTTTATTAAAAAGCAAATTCTTAAAAATTCTTAATAAATATTGCTCTCTTTAAAAAAAATTTGAATAAAAATGTGTAAATTGATATTAAATCGACTCGTTCTACAAGTGACGCGTTCTTTATAAAAAATTTAAATGAAATTTGGATAATACTCCAAAGCGACTCTTTCTAAAAATGTCAACAAAAAATTTATATTATATTCTAAATCGACTTGTTCTAAAATTGACTCATTTTTACAATATTAGATTCAAAGAAATCTAAATTGACTCTTTCTTGAATTATGTATTTTGACTCGTTCTTAAAAATTTGAATAAAATAAATTATTATTGACTAGTTCTTAAAATTCAAATTATTTTAAAAATATATAAGAAATATTTGAATCGTTATGAAATTAAAACTAAAAGAAAAAGCATTAACTTTTTCTAAAAAAATGAAAATAAAATTGATTTGTTCCATAAATCAATAAAAATGAAAAAATGTGATTATTTGACTCATTCGGGAAAATAAGAGTTTGAAGTATATATGACTCAGTCTTTAATTATTTTAAAAAAAAAAATGAAAATTGGAAAAAAATGCAAAATTAAACAAGATTTATAAGTAAATAAAACTATTAAATAAAAATTGTTATTAACAAATTAATAAAATTTAAAAAGTCCTTGTCTGTAAAGTCCGATTCAAATTTAAAGTTATTCCAATGACAAGGAATGACAATATTATAGAAGATCTTTCGAACTTAGTGGGAGCTTGCCACGCAAACCACCGGTAAATCTGAATGATTACATTGATTACCAAAAGGAAAGGGGTGAGACCGCGCTCTGATTGGCTGTTTCTTCTGTTATTGTTTTTGCAGCAAATTTGAATTTGAATTTGACACCTTAAGTATTTTTTGTGTGGAAGTATAAATAATCGGTCGTAATTACGTAAATTAAAGATACAAACAATTTTATATATTTTGAATAAACAAATTACTCTTGTATTATGTAAACAATCTAAAAATTATTTGATTTTTTTTAAATCACTTAAATCTGACTATATCATAAATCTATAGTTTCTATGAAATAATTATTTAAACAAAATTCGCATTATTTCCATTGTTTACAAAATTTTGAATTTTGATAAGCTATTTATTCTTGCATTTCTTAAAAAAAAAAAATAATTAAATTTATATCTTGAATTTTCTTTGAAAAAATAATTGTACAAGATTCTATTTACATAACCTTAAAAAAATAATTATTTATTGATGTGAAAATTATAAAAGTTATAAAAAGTTAACAAATTAAAAAATTGATAACTATTTGCAATTAAAAAATAAATTTATTACAAATATTTTCTTTTAATTAACAAAAGAGAATTTTTAATTAATAAACAAGCAACAAATTAAACAATTAAATATTGAATAAATAAATAAACAGTCAATAAACAGTTAATAAACAAAAGAAAATTGTTAATTTACCAATAAACATTAAATAAACAAAAGAGAATTGTTAATAAACAAAAAAATAAATAATTAAATATTGAATAAATAAATAAACAACCAATAAACAATTAATAAACAAAAGAAAATTGTTAATTAACAAATAAACATTAAATAAACAAAAGAGAATTGTTAATAAACAATAAATAAATAATTAATAAACAAACAATAAATAAACAATTGATAAATAAATAAAAAGTAAATATACAATAAGTAAACAATAAATTAATAAACAATAAATAAATAAAAGAGGATTATTAATAAATAAACAATTGAATTTTTTATAATTAAACACAAATAAAATTTAAACAATCAACTTATCATGCAATTGAATATTTGAAAAATAAATAAATAAACAAATACTTAACCAAATAAAAAAATATGTGCTATTTTTAAACAAAGAAAAAATCATAAATAATTAAAAAAAAACAAATTTTTATAAATCTAATTAATGAACTTGTATAACAGAGATAATAATATTTCTTGAAAATGAAATTTCGAAAATATTTGCAACTTTGGTTTCATTTGTCAAAATAAAATTGAAAATCAATTCACGAATTTCTAATACTGAAAATCAAGGCATAGCAGAGTCGGCGGGATGCGCTCATTGTATCCGTCGCCTAGCTAGTCATAGTTGAATGGCAGATGTTGCCTACTGTCAAGTCGCAGGCATGCTGGATGCACGTGTGGATTTTAAAGACTCGGATTCTTACAGAATATTATGCATTGCTCTAAGTTTTGAAATGAGTGACCATCGAAATTACATGAACGTGGAAATAATATTTGACTATATTTGACGTTAAAAGTATAAATAAAAATGGTACTAAAATTTTAATATTTTACAACTTACATGAATAAATAAATAAAAATTAGTAATAAATGAAAATTAATGTTTAAACAAATTAACAATAAAAGTAAAAACAATTAATTGTTCAGTAAAAAAATAAAATTCGATTTAACAAATTATCTTTCTTTTATGATTTAAACAATTCAAATAAATAAATAATGTTTATAACAAAGAAATTATTTAAACAATAATATGATCAAGCAAATAAAAAATAAATAAAATTTTAAGAAATAATAAACAATTGAAAATTTTTTATGAATAAATAAAATATTAAACAATTGATTAATTAATTAAAAATGAATGTTTAAATAAAATTTTTAAACAAAAGAAAATAAATAAATTGTTATTATAAAAACAAATAAATAAACAAAGAATAAATAAGTAAACGAAATTTAATAAAAATTAAAGAACAAACAAATGATCAAAAACAATCTATTGTTTAAATAAATGAGAATAATAAAATACATTGGTGGAAAAATAAATAAATAAAACTTTTAAATAATGAATTAAATATTAAATAAACAAACAAGTAAATTAAAGAAGTAAATTAATAAATTAAAATAAAATGGGACGTGAAATAATAAATGATCGTTGAAATCATAATTAAAATCAAATAATGGAAAATGTTTTGAAGCAAACTTTAAATGAAATAAGTTATTCTTTCTAAAGAAAGCCGATATTGGGACTATTCTGAAACTGCAGAGGGGCGCGGTGGTATCTTGACGCGTCTGCTCCGTCAAGTCCCTAAACACACGGCTAGACTGTATGTCTGCCGGTCATTGTGGAAAATAAGCTGAAAATTACAGTGTACAGTGCTTAAAAAAAAAAAATTTTTATAATTATCAAAGATTTTTAATAAACTATTCTTTTGAATATAATCAAATACAACGTAAAGAAAATCAGTAAACAATTAACTTGATTAAAATATAAATAAACAAAACAAATAAATAAATAAAATTCGAAAGATTTTTAAACAAACAAACAAATGGGTATATTCAATTACAATAAAAAGCAAATAAGCAAAAATCGAAATACATTAAAATATAAACAAAGAAATTAAATAAATAAATAACAAAAATAAATTATTATTAAAAACGTTGAATTTTTTTTTTAATAAAGAAAAAAATCATGTAATTAATCAAGAGTCATAAACAAAGAAAATCAAATAAACTAATAAAACAAAGAATAAATAAATATATGAATGTATTAAAAGAATAAATTATTGAATTAAATAATAAATTAGTAAATAAACGAAATAATAAATCTAATAAATAAATAAAGTAATCAATTCACGAATGAAGGAGTAATAAATTATTTATAAGCAAAAAAATGAAGAAAAATCCTATAAATAAGCAAATTCTTAAATCCAGAGACAAAAAGAAGCTCTGAGATCCTGTGTAAAATTAAACAAATTTTGAATCCAGAGGAAAAATGAAACCCTGCGATCAATGATATGTAAACAAATTCTTAAATCTAGAGACTAAAACAAGCTCTGAGATCCTGGGTAAAATTAAAAAAAAATTTTAATCCAGAGGTAAAATAAAACCCTGTGATCAATTTATAAATAAACAAAGTTGTAAACTCAGAGATAAAATGAAAACCTGAGTTAATTTACAAATCTTTACGAATTTGGGTAGTGTAAAAAAATATAAATTTTAGAAGTCAGGAGATTTACAGTTACTAAATCTTGTAAGAGTATGGGTAATTTGCACAATACTAATTCGGGTAGGTTGCTGATTACGATTTTGGTCAGTTACGAGAATTTCAATTTATAAATCTTAGCCGAATTCGGGTAGTGGTAAGAATACTCATTCGGGTAATTAGGATAATACTAATTCGGGTAAGTTGAAAGAATACCAATTTCTGAACCTTTTATAAATTCGGGTAGTTTGCAGAATACTAGATCAGGTACTTAGATAGGAGTACAAATGCGGGCAGATAGGGAGTACAAATTCGTGTAGAGTGAGGAGTACAAATACGGGCAGATAGGAGTACAAATGCGGGCAGATAGGGAGTACAAATTCGTGTAGAGTGAGGAGTACAAATACGGGCAGATAGGAGTACAAATGCGGGCAGATAGGAGTACAAATTCGTGTAGAGTGAGGAGTACAAATACGGGCAGATAGGAATACAAATTCGTGTAAAGTTGGGAATACAAATGTGCTAGAGTCGGGAGTACGAATTCGTGTAAAGAGTGGAGTACAAATGCTAATGCAAACGGTTATAAATTTATTGTAGTTTAAAGAATACGAAGCCAGTTATATGTAAGAATACTAATTTGGGTAGGTAGGAGAATACTAAATTCTTAATTTTAATGATTTTGTGTTACTTAGAAGAATACTAATTTAGGTAGTTTGAAAAATACGAATGCGGGCAGTTAAAAGAAATTAATTGCTAAATCTTATACAAATTTGAGTAGTTTACATAATACGAAGTAAGATAGTTTGGAGAACAAGAATTTGAGTTTGAGTGAATAATACATTTTTGAATAGTTTAGAGAATAAAAATTTGGATAGTTTGGAGAATCTGAATTTAAAATATTAAGTTTGGAAAAATTTTGTGTCGAAAAAATTTTTAGTTAGAATTTTCTACGAATTTTAAAAAAATACTGAATTTAAAAAGATTTAAATTTTAATTGGTTAAACATTTTTTTTTGATATCTGACTTTCTGTAAAATTTAATTTTCAATTTTGAATTCTTGAAAAATCGAATATTTGAAAATATGAGTTTTAATGAATAAAAAAGCATTATTTACTTTTCTTTCTTTTCTGAAAGCCTAATTTTTTTTAATTTAAAATATTTTAAATTATTGATTACGTATATTTTCGAAAAAAAAATTGAATTTATTTTAAATAAAATGATGTTAATAAATTTACAAAAAATAGAATTAAATCGTAACGTGTAATCGTAATTTGAAACATTAGAATTGAATTATTGCAATTAAAATTTTTGTTATGTGCATTTATCAAGAGGTATAAATTTGAAAATTTGAAATTTCCCGCTATTTTGGTGAATTGCTTTTTACGCATTATTTTAAATATGAAAAATTGATTTCTTTAAATTGTTAAAAACAAAGGAAATCGTTTTGAATAAATACAAAGATTATATTAAACATAATTGATTTGCTTTTACATAACCTAAAAATAAATATTTTATTTAAAAAAAAAAAAATATTTCAAATTAAGAAAAATCTGATTTGAAATTTGTATGAAATCTTACATTGGTACTGACATATACCGAGAGAATTCGGCAGTGACCACTGACATTGTGAAAATAAGAATTTTATTCTTTTGTGAAAGAATACTTTCAGTTAATGAAAAGAAAACAATTAAAATAATTTATAATTTTCTACAATTAAAGAATTTATTCAATAATTTGATAGCAAATAAAGTAAATGAAGACATAAAAGAATTGAAGTATATCAGAACACATACTTTTCAATAGGTCAATAACTAATTACAAGTAAAATTAATCATAATTAAATAAATTTAATTAATTACCCGCCTAAGAATATTAGTTAATAAATAGCAAATTAATACCAATAAAATAAATAATTAAAGTATCAAAAATAAAGATTTAGATTTAATTATATACTTAAGCAAGTTAAAATCTTAAATTTAAATAAAAAATTATATAAAAAGAAACTATTACAAAAAAAAAGTTATTAACATTTAATAATAAAAAAAAAACTAACACTTACTTAAGTAAACTTTAGTTAATTTTATATCCTACTAAATAAATAAATAAATAAAATAAAATGAAAAATAGTTTCCAACCTAAATGTAAGCTATTATTTGGACCAATACTGGTTTGGTATACAGCCAACGTTGGGCCAATAATGAGCATATGTCTAAGTTAGTATATTAGTGCGTATTGTATAATAAGTTATTGCTACCATTACTAGGGCATGATTTGACTCTATTAATGACATTAGACATATTTAATATGTTTTGTTTAAACAAATTGTCCAAATAATAATAATGTCGAACTTAACAAAAATGATGTGAAATTTGGAAATAAGAAAATTCTATATCTTTTTCTAAGGAAAATTAAAAATGCTTTGGAATTTCTGATTAAGAAAATTATGATTTTGGAAATAAAATTTAAATAAAGCAGATAAATTAAAATCTCTTGTAATTCATAAATAACGTATTGAATATGAGATTTCTCTATTTGCAAGCCCGTAGAAGCTTGGCGCATTTGTGAAATAAAACTTGTGTAGGCATGTTTGGGCCAGTATTGAACAATCTAATACTTGATTAACGCGACCTCGCAAAATACCTAATTAAGGGTGTGTATATTTACAAAATGAGATGTTTCTAGGGAATATTCTTTTTCTTTCAAAAAAAACGCGCGTTTTTGAGATAAAATTTTTGTTCTGAAATAACTCATTGAAATTTCCTTTGACAACTAAAGAGAAGAGCTAAATATCAGATGTGAAAAATACCATCTTTTCTTGATCCGTACCGATCAAACCTAATGTGTTATCCTTGTTTATTCATAAATTAAGGTTCGTTTCCTTTATCCTACGAGGTAAATTTTGCATAGATAATTCTTTGGTACTTATTTTTATTCCTTTGCTTGATTAAATTTCAGATTAAAGGTTTTATAAGTTTTCTTTAAATGATTATCTACTTTTGGAATAATAGTCATGTTTTCTAATTCAAAAACCCTGAAACAAAAATGTTCGTAAATATTCAGTAACTACTACTGAATTTTACAAGTTCTGAAAAAAATCAGTACGAAAATAGGCCTTAATAATAGTACAATACAAGTAAATAAGCTGATAACAATAATAGTAATAACAATAATAATAAGATATAGCATTTAAAAAAATAATAATAATTTTTATTGCTGATTCAAATAATGAATCAATAAGTAATTAAGAATAAATAAACAATAACAATAATAATGATAATTATAATAATAAATATATCAACAACAAAAAAAACAAACAAATACTTTAAAAACGTAATACTACACTAGTTACCGATTGTTACGTAACTAAGAGATTGCATTCAAACTCTTTTTTCTTTAGTATTAATTCTACTGAAAAGTGTAATCATTACTAAAAAATAAACAGGAAAATTATTTATCATAACGAATGTATTACAGTTAATCGATATTATAGTGAACAATCGAAAAATCGATAACAATCCTTTCTGGATTAACGTCAGATGTCCTTCTCTTTCTGTCTAACTATCTACTATCTACTATTTCTCTCTTTTCATTACTCGTGGTGGTTTATCTTCCCTAACTTTTAATTACACTATTTCAGAAGCCAGTTTGAGTAATAACCTTGTAGATCATATTGTAAATCGGTCAAATTTAAACATGGCGGAAGAAGCTGTACCTGCCACACACCCACAAGCTGTTTCCATACGGGATGCTGTACTGGTTGTTCCCAAATTCGATGGAACAGGTAGTTGTAGCCATTTTATAGAAGGATGTAATGAAGCTAAGGCTATGGTCGAAGCTGATTCAGAAAGATTCTTGGTCAAACTTATACGTAGCAAGGTCCATGGTGAGGCTCGTCAAATCATTAGTGGCATGACGTTCAACACAGTGGATGAGTTAACATCCTATATTAAAACTATTTTCGCTCCTACCAAAACTATAACGCAATTATTCGGAGAATTAGGCGCGGAATACCAACGTGAAAATGAATTCGTGATCACTTTTGCAATTAGAATTAGAAAAATAGGTGAATTAATTTTTGATACAAAACGCGTTGAAACAGGTGTAGCTGTATTACCAGATTTTAGAGATTCTACAAACACTGCTATCATAGAATCATTTAAAAAGGGATTAAAATTAGAAATCGAACAACGGTTAACTGAAAATGCAGATGTTAATAAAGTAATAAAGAATGCTATTGTTGTAGAAAAACAGCTATTGTCGAGACAAGCTCTTAGGAAATTGTCCACCCCTTCTAAAGAAAACAAAGCTATTGACTGCTCTAAAGTACTAACTTGCCATCTATGTCAAGAACCAGGATATAATGTTAGAGTATCTCGGTCACAAAAGCGATGTTTGCTTTGTAACAGTAATGATCACACATCTGACACATGTAATTTTAGGGTAAATACTATAAATGTTACACTGGTGTGTCAAATTTGCTACCAAACAGGTCATTCTGCAAAAGCTTGCAACCAAATTGCTGAGTGCAAAGTCTGTCATAAAAAAGGGCATTCTGCCGAATCATGCCAAATGACTAAAACTAATTTTCAGGTATGCCAGAACTGTAATAAGTCAGGACATACTTTAGATAAATGCTTCATGCTTGGTAATAAACTAAATCAATCACTTAATATTATTAAATGCAATAAATGTCACAAAATAGGTCACTTGAAAGACACTTGTCGTCTTGATGTAGTTTGCAGTTATTGTAAAAACTTAGGTCATATCCTTAAAGACTGTCGTAAGCGCATATATAGTCAGCGTAACTCGGGAAACACTCAAATTCCATATTTACCGGTCAATATTGAGGAAAATATCTGAACCAGTACGAAATCTCTAAATTAGCTCAGAACATTCAAAACGAATTTTAAAGGTCAAAGATTGAGCCTTCAATGGAAACAACAGAATCAATTCATTCAAACCCATTATAGCGTTAGCTAAAACGTTTAACAATTTCCCTATTGCGTATCGATAGATTGAGATTCAGAAGTAAATTTCATTAAAAGTATAAGATCCCAAACTGCTGCGTGTTTACTTTATATATTTTTCTAATTATTCTAATTTTCTACTCAACAGCTACTAATATAGCTATCTTCTCTATTTCTCTTCTTATATATCTATCTTTTCACTTCTTTCTTTTTAAAAATAATTTCAATATTATCATATATTTTACTTTAATTCAAGTTATCTGTTACAGAATATTATTAAATCACCGAATCAATAACAATTTTTATACTAAATAGCCACAAAAGTTTCATAGGTTATGATTCCAACTTCAGGTATATCATGGTAAAAATATTATCCTTCTTAAAGTAAGGGAAATGTAACATTCTTTACACACAGGTAAATACAACTACTAAAATCACTCAATTGCTTCAGATCAATTAATACTCCGATTTTATGTGATAAACTCATGTAAATTTGAAATTCATCGAAACATTAATCTTTGCCGAAAATTTTCTTTTGTATACTTAGTTTAAATGTCAAAAATGAATATTTGTTAAAATTTGGTAACTGCTTTGGCTTAGTTTGATGTTAAATAAAAGAAAAATAAACATAAAAGCTATTCATTCTATGTATAGCGTCAAAATAAACAAAACTTTATTTTTCTAAGTAGTTAAAAAAATCAAAGGAGAACAAATGCAAGAATGTAAGTTGAGTCGATTCTTTAGTTCTTTAAATAACGCGATAATCCGCAGTAAAATTAACATTACCATTACAGAATAATTGGTTCTCGACAAACTAGACTTCAATAGAAAAAAAAAATAATTTTGCTTATGTTCCTGAACCATTTGTCCTCTTTATGATAAATTATGCATCATTCAGGAGGAAGGTTATATCTTTTAAAATTCACTGTGCGATAGACTATTTTAAAATATTTGCAAATAAAGTTTTAGATCATAACATAATCAAAATGTTTACTTTCTATAGTCACAATATAACCTTCGCCTTGATCAATAAAAAGAAGGAATTTTTATGCAATTACGAATAAGATTGAACATTCGAGATTATCTTCGAGATTTTTAGAAGGAAATGTTTATCATTAATAAAGAAAAGATTGTATCAAAAACTTTAGCATTTTAGGTCACTAATCTTTAAATTTGTATGTGAAAAAATACCAGACCTCCGATAACATGGATTGTATATAACTTAGAAAATGTAACTTAGATAACGAATTGTTGAAAATTTCTTAGCAATAGCTACTCAAATACCAAATGAATTTTGAAGGTCTAAACAGAAGTAGTATACTAATTAAAATGTAATCCTGTTGAAGTAATGATTGAGCATGGAATTTCTTCATTAGCTGAACTTCAGGTCATATAAAACAACACACATTCTTCCTTACACTAAGTCAATAATATAAGGATACAATTAACTTGCAACCAATTTTGCCACCAGCAACCTACTTCATGGCGGACCGGAAATTGAATATTTTCTTTCACTACAAGGTTACCGTAGATGACACAAAAATTTGTTTACCATATGACAAATCCAGTTGTCATATGTTAATCTGACAGAGCTAGCAGCAAATAGCACCAGTAGCTAAGCAGAGATCAACAAACCTCAGCAACAAATCATCTATCCAGTAGGAAGATCACCAGTATCTAATTACTTTGCTAGATACAACAACAAATAGTCTACCTAGATACATTAGCAACATACTTCAACTTATTCAATGAGGATGTATTGAAGAAGATCTTCAGTTCTACTTAGGACGAATTAGTGAACCTGTTTTATTACCTTCTGTACTTCCAGAGTTGGTATCATCGCATGGTTCAGAAAATGTTCATCTCTTTGAAGCAACAATCAGAATCAGTAAACAAGCCTACGTATATCATTCAGTCTATGCAAAGATGTTTCATCTTTTGGGACCCATTTGAAGATCTTTCAAGAACCCAATACAGCATGTAACCAAGAAGAAATCAACCAACCCTGATGTTGAACTTCAAAAAAATTGAGGATTCAGAAGCAGCTAAACCTTCTACGAGTCAACCCATTGAAGGAAGTATTCTTCAACCACATCACCTCAGTCCTAGCTAAACAGGCTACATTTGAAAAGTAGAAACTTCAAAATTGTACTTTCAGTCATTGTTTCAATTTGGAATTTGAGAGCAATTATAGGAAGTTGTATGTTATTTTAGAGCACATTCAAAATTGTAAATATTATGACAACTCAGAGTTATGTTTGCTATTCATTCTTAACTTTCTAGCAACCATTTTACAGTGGGGGTGTAACGTCGTGAGTCACTCCGTTTTTTTTTATCTTTTTAAACATCTTCGTTTCTCATATTCTTGAAACGAAAAACATAATTTGACCATCTCTTGAAAAGGGAGGAACAGCATAGCCTGTCGAGTTTTCCCAGAGTTCGGACACATTTGAAAAAACAAGACTTTATAGTTAACAGATGTCTTGCTATCGACTCGATTTTCTAAACAGTCCCTAAAAACTCTGAGATTAGGGGTCGCGCTGAGACAAACTCTGTTATAGGCGATGCTGGCCCTCAGTTTGGACAAGTGTTCACTTCCGCCCTTGAGTGCAGGCCCACACTGTGTTTCCAAGAAAATGATGATAATGTATAAAACAGACATCCGTCGAAATGACCCCATGTATAAGAAAAAAATAGTTACGATTTCAACAAAAAAATAATATTTACAGAATATTCTAATTGAATACTTAAAATGCATAAAAATTCATTACAACCCTTTTTATTAACTCTTTTACACTGAAACATATTTGTGTGTGTGTGTGTGTGTGTGTGTGAGCACAATAGCATTTAAAAATAATAATCATTAAAAATAATTATAAAACGCTTTAAATTAATTAGCTAAATGATGTAAATTATAACTACTTAATATTTTCAATTAAACTTTTAAAGATTTAAGGTTATGTACGAAAAATACGCGAAAAACAAAAGAAAAGGGTTATGTCAATTGATTAAGATCAATTCTAAGATTAATAGTACTAAATTTGAATTCATATAAGAATTGTTAATCAACTTTTATAAAATAAACGTATCTCGAGGTAACATAACCTCAAAAATGTAAAAATTAAGGAAATAACAAAAACATAATTAAAAACATTCTTAAAATTAATAGAACAAGTCTAATGTCAATTTTAAGGTTAAATAAATATGTCAATCATTCAATAATGAAATTTTCACTCAAACATAACCTTAAAATTGGGAAATTATGAAAAATAAATTAAATAATAACATTTCAGTATCAATGGATTTAGTTAATATTTATTCTTTATTGAATGATTGTGCATTGAATATTATACTGAATATGTTTGTCAAATTAATTATTCATTAATTAAAAGTTATTATAACATAACCTAAAAATTGAAAAACATGGAGACATAAAATTTATTGAATGTACATATAAAATTTGATAGTTCTCATTTGAATTCAGTTAAATTGAAAGAAATAAAACGAATACTCGACATTCACTCTATGAGAAACATAACCTAGAAATGGAAAATCTAGGAAAATTAAATATTGCATTAATCAATATACATTAATCTTTTTCTTTTAAAATAATAAAACATAATTAATATTTAGGCAAAATCAAACCTATATTCATCTGAAATTGTTAAAATACTAATATTATAAACAAATTTGAATTTAAAAATTGTATTACTTATATTTTCAACATTATTTATTGTTAACATTCAATTTTATATTTGAAATTATGTAAGAAATATGTCTTGAATTATTTGTAACTAGGATCCTTGGAAGTGGTACAGAGGGCAGCATCAACAAGAACTACTGTGCTTTAGGGCGGATTTTCTCCACCCACTGACTTTTGAGGTTGACTTCTTAGCTTTTCTAATGAATTCTCTACTCCCACGCAAGCATGCAAGTCCCAATAGCCACCCCTCATTATCGGTTTTCTCTCTCTTCGCCGTTCTTCTTCGTCGTTCTCTTTCTACCCTCAACACACGCCTACACGCTGAAGCGTTTAGGGCCTTTCTTCATTGGTGTTTTCTAAGACTCCCCTAGTTTCTCCCTTTTTTATCTTCCCACTTTTTCTTCTCTCAGAAGCTAAGGGAAGGAAATCCATGAAAAGTTGAAAGACTCTCCAAAAAACTTCCATAGAGAATGGAGTGTCAGAAAACTCCGAAAAACTGTCATCGAGAATGGAGAGTCGGAAATCATTCTTTCAATCTTAAACTATTTCAAATGTAAATTCAAGTCAAGTTAAGTTCATTTCCCACAATTTTCATGTGTGCTACGAGTTCTAATATTCGATTTTGTTATTCTTTAAAATCAGTGTTGGATATTTTATTCCATATTAAGACTGTTCCTGTGTCTGTGAATTTTATCACTATTTGTGATTTTATGCAAATATTTTTGGATTTCCCGCTTCAACAACAGCGTCAGTGCCGTACCACTTTCTAAGGATTCCTGGATTCTATTTTGTTCATCAAATACGACCAATCAAAGTAAGTTAAATAAACAAAAACTCAACATTTAAGTAACTCTCTATTTTCATTTTTTTTCACTCTTCTTTTCCTTTCCTTAATTTTATTCATTTTTCAGGGTAGAATCCCAATCCCGGGCCCGTTTAGTTACTGGGGCTAGGATTGGTCCTTTAATATTATTTTTTCTCGTTCTTTTCTTTTTGTAGGGTACCCCTATTTTAAAGGGCGATACTCCAAAATTGTTTTTTTCGCGTTATAGTTTCCCTCCTTATTAGGAAACTTATGAAATTTTAATTAATCACAAAAAAGGGGAAACCAGAACAAAGCACCAGAAAGGTAATCGATGTCCCGAGCTATTGCGATTAACTTCGTAGGCTCGAATAAATTTTAAAATTAATATAAATAGATTAATGTTATTTTCGGAATTTTCCGACGTGACACTAAATTTGAAATAGTTAAAAACTATTATTTTAGCAGTGAAAACTCGTTTACCATTTCAAATAGTAATTTTTTACGAATACTTTAATAAAAAAAACTACTAATTTAATTAGTGAAAGTTATTTTTAGGTTATGTTAGTACTTATTAGTAGATTTTTACTATTAATTAGTTATTTTTTACTAATTAAAAAAGAGAAAACTCGTTCACGATTTTAATCCCTAAATGCCAGTTTTTAACTAATTTAGATTTAGAGAGTATGGATGGCGCATGAATATTTTTCATTTTACATTGAAAAAAAAGGGAAAAAAGGAGAAAGAGAAAAAAAACTTGTTGTCAATTATCACCTATACAGAATTAATTAAAACTTGTGCAAATTATAAAATCCTTTTATGCTTTTTATATATTTATCCAAAACTTGTCTGAGGATAGAAACAGTGTTTACCGGAGATAATACGAACGGTGTTTGCAGACGTTACTATACTTATCCTGTGTAATTGGCAAACAAGTTCCTCAAGAAATTGTCGATTCGTTTACACAATAAGATGAAGAAAAACGACCAGAAGCGGATGGAAAAAGTGACGGAACCAAGTGAATATTGGCTATCGTCGGACTGCGACATCATTAAAACTTTTAAATTGCATAAGAATGGTTTCCTAGCTTTTGTGGCATAATATGCTATATCGACTGGAAATTCCTTTTAGGAAAGAATGTCATTTAAGAATTTCGCCAAATTGCGAAAATTTTCATTACACTCTTTTCTGAAATTCTTTCATTTCTCAGACTAAGTCGTGCATAATACTACTATTATACGTATAATTATAAAGTAAATTATCAAATTAAAATCTCGAAATAAAGGGCTTTTTAATGTAAAGTAAATTTTATAGAAAAACTCAAATGTAAGGAAATTAAAATGTCAAATGTCAAACAAAAGGAAAAGTATGTAAATAAAATATAAGAATATGAAAAAGATATATAAAAAGATATATAAAAAGATATATAAAAGATAGTAAGAGTAAAAAATTTCTTTTTTAATTTTAGCATTTAACATGACAATTTACTTTTTAACAATGTAATTCAATTTTTATATCAAAGTTACTATTTTGCATAAATCAAAGTTAAATCACTTTTCTTTGACAAATTTATCCCACTATTTTCACTAACCACGTCGACCTTCAGCTTTGTAATTTTCTTCATTATCTTTAGTAATTAACACCCATTAATGTCCTCTTTTCAAAATTGCACTGAAAAATATACGTAATTTAAATTGTATTTCTTTGAAAAGTCATTAAAACTTTAAAAAAAAACGAAAGTATAGAACTCTGTATTAATAATGAAAAAAGTTAATTTAAAAAATGTTTAAAGATTCAGAAATCCATGAGCAATGGCGTAAATGTTAAGGAGCAAAGTTTTTAGGATAGAATTTAACAAATTTTCAAATTAAAAGAAATTGCAAAAAATAACTGTAAATTTGTCAAATTAACTGAAAAAAATAAAAACAATTAAAAATTGGGGAAAGAAATTTAAAATATCATCTTTCATGTAAATGTTTTAAAAAAAAAAGAGAATATTTAAATTTCAGAAAAATGGTTCAGAATCTTAAAAATAAATTGAAAAAAATTAAATAATGGAAAATTAGAAAAAATAATTGAAAATTGAAAAAAAATTATTAAAAATTGAGATAAATAATTTTAAATTGAAAAAAAAAATTAAAATTTGAAAAAATTCATGGAACAAATTACATAATATACATTATTAAACAAAGGAAAGTTAAAGAAAAGTTTAGAAAAATACTTAAAACGTTCAGAAGTTCATTTAAAAAAAAGAAAATAATTAAAAATTAGAGAAAATAAATTAAAAATGATAAACATAATTTAAATTTGAAGAAAATAATTTTTAATTAATGAGAAATAATTAAAAATTTTTTGGAATTTATAAAAGAGAACGAAAGTAATAGGAAATTAAAGAAAATAATACAAAGAAATAACATTTGAATAACAAAATTGAATGAAATAATTGATATATCAGATAAATAGTTAAAAATGTTGGGAATTATAAAACAAATGAAACAAATTGAAAGAAATAAATATCCGGAAATAATTAAATATGATTTTAAATTTTAAAACGTGAAGAAAATAATTGAAATAGGATACAAACAATGACAAGTTGTAAAAAATAAACCACTTTTGAGTGAAATAATTGAAAAAATTACAGAATTTTTTTTTTAATTAAAAAAAATAATTGAGATTTGTGAAAAATACATGATTTTAGAAATTAATTTTAAAAAATGAGAATAACTAAAAATTGGAAGAAGAATTGAAAAAAGCTAAAAATAATTGACGATAATGATTAAATAATTTTGGAAATTATGAAAATAAATGAAAATAATTAAGAATTAAAGAAAATAATTGAAATTTTAGAAAAATACTTAAAAATTTTAGAAACTAACTTTAGAGAATAAGAATAATAATTAACTATCGAGAAATATAATTAAAAAATTATCAAATGAATTCAAAATTTAAAAAAAATAATTGCAATATGATGAAATTAATTCAAAATTTAAAAAAAAATTAAAATATGCTGAAAATAATTTAAGATTGAGAAAAAAAAGTGAAATATGCTGAAAATTACTAAAATATGAAAAATTGAAAACAGTAAATAAAATTTGAGAGAAATATTTGAAAAAAAACATAGAACATATGTTTAAAAAAAGGAAATAATTATAAAATTATTTAAAAAATTTTAATTAAAGAAAATAATTAAAAAATCTCAGAAATAATCGAAAATTGGTGACAATATTTATCTATTATATATTATATATTTTATATTTATTATTGTAAGCCCGTTTATAAACAAATAAATAAATAATTGAAATTTTAAATGAATAATAAAATTTTTTGAAAATTGTGCCAAAATAATGAAAATAATTAGAAATTAAAGAAAATAATAGAAAAATTGCAGAATTTATTTTTGAGCAAATGAAAATAATTGAAAAATAGTTTAAAACATGAAAAATTGATAACAATAGTCTAAATTTGAGATAGTAACTGAAAATTTAGAAAATTAATTGAAAAATAATGAAAATATTAAAAGATGGAGAAAATAATTGCAAAATAATAAAAAAAAATTAAATATGAACAGAATAATTGAAAATTTAAATATATATTCGAAAGTTCAGGAAATTAATTCAGAAATGATGAAAATGATTAAAAATTGAAAATAATAATAGCAAAATGACAAAAAAAATGGTAAATTAAAAAAATTACCATAAATTTGCGATAAATAGTATAAAATTTAGGAATAAATAATTAAATTGATTTAATGTCAAGGGAAAAATAATTAAAATTAAAAAGTGATTGAAAAAACTAAACAAAATAATTGAAATTTGAGGAAGGGAAATTTAAAATAAATTAAATTAAAATTTCAAATAAATGCAATTTAAGTATACCTAATCAAAAATTGCAGAAAATAATTGAAAAATTATAAAAATAGCACAAAATAATTGAAAAGTTATAAAAATAGCACAAAATTTTAGTTTAAGTAATTGAAATCACAATAGAAAAGAATTATGAAAAATTGAAAAAATATTTAAAACAATTAAAATTTAGTACCTATATTTGAAACAACTTTACGGACAATGTAAATATTTTTGTAGTACAAATTTTAAAAAAGGTGCAATATTTCTTATAATATTATTAAATTATTTACTGTTATGATAAAAAATATTTTATTTATAAATTCGTAGGTACATGTAACAATACTACATAGTCAGAATTATGGGACGACTTATTTAAAAATGAATAAAAAACATCTTTAAATGTAATAAAAATGAAAACTTAAGTTTTTTTCTTATTTCATAAAAGCTAAAAAAAAATTCTCAAAAAGAATGGAAATTTCGATCGAAAGAAAATTGAATGGATTAATTTAAGTTCGAATCATTAATAAATTGGAACCAATTGATATTTAAAGAGATCAATATATAATAAAATAAGATAATAATAAAGCATTACATTGAAAAATGCAGAAAATCTTAAAGATAAGCAAAAATTATATCTAGTAGAAATGACAAACTTCTTTAAAAATAAAAGAGTTTAGGAAATTGTTAAAAAAAAAACATTTTTTAAAGAATAAAAAATTATAAGAAAAAAATTGAATTATGCGAGAAAATTAAAAAAATTTTAAAGAAATCGAAATATGATTATCACTTTAGAATATTCATTAAAGAATCAAAGAATGATAATAGAAAATTGCCAAGGAAGAAAAAAATTCATAATAATGTTAGAAAATTAAAAAAAAATGTGGCAAATATTTAAATTAAGTCAAATTGAAAAATAATGTAATTAATTTTTATCTGTGGAATTTTGAAATTATTGTAATTTAAACGTTTGGATAAATTAAAAGTTTGACTTAACTGGAGTTTGGGATTTATTTAGAATTTTAAATTATAAAGAATTACTAAATTGAACATATGAAATTATATTAAACTATAATATTTTTTACTTTCTTTCTACCCGAAAATTTTAAATCCTACTCTCAACCATTTTAAATTCAATTTTTCAAGTTATTGAAGAATACAAGATTAAAATTAAATTTTTTCGGATTTATCTACGAATTTCTTGAAACTTTCCGGATCACTTTAAAAATAAAATCAAATATAGATTTTCAAATAGATTTTTCTGAAAAATAGGGGATAATAGGGGAAAAATATTTAAATAGGGGCTTTTTATAGAAAATAGTGGACCACCTTTGAATCCCATTTTTAATGTAATAGTTTAAACTTTTTATCAAAACTGCACTAATATAGCTAATGAATAAGTTAATTTTAAACCTTTAGTAAATTCTCTGTGATATAAGAGCAATTATTAAACTCTATTCAAAATGCCAGCATCAGAGATATTCTCTAACGAGTTTGTGTTGTAATCTGCTACCGCTACACGACTATAAAATGTCCTCAGAATTAAGAGATGGCTCTCGGGTCCGCATTTCTGAGGTCTAAGACAAGTTTATATGCTCCAATTAGCTCCTTTCAAAGTATTAAACGATGAGAGTCTCGGTATTACGGGAACTTTAATTTACGAAATCTTTTTAACTAGATTTACAATCTTTGTGTGAAAATCGTAATAAAAATCGTGCATTAGTTTGGAAGATTTTCTTTGTCAAGCTGATAATTAATTTTTATGAAAAAGATCCCGGTATTTATGATGAAAGCTTTTATAGAAAAGCAATATTATAAAATTGTAAAATAAATCAAAGCAGCGAGAGATAGTAATGAAAAGAAAATGAATATATAAAACAATGAAAATGTTACTAGCACTTGGTGACAACAATATAAGCAATAATAAAAAAAAAATAAAAAAAAAAGATACTTTTAAATGCGAGATTTTCTCTCGTTTTTCCTTCATTAAAAGTTACAATCTCTGAATTTCCTGACATGAAAACTGTTAGGAGTGAGTGTCCATGAAACGATAAATCCACTCGTTTTAAGAGAGTAATGCATATTTTTATAACTTGTTCGACATTTTCATATTCCATTTGCCATCTAGTCGCAGCATGTGTCTCTTAAAAACAAAATTTCCATATTTAAATGGTGGCTTTTTATATTTTATTTGTCATCTAGACACTCGAGATATTTGTAATCAAATAATAATTTTGTTAAATCATGTGATATTATAGAAAAGATGTTACATTATGAAGATAATAATAAACAAAAATTGTAAAGACATATTTTGGCATATTTATTTTCAGCTTTTTTTTATTCCACAAATATTGTAACGGAATTTCGTAAAGCTCCGACTATTTTCCAATCTCTCCAACAATTTTAAAGATAACTCAACGAATTTATAACTTCAAACAAATTTTTATTATGTAACAAATTTTTAATAGCATTTTTGATAATTTAGAAATATGCGTTCCAGATCATTTTATTTTAAAAACACTGTATTCAATTTCTGTGTATCTCTGACCTAATTATTATTATTCAATCTCTATAACCATTTTTAAAATAATCCTGTTTTACAAAATTTTCGAATATTTTCTACATTTTTTGTTATAACATTTGTAATCGTTTAAAGTTAGGGAAAATTTTTATAATTGTTTTTTTAAAGCTAGACAACAGAGTAGCTAAAAATATTTTTTTAATATTTTTTTTTCACATAAATAAAATTTCATTATTTAGAATAATGAGAAAATTTCGGGAAATATTTATTTTATTATGCATAATAAAAGCACTGATACAATTTCCCCTAAATTTTAAATTCAAATTCCGCAAGTTTCAATTATTTTCTTTAATTTGCTCTAATAAAACATTTTCAGTTTTATTTATTTCCTTCAACATAAAACTAATTTAGTTATTTATTAATTAATTTTAAACTTCTTTCGTTATTTTTCAATTATTTTTACAAAATATGATTTTTGCTTTTTCAAATTAATTTTTTTTTCTTCAATTAACAATTAATTTCTTTAATATCGAATCAAATTAATTTCCTTTCGTCATTTTTCAATTATTATTACAAAATATAATTAAATTTTTTCAAATTATAATTGTTTTCTTCAATTTACAATTAATTTCTTCAAACTCAAATTATTAATATCAATCTATAATGTCAATTAAATAATGTAAGGATATATATCGTCAAATTTGTAAATTCTGTAATTTTCTCAATTCTTTTCTTAAATTTCCATAAATATCTTTAATTTACAATTATTTTTATAATTTTTTTAGCAGTCTTGTTTATCTCAAATATATATTCTGTAATTTTTTTAATTATTTTTACAAATTTTTATTATTTTCTTCTATTTTCAATTATTTCTATTATTTTTCATTACTTTTTATCATGTTCAATTATTTTTTAATTAATTTTCTAGTTTGTTTATTATTTATCTCAAATTCCAGTTATGATTTTAAATTACAATTATTTTCTTTGTTGTAATTTTTTCAATTATTTTCCACATATTAAAATTATTTTCTTTAGTTTTTAATTATTTTTATTACTTTGCAAACACTTTCTCGAATTTGTTATTATTTTTATTATTCTTCAATTAATTTCATAGATTTTAAAATATTTTTCTCAAATTTTAATAATTTTCATCAATTTTCAATTATTATTTTTATTATTTTGCAATCCATTTTTTCAATGTTTGATTATTCTTACTATTCCCGAATTTAATTCTTAAATTTTCAATTATTTATCTTAAATATTAATAATTTTTTTCAATTTTCATTTTCATTTATCATTTTGCAATTATTTTCTCCGCCGTTTAATTAAATATACTAATTATTTTTCAATTAATTTCCTAAATTTCCATTTATTACCTCAAATCTAAAAGTTATTGTATCTACTTTTGAATGTTTTAATCATTCTTTAATTATTTTTCTCAAATTTTAATTACGTTCGACAATTTTTAATTATTTTTTTTAATTTGCTATGATTTTCACAAATTTTATACTATTTTGATTATTTGTAGATTAATTACAAAAATTTCAATTGTTTATCCCAAATTTCCATTAATTTTTTCAATTTTCAATTATAATTGTTATTATTTTTTTAATCGATTTCTTCAATTTTTATTTATTTTTACAAATCCTCAATTAAATTTCTAAATTTTCAATTATTTTTTTCAATTTTCATTTTCATGTATCATTTTGCAATTATTTTTTCCACCTTTTAATTAGATATATTAATTATTTTTCAATTAATTTCTTAAATTTTCATTTATTATTTCAAATCTAATTTAATGTATCCACTTTTCAATGTTTTAATCATTTTTCAATTTTTTTTCTTGAATTTCAATTACATTCGTCGTTTTTTAATTATTTTTAGTAATTTGCAATGATTTTATATTATTTGTAAAATAATATTATATTTATATTGTATTATTATTTATTTTTATATTATTTGCAAATTTTATATTATTTTAATTATTTGTAGATCAGTTACGAAATTTTCAATTGTTTATCTCAAATTTCCACTATTTTCTTAAAGTCTCGATATTTCTATAGTGTTTTAATTATTTTCCTGAATTTAAAATTCTTAAAATCATATTGTAATTTTTTACATATTTTTCATATTTCTTTTACTTTACATATATTCTGCATTTTTTTCAATTATTTTTCTAAAATTGAAAGAATTATCTTCAATTCTCTATTATTTTTATCATTTTTTAATTATTTCACCCAATTTTAATTATTTTAATTTTTATCCAATCAATTTCTAAAAATTTTAAGCATTTTTGTCTCAAATTTCAATTTTTTTATTTTTTTCAATTCCAAAATTTTATATATTTTGCCTTATGCAAATAAATATTGTCTTATTTATCTTTAAGTATTGTATTTAAAATATTTATAATTTTTGAAAATACAAGCTGTAGAAATTAATCTAGTCGTACAATCTAGTGAATAAATTCAAAAGATTTTTAAGTTTCAATTATTGAATAATAGAATTTATTATATTACATCTGTCTTTTAATTTTAATTTAATGTTTAAAATCAATTATTTAATAAATAAGTCTCAATAATCTTTAATTTTAGTAGAAGTACAAAATTACATTTTCCTAGATTGATAAAACAAATGAAGAAAAGTAGCAAGTACCATGTATTTGTTAATATTTTCAAATTTTGAAACATATTTGGTATTCTAAATTTTGAAAATGTGCGATTACAGAGATACTACCAGAAAGTTATAGTAATCATTTTTTCAATCTCCTAACTTTTCCTAAACTTTGAACTTTTACTTGCCTGTTTTCAAATCTTAAAACAATGTTTCAAAACTTTTTTTCAGAGAAGAATCTTAAACTGAATGTTGTAAAGAAGAAAACAACAAGAGATTATAATCCATGAAAATTTGACTCTTTCACAGAGCCAGTATCATTTTGACACAAAACTTTTTTTGAATAATGTTATATTTTACAGAATGAGAATGTTATTTTGTACAACTGCTAAATGTTATTTTGTACAGTTTTGAAAGACGAATTTGTTATTTTGTACAATTTTTTAAAAAGGCTAAAAATCTTTAAGATTATTATCAAAAATCTATTTGTTAAATAATTGTACAAAATAACAAATTCATTTTTTAAAATTGTACAAAATATCATTTAGCAGTTGCACAAAATATCATTCTAATTCTGTACAATATAACAATCTTCAAAAAAAGTTATGTGTCAAAATGATACTGGCTCGACCTTTCACAAAGTTACTAAATTTTCGTTCAGATTAAAATGCTTAACCAAATCTTTAACTGTTTGTAACAACATGTTTTAATGATTAGAGTAAAATCCAAGAAGCATTGTCAATAAGTTGCTCATTAGGAGTTTTGAACCCCTTAAAAGTTGCCTTAAGTACTTGAAGTGTTCCATCGTTTCTGAAACACTGAGTTCAGACGTCGAAACTTGGCGAGATCGGGAGTAAGTGCTTTTGCAGAGCTGATATAGATGCAAAACTAACCAACAAGTTTGAAGTGCAGTGCAGAAGCTGCTGTAATTCTTAATGAAATTCTATAGAGCATACAACTACTTTATTTTTATTTTATATATACTACCAATTCAGTATAAAATCACAACTAATAACTCTCTCAACTCTTCTATATTCGCTATTTCTCGACATGCATGTACTTTTCCAACAACTAGAGAAAAGAAGGCCGTGCCTCAATTTACAAGACTTTTTTTTTAAAGAAGAAACTTGCTTAGCTAGGTAACGATCATCAAGTTATCCGCCTTTCAGACGCGATCGAATTCGCCTCTGATTAAACCGTGAACCTCGAGAATACAAGATGGAAGCGTGTATACCGTTCTGAATTGCAAGTATCCCTCCCAACCAGATGCTTGTTCCCTATATACCCCCAAACTTATATAGAGAATCAGCAACCTCTTTGATTTCCGATGAAAGTATCTTCTCAAAGAGCGGCATAACTTTTCTGGATAAAAACTCAACAGAGATATACACACAACGTTCAGGAACTGGGTTTATTTTTACGAAGAAAACAAACCACGGATTATAATGCATAGCAACACTCTCCCGTTCTACTTTAGAAGTAAGAAGCCGATTTCTAATAAAACTTTGCGGACGTATTATGGAGAGGGCTCGAAAATAACGGAGGTGTGCTTTTATGGCGTCGCTTTTATGTCTTTTTAACTCGTACCAACTTTTTTGTTCTGGCGCCTGCAGAAAATTATGCTCTCTTTAAGGATCTTTTGTTTCACCATAATACTTCTCAATGATACTTTTTTTTCTTGCAAAAAGAGATGAAAATACACTCAACTGGAACGTTAAAAAGGTGGAAAATAAAAGGTAAATACGCAGTTGTACCAACATTCATTATTGACTGATAATATTGTCTTTTAATGTTTATATATTGACTGAGGCAAATGTTTGTTTTTTAACCAATGTTTGTACTTTGACATTTTTTCAATAATAACTTACTTTTTATAATGTATTGCAATAATCATTTTTCTACTGTTGGAAACAAAATTTCAAATAAATTTAAATTTTAAGCAACCTGCTATCATATTGTACATATCTTTGGTATATCTGTCTATCTTTTAAGCTACCTACTGTCTTTGTATCACGTAACGGACAAACATTCTTTGCCCCCTGTATTTCGTACAATTTAACACTTATATTAATATTAATTAATTATATTAATATTATTAATGATCCGCGAATTTTGAAAACGATCCGCAAATTTTTAAGAAATTCTAGGAAGGTAGATCAATCCTTAAAACTTCAATTTTAATCTTGTATTCTTTAATAATAATATGAAAAATTGAATTTAAAATGACCAGAATTTAATCTAGAAACATTTTGATAGAAGGGATGTCGAAAACTATATTAAACTTAATTAATTCCAAGCCATTATTATTTACATAAATCCCAAACGTCAATTAATTCAAACTTTAATTTTTTCAAACTTATAAGTTTTAATTAATCAAAGTTGCAATTGTTACATGTATATTGTAAAATATTAATTAACAGCAACATTAATGAGAAACTTTACACTGCTGTTCGTCATTTAAAACTACAATTCTTTGGAAATGCAAATAATGAAAGTTATGAGAATAATTACAAAATGGAAAAGAATATATATGAGAAATGAGGAAAATAATTGACAATTAAAAACAAAGTTCGAAAAATGGCTAGATTACTACACAATTGTTAAAAATAATCTAAAAAATTAAACAATATACATTCAGTTTAAGGTAGTTCTCCGGCAGTTATACTTGAAAAAATCGATTTTCTATGAATTTTATTTAAATTGTGAGAAAACGTTATTTTATATGTGCCTTCTATATTTGGTTAAAACTTCAGTACCCCTTGCGATGCTCAAAATTGAGATATTCAGGTTGGAAATGTCAATTTTGTATGGAAAATGATAAAAATAGAAATTTCGAACATGAATATCGCAATTTTGAGAATCGCAAGGGGTACTGAAATTTTAACCAAATAGAAGGCACATACATAACGTTTTCTCACAATTTAAAGAAAATCCATAGGAAATCGATTTTTTCAAGTATAACTGCCGGAGAACTACCTTAAACTAAAAACTTGAAAACTTAAGAAAATTATAAAAAAAAATTGATAATAATGGAGAAAAATTATAAAACGTGAAAATAATTCACAATTGAAAACAAAATTCAAAAAATGGATAGATTAATACACAAGAAAAAAAATAATTGAATAACTCCAAGGATCATTATAAAACTTTAATAGACTAATTGCAAATTGAAAAAATTGTAGCAAATAATTTTAAATTGCGAAAAATAGTTAATAATTGAAAAATGAGAATAATTAAATATTTTAGAAAATATCTACAAAATGACCAGAATAAAAGACTACTGAATAAAAATTGATAAAATATATAGCAAAAACTTTAAATTAAAAAAAAATAATTTAAAATTGAAAAATGAAGAAAATTTTAAGAAATAATTGTTTGAAATAATTGCGCATTGAACGAATGAATTGAAAATCGACAAAAATTATTAAAATTGAATAAAATAATTGAAAATTGGAAATTTAAATTCAAATTTAAAGAATATAATTAAAAATTGAAAAAAGTATTTGAAAAAAGCTGAAAGTTATTGAATATAGAAGAACACAATTAAAAACTGAAAAATGGAATTGAAATTTGAAGAAAAAATTGAGAATTGAAAAAATGAAAATTTGAAATTAACGAATCTTATTGATAAGGGAGAAAAATAATTGGCGAAAGGCCTTATTTTAAAATATTAAAGAAAATAAATGACAATTGAAAAAAAATCAGAAAATGACTAGAATAATGCACAACTGAAAAAAATAATTAAAAAGGTTGAAAAATAATAACTTTAAGAGAATAAATAAAATTTTTAAGTATTGTAAGAAATGACTAAAAATTAATAAAAATAATTAATAAACGAAAAAGATAATTGAAAAATAACAAAAATAATAGCAAAATTGAAGATAATTTCTGAAAAATAAGGAAAATAATTGCCAATTAAAAAAAAAATTCGAATACTGGCTAGATTAATACACAAATGGAAAAAATAATTTAAAAAATCAAACTATAAATATTTAATTAACAAAATAATTGAAAATTGAAAAATTAAGAAAATTATAGAAATATTTGTTGGAAATAATTGCTAATTGAACAACTGGATTCAAAAACAAAACAAAAAAAATTGAAAATGAAGAAAATAATTGAAAACTTCAGAAAATAATAAAAATTTGGAGAAAATAATAAAAACTTGAAGAAATAAATTCATAATTTAACAATTAAACTGAAATTAAAAAAAAAATTCATAATAATGAAAAAAAGTACAAAACGTGAAAATAAATCACAATTGAAAACAAAATTCAAAAAATGGCTAGATTAAAACACAAACAATAATAATTGAAAAACTTTAAGAATCATTATAAAACTTTAAGAAACTAATTGCAAATTAAAAAGATTGTAGGAAATAATTTCAAATTGCGAAAAATAGTTAATAATTAAAAGAAATAATTGAAAAATGAAGAAAATTATAGGAATAATTGTTGGAAATAATTGCCCATTGAACGATTGGATTGAAAATCGACAAAAATAATTAAGATTGCATAAAATAATTAAAATTTAAAATTTTAAATTTAAATTTAAAGAATATAACTAAAAATTGAAAACAGTGTTTGAAAAAAGTTTAAAGTTATTGAATATAAAAGAAAACAATTAAAAACAGAAAAATGGAATTGAAATTTGAAGAAAAAATTGAGAATTGAAGAAGATAAAAATTTGAAATTAACTAATCTTATTGATAATGGAGAAAAATAATTGGCGAAAGGCCTTATTTTAAAATATTAAAAAAATAATTGACAATTGAAAAAAAAATCAAAAAATTACTAGAATAATGCACAACTGAAAAGAATAATTGAAAACGTTGAAAAATATTTCTAAAATTTTTTAAAGAATAAAGAAAAAATTTTATTATTGTAAGAAATAACTAAAAATTAAAGAAAATAATTAATAATTGAAAAAAGATAATTGGAAAATAACAAGAATAATTGCAAAATTGAAGATAATTTCTTAAAAATGAGGAAAATAATTGACAATTGAAAAAAAAGTTCGAAAAATGGCTAGAATAATACACAACTAGAAAAAATAATTGAAAAAATCAAACTATAAATATTTAATTTAAAAAGTAATTGAAAATTGAAAAATTAAGAAATTTATAGAAATAATTGTTGGAAATAATTGATAATTGAACAATTCAATTAAAAAAAATTGAATCGAACAAAATAATTGAAATTGAGGAAAAAATTTAAAATTGAAGAATGGAAATGGAATGTTTAAAACAGAATTAAGAACTAAAGAGAATAATTAAACAATTGTACTTAAAATTAAAAAGCATTATTGATATTCAAAAACATAATTAAAAATTGAAAAATGTGATTGAAATTTGAAGAAAATAATCAAAAATTGAGGAAATAAATTGTAATTTGAAATAATGGTTTATAATTGAAAAAAGTCAAATTTTTTAGGATATTGAATAAACCTAATTGAAAATTGTAGAATGGAATTGACTTTAGAAAATAATTCATAATTTAAAGAAAATTATAAAATCACGAGAATAATTTAATATAAAAGAAAATAATTGAGAAATGCGCAAAATAATTGACAATTGAAAAAGAAATTCGAAAACTGTCGAGAATATTCTACAACAGAACAAAATAATTAAAAAAGTTAAAGAATAATTATAAAATTTAAGGAGAATAATTGTTAATTGAAAACGGTTGAAAATTATAGAAAAAATTGTAGACTTATTTATCCTCTAATTTATATCACTTTCTTGAAATATTTAATTATTCTTTCTTGCAATTTTTTCTTTTTCAAAAAATTTTTTTGGTAGGTTATGTTTTATATTGCTTTTCTGTATTTTCAGAAAATCACTTAGGTAACTTTAATTTCTTTTTAAAAAATTTTCTTTTTTTATGCGTTTAATAATAATTTTTTATTTTTTAGATTTGTTTTTAATTTTTATTTTTTTATAAAAATTACTTCAGGTAATTTTATACAGTTTTATTTTAACAATATTTAGAAAAATTTATTTACTTTTCCAGTGATTAATTTTATATATTATTACAATTTTGAAGTTGTAAAATATAATTTTTTTCAATTTTATGATGTTTAAAATATTTTTTCGGTTTTTTGTCCTTTGTCATAACTTATTAATTTTTATAGTTTTTAAAGACTTTTCTTCTTTTATTTAATTTTTCGTAAATTTGATCTTATAATAAATTTTCTCATTTGATCAAAATTTCTCTATTTCTTAGGAATATTGGTTTTTTTCTTAAAATTGTTTAATTGTTTTTAATTGATTCTTCATTTAAAGAAAATTATTGCTTTTTGCTTGAATTTCAAAACAAGTTTTTAAAGTATTTTTTTATCCTTAGTAACATTTTTACGCTTTTTTACTGATTATTTTATTTATTTTCTTAATTTAAAAAAACATGTCCGCAATTATTTCAACTTTTTGAAAATCATTTTTTCTTCTCTTTTGTAATTTCAATTTTCTGTTTTAAAAACTTTTACTGTTTATTGCGTATAGTATTTTGATTTTAAAAAAGCAATTTAATCAATCTTCTTTAAACTGTTTAATACTTCATAACACATTATTATCATATTTCTTCATTTTCTTTCTTTTACTTTCGTTGATTTTTTAAACGTTTTTATTTTTGAAAAATTTATTTATTTTTTTGCAGGTTTTTCAATTAGTACATTTTTTACATCTTTTTGCTTTAACTTTCCCATTTCAATGTAAATTATCCTTAACTTTCTTATCTGTTCATTCATAATACTGGTTTTAATAAAATTTTGTAATTTTTATAATTTATGTAAAATTTCATTTTTTTTACATTTTGTTAAGATTCTTTTAAAATTTCCTCCGTTGTTTAAATGATTTTTCGCTAGAAACTTTGGTAAGATAAAAATGCAGAAACTTTTGATTTTTTAGGGGGGAAATTTTTGTGTGCTTCAGGCCCGTGACAGCCTTGATTCGGCCCTGCATACCACTTTATTTATATTTGATATTTCTCTCTATCTCAAGTTACCTGCCATCTCACTATACCTATCTTTGTTATCTCTCTCTATCTTAAGCTACTTTGTCTTTGTCTCTCTCCCGTAACGGACAAACAATCTTAAACTGCGTAACAACTCTTTGCATAACAGACTTATAGTTGCCTACACTGTAAAAACAAGTATCTTATTTTAAGACATTTTTGTCCTCACTTTTAAGACGTTTTAAAGTGTCTTAATTTTAAACCAATGAGAAAGCTTCTTTTAAAATTATTAACCAATGAAATAGCTTGAAATAACCGTAAGACGCTTTCTTAATGTCTTGTGTCTTAAAATAAGACACTTAGAAGACAGCAGTTTTTGCAGTGTAATTTCTTGTATAAGACACTTTAACTATCTTTGTTATCTCTCTCTATCTTAAGCTACCTACTGTCTTTGTCTTCCGTAACGGACAAACAGTCTTAACCTGCGTAACAATTCTTTGCATAACAGACTTATATCTGCCTAATTTCTTATATAGGACACTATACCTATCTTTGTTATCTCTCTCTATCTTAAGCTACCTACTGTCTTTATCTCCCGTAACGGACAAACAGTCTTAAACCCCGTAACAGTTATTTGCTTATAGCTGCTTTATTTTTTTATATAGGATCGTCGTCAAAGGAAAGGTAAGTAATTGTCAGCTAAGATTGCTGTATATATTTGAGCAATATATATAACGGATAAACTAAAACGGATAAGGTCATTGTAATCTGTATTTCAGGAAGAGCAACGAATTACAATTCGGGTTAGACGATAAGTCGGGAGAGGATATAATCATCGGTAAATGGTCTGTAAGTAACGAAACCGTTGTTGGACTATCGGAGACTAGGTGCGGTGGGTTGCCATTATTCCTCTGCTGCTCCCCTCGTAGTAGACACTACGATATCTTGATTATATTCCAGTTAGAAAGCAACTTTTCGCTACCAGCTCAACCTTGTTGGAGACATCGCATTTATCATTAAGTGAGTTCAAGTAAAGTGAAAACCGCAAATTTCTTGCCTTTCTGCTATCGCTGTATCTCTTCCTTGATAAAAATGATTTGCACTCTGAGAGAACAGACTTCATTTCTCTTCTTTCATTATTATCGAAAAGTTCTATATTTTTTCCCAACATTCCTCTCTTGCTTGAATGGCCATTAAATTTCATTCGAAATCCGAACAAATGAAATAACAATTTTTTAACTGTTTAAATAAAAAACCTTTTTTTTTTTATCAAATGTTACTCAATTTTTGAATTTGTTTCCATGATTTAAACATTCCATATATTTGCAAAATTCAACTTTTTTTTTCAACTCAATTCGGTATTTATTTACAGCAAGAAAAGTGTTTTATTTGATTCTTTAAGGTTCAACGAACTTGTAGAAGTCTGTTTCGTTGGGAAGAAAATCCAATCGTATTTTTACTGCTGGAGAAAAAGGCAATTCTTCGTACATTGCGACTGGTTCTCTATCTTCAAAATCTTAGGCTTTAGAAGTTCTTCCGTTCGATCGCACTGCAATGTTCAGACAGTTTACAAGAGAAATGTTCAACCTGGTACATTGACCGTCATCTATGTCTCGATTTCGAAAATTTTCACCACGTAGCAACGTATTTCTCACAACGTCCAACTTTTTTTTTTCAAGGCTCGACACAAGATAAACGTTTGATTGTTATTTTATTCCTGAATCCTCCGCAAAAGCGTCATTGATTTTATTTTTATAGCCCATAAAAAGAAGAATCAAACGATGAATTTCTCATTTTGTACTGCGAAATTTTCCACAATGAAATCCTTCATTATTTTGGTAAATTGCAGATTAATACCTGATTTCATTGCTTCTGTCATTTTTAAAATTTTATTTTCTTCAATTACAAATATCTTCTTAAATTTGTTAAATTTATTTTTCTCGATTTCTGATGATAACCTTTAATTCTTTCTTTAAATGTTCGCCTAGCTAAAAACCATGGGTTTTTTACTAAATTAAGTCCTAAAATATATTTTCTATATAAAATTAAAAAAAAATTTCAAAAATACTGTAGCAAGAATTTTACTAGACTCTAATTTATTAGCGTTGTTTGTATTCAAATACGTGCATAAGCTTTTGATAAAAAGCGATCCTTTTAAACTAATTAATTATCACCTACATTTCAAAGGATTCGAGATGAAACGATGTAACCCGTGTTAAAGTAAACATTTACCGTTAATTAACTCGGAAGAAATCCATAAGAAACTTCCTCTGATAAATTCAAGATAAAGTACAAAATGATGGATGAATTTAACAAAAAGGTATTTCATTTCACTGCTTTATAATTATTTCTTTCTGTTTTGTGTGGAATAATAAGTTAGAAAAAATTATATAAAATTATAATCGAAATTATTATTGTGATAGAATTCTTGAAAACTACTTATTTTTAATTATATCTCTTATATTATTATAAGACTTAGTATTTATTATTTGCAACATTAACGCGCGCCCAAGCGCTACAAACTTTGCATTGTTATTGGTCATTTAAAAATTAAAACTATAAATTTTTGCGAATTCAAATAATGAAAATTACGAAATTGAAGTATATTTCAGAAAATTGACGAAAATAATTGAAAGTTGAAAAAAAAACTTCAAAAAGTGGCTACATAATTACACAATTCAAAAGAATAGTTTTAAAAATTAATCAATCAATATTAAATTTGAACAAAATAGTTTAAAATAATTGCAAATTGAACAACTGGACTGAAAATCGAAAAAGATAATTTAAATTGAAGAAAATAATTAAAAATTAAAGAAAAAAATTGAAAAATTAAGAAATAAATTGAAATTTTGAGAATTAGATTAAAATTTTAAAAAATAATTGATAATTGTAAAAAAAATTTTTAAAATGACGATAATAATTGACAATTAAAAATAAAATTCATAAAATGGCTAGATTGATACACAACCTAATAAAATAATTTTAAAAATTAAAGAATAGGTAATTATAAAATTTTAAGATAATTGAAATTTGAAAAAATTGTAGGAAATAATTGCAAATTTAACAACTGGATTGAAAATTGAAAAACATTATTAAAATTGAAGGGAATAGTTCATAATTGGATAATTGAATTGAAACTTTAAAACAATTTTTATGAGTGATAAAGATAACTGAAAAAATCCGTGAAATATTAAATTTTGAGGAATTAATTGCAAAGCGTTAAAAATAATTGAAAATTAAAGAAATTGATTAAGAATTGAAGAAAATAAATAAAAATTGAAGAAATAAATTGGAAATTAAAGAATTAAATGAAATATGAAGAAATAATTGATAATTAAAAAAAAATTACAAAATGACGTAAATAATTGACAATTGAAAACAAAATTCAAAAACTGAATAGATTAATACACAACCGAAAAAAATAATTTAAAAAATCAAGGAATAATTATCAAACTTAAAGATAATAGCTACAAATTGATAAAATTTAATTAAAAAGAATTCAAAATTGCAGAAAATAATTGAAGGAAAAGTTAAAAAATGACGAGAATAATTGAAAAAGTTAAGAAATTATGTGAAGAATGAAGAAAATTATTGTCAATGCAAAACAAAATTCGAAAAATGATTAGATTAATAGAAATTAAATAAAATTGAAATTATTCAATTTTATCAATTAGATATTGATTAATTAAAAAATGAAGAAAATTATAAGAATGTTGTTATTGAAGTTATTGAAAAGAAAAAAAAAAGAAAAAAATGACATCTGGATTGAAAATTCGAAAAAAATAAGTAAAATTAAAAATATTGATTGAAAATTGAAAAAAACAATTAAATATTGAAGAATGGAATTAAAATTTAAAGACCATACCTAAAAATTGAAAAAAAAGTAATTAAAAAAAGCCGAGAATTTATGAATATTGAAAAGAATAATTGAAAACTGAAAAATGGAAATAAAAATTAAAAAATTGAATCAAAAATTTAAGAAAATAATTCAACAGTTGAATTTAAAATTAAAAAAACTTAGTGATAATCGAAAAAAATATCAGAAAAAAGGCGATAATTTTTTAATACTAAAGAAAATAATTGAAAATTGACAAGTGGATTTTAAATTTGAAGAAAACAACTGAGAATTGAAGAGAATAGTTATAGAATTGAACAATTAAATTGAAAATTTTAAATAATTTTTATGAGTGAAAAAAATAATTGAAAAAATCCGGAAATTATTCTATATTGAGGAATTAATTGAAAATCGATAAAAATATTTGAAAATAAAATAAAATATTTGAGAATATCAATTCTTAAATATTTTCTTTTATTTAAATAATTAAATAATAATTAAATAATAATAATAAATAATTAAAATTTGAAGAAATAAATTGGAAATAAATAAATTAAATGGAAATTTTAAGAAAATAATTGATAATTAAAAAAAAAATTATAATATGACGAAAATAATTAACTATTTCAAGAAATAATTAAGAATTGAAAAAAAAAATTTTAATGGTGAGAATAGTCGATATTCGAACAAAAAAGACTTTTTAATATTAATGAATAATCATAAAATTGAAGTAGAATTGAATTGACAATTTATTAATTGTCAATTGAAAACTGATGAAAATTATGGAAAAATTGTAGAAAATAAATGAAAATTGAAGAAATCAATTGGCAAATAAAGAACTGTATTGAAATTTGAAGAAAATAATTGATAATTGAAGAAATACGAGAACTATTGAATATTGAATAAAATAATTGAAAAATGCTATCTATTTATTTAATACATATATAGGGGTTCAGTAAACCCATTAATCAAATTACATTAAATTATATTATTTTACATACATCGGTAATAGTATCTGAAGTGAATTATTGAATATTAAATAAAATAATGGAAAAATGCTATTAAAAATTGAAAAAAAAATAATTAAGAATTAAAGAACCAAATTGAACATAAAATAATTAATCAGAAATTTTAAGATAATAGTTACTGAAAATCATAGAAAAAATTATAGATTTATTTATTAATGGATTTAAAATTATTTGAACTAATATTTGTAATTTTAATCAAATTAAATGCATTTTTTAAAAAGTATCTGAATTAAAACAAAAAATATTTATGTGCCAAACTTTTGATCTGGACAGAATAAAAGTGTGAATGAATCTTAAGATTAATATTATAAATTAATTTTCGCACAGAATTAATAATCTTTTCCCTCAGGGATGAAATCTTACGAATATTAGAACATGTTTTTCTTTGGGCTTTAACGAGACTGAATGTAATAAAAGCAGTTACTATATGAAGATATTTTGTTACAACAAAATTTTATTAATCTAATGCTTAAGTAAAGCTTGGAAGAAACTTTGTGGAGCTATCGTTTCAAACATTACAAACTGTCAAGTTAACTTGTTTTACAACTTGTATTGTTAGTTCAGGCAGGATGGCCTCATCAATCTTCTTATCAAGTCTTCCCATAAGAACGCTTTCAATAATTTCTATTAACAACATCGTAAACCTCTATTACTATATTTCACTCCTATTATTCTGATTGCGCAATCTTTCTAAATCAGAGTCTCAAACTACAAAGTCATCCGTTTCTTTAATGATCAACCTCAATCATAAGTATTGGAAAAGTTAAAAGAAACAAAAATATATTTTTTTAGCTATAGGGGAGAACGGAACAAAATGCCTATGTAAAAGTTTGGGGTAAAAGAAAATTATTTAATTTTAATTTTTTTACCCTGTTTTTCCGTAATAAAAATTTTTAAACTCGTTCCATGAATTAAAATACAACAGTTGTATAGATAATGTGAATTTTGCATTTAATAATTTAACTTGTGCACCAATAATATAAAATTTTTACCGATATTTTAAATTTAACGTTAATAACACGAAAGAGAGTAATACTCTAAATTCCAGTTCGATATTGAGGTGGAAATTCTACGAATGAGATATCACTTTGTGCGGGTTTTTTGTACGTATCGTATGCATCACTAAAGGCTGTGATGCACGATCAAAAGTTCAGGATGAGAGAGGAATCGATTCAGGATATCAAAATAAATACATTTAAACTAACGGATTTTAAAAAGAATCCCAAGCTTTGAAAATAAAAAGTACATTTCTGCTACCCTTAAAAAACGTTTACCTTTAATCGTTTCTATATTTAAAAAAAAATGGTTTGTACTAAATGTTTGCCAACCAGGTTCACGTTTATTTTAAAACTTTGAATATTTTCATGTTGAGAAAGCATTTTAACTCTTTTCATTTTTTTTCAATTCATTTACAGAATTCTGTTTCTAGAAAATCCAATGAAACACTCTTTAACCTTTGAAAAGCTAATAAAGAAAAAGACTTTTAAAAATTATTTCATACGTATTGAAATATTTATAAACTGTTGTAAAATAAATCTGTAAAACTTAATTATTTAAAACTATCAAAAATAGTTACAGAATCATTTAAACAGAAAAAGTTAATTATAAACTTCTTTATACTCTTATAATATAAAATCTTTTAACTTTTGTTAAACTAATTCCAAACTTTTCCAATATTTAAAAAACTAATTTCGAAATATTCCATTATTTAAAAACCTGATTTGACAATCTTTCAACTTTCAAAAAACTCAATTTTCGAAATTGTTTTAACTTTCAAAAGAGGTGATTGAATAACTTTTATTTTTGAAATAACTTTGGCTTAATTTCTAATAAAAATTTCAGGGTCCAATTAAAATCCTTTTACATGCAAGAATCGTTTGCTTCAAAGAATTTTTTATGTATAAAGTAATTCTATGCAAAAAATTTGATTTCTTTTAGAATAAAATATTTGAATAAACAATTAAATACTATAATATATTAAATTAACATCTTATTTTATTCAAATATAAATATATAATGCACATTTAATGATAATGAAATAAATAAAGAAATTAATTTCGTAATTGTCAACAGTTGGAGGTGGATTTTTTTCAGGATTTTAAACCTTCGAAAAAGCTCATCAAAACATTAAAAAAAAATCTACACGCAAACTTTAGGTTAAATATATTATTATCATCTCTATCTAGAAAACAAGCAATAATTGAAATAAAACTAATATTAGATTGACTCTGGCGTAAGAAAATAGTCGATACATATTGTGGAGAACTCGCAATACAAAATAGTGGAGAATGGCAAATACGGACGGAACAGGACATCAGGAAAAGAAAGAGTTTACTTTTGTAGTTTATACTTCTCATATGTGGGCTTTCGAATCCAAAATGCAGCTCACGCAGAGAATCTAAAAAAGTTAATATCTGCCGTCGAGTCGGCGTGCCTTGACTTCAAAGCAGATTTGTTTTCGCATTTCCAGGTTTATTTGGCCCGGTTATAGCACTCATTCTACTGCACCTACTACTCTTCCCATTCTCTCGTTTTTTCTTACTGTTCAGATAGTGCTTTTCGTCGTTATGAACACGAAGATCTTGTTAGCCTCTTTGCTTCAAGAATGGACGGTATTTCATCGTTTCAAAGTCGTTGTACTCGATATCACGAAAACTAAATAACCCTTTATTATATTTTTGCAATTTCTTCCATTTCGACCTAGAAAAATTCCTCTATCTTCAGCTTTTCCATTACATAATCTAATCGAATTGTCTTTCATTTCATCTTTTGTTCTAACAATATTTTACAACCTAATAAGATTCGTCAAAAAAAAAAATTTAGTTTACTCCACAATTTTACGATAATTCTGTTAAATATTGTTCATTATTCTTGATAATAGCTTTTATTTTTTGAGTTTTTAAACATAAATTTTGAGTTCTTTCGAGTCACAGCGCAGCAAGTTTTGTAGTTGTTGACGTTTTTAAAAGGTTACAAGGAAAAACATTACGAGGAAGAAGCGATAGTTGTTAAGTAGCGGTTGCCAGGCAACAGTTGCTAAGTAACGGTTGCTAAGCAACAGTTGCTAAGTAACGGTTGCTAAGCAACAGTTGCTAAGTAACGGTTGCCAAGCAACAAACGGTAAGTAACGGTTGCTAAGAAACAAGTGCTAAGCAGTGGTTGATAGTAATGGTAGCTAAATAACGGTTGCTAGGTAACGGTTGCTAAGTAACGGTTGCTAGGTGACGGTTGCTAGGTGACGGTTGCTAGGTAACGGCTGCTAGGGAACGGTTGCTAGGTAACGGTTGCTTATCAACGGTTGATATGTAACCGTTCCTAATCAACGGTTGCCAGGCAACAGTTGCTAAGCAGCGGTTGATAGTAACGGTAGCTAAATAACGGTTGCTAGGTAACGGTTACTAGGTAACGGTTGCTAGGTACCGGTTACTAGGTAACGGCTGCTAGGAAACGGTTGCTAGAGAACGGTTGCTAGGTAATGGTTGCTAATCAACGGTTGATATGTAACCGTTGCTAAGTAACGGTTGCTAAGCAGCGGTTGATATGTAACGGTTGCTAAGCGGCGGTTGATTTGTAGCGGTTGCTAAGCAGCGGTTGATATGTAACGGTAGCTAAGTAACGGTTGCTAGGAAACGGTTGCTAGGGAACGGTTGCTAGGTAACGGTTGCTAATCAACGGTTGATATGTAACCGTTGCTAAGCAATGGTTGCTAGGAAACGGTTGCTAGGTAACGGTTGCTAATCAACGGTAACTAAGTAACGGTTGATAGTTAACGGTTGCTAAGCAGCAGTTGCTAAGTAACGGTTACTATTCAGCTGTTGCTAAGCAACAGTTACTAACTAGCCCTTACCAAACAAATATCTCTTATATTTTTCCTCTTCGCAATTCAACTCTCCATCAACTTACAAATTTCCCTTAACTATACCAAAAACCAACACCTTTTCCAAAGAACAAATCCTCTTCGTGGTGGTTCCTTGACAAGAAGCTTGGACGATTTTTTTCTTGGTAGGACATATGTCACGTACGAACCCTACGGCGATTTTTTTTCTCTTGTGTCCTTCCTGAACTGGTTTTCCACGTGACGACAAAAAGACCAACGCCAGAATTAAACTCTTAGCTGAATCCATGAATCCGTAGAGCCATTTTCGGCGGGGAAAGCCACTTCCTGAGTCTGTCGTGCACTGCAACCGTATTTTACTCGATTGTGTTAGCCTTTCCTGGCTTCCCTTGCCCTAGGTAGTTTATAATGTCGCAGACAAAAGCCAACGGGAGATAGAAAAATTCACTCGGGAAGCTGACTAAATTCCGGTGCGTCCATTTCACTGATAGTCTTCAGCACGCAACTCGACCCTTTTGCTTTAGTTCCCACCGAGATGTAAATTCTATGCTCTACCCAGTCGAATGCCAGCTTCCATTACGCTCCAAGCGAAATGAAATTGAGCCCAGAATAAAATCAAAACATCTCTGACCAGCAGCAGCATATCGTCATAATATACTTGATGTTTGCTTCTACCAAACCTTCACATTATATATTTCTCTTTTAATTTACTTTTTTAAGCCTTGGCAAACTGATAAAAATATTTACTGCAATTTAAATAAATGTTTGTTATCTTCTTGCTTGTTTTTTCTCATTTTTTACCTTCTTTTCTGTTTTTTTTCGTATTTTTCCAACAGTTAAAGTTCAGAATTGAACATTTGTTATTGATTTTCGTTCACAAGATTTCTGATATTTTTCCTCGCTTACGAAAGTTCTGTTTTCAATCAATACTGAAAATATAACATAAATTTCAAGTGTAAAATGTTCAAATCAAACTGCATTTTATTCGCGCTGGTATAAAGTTGAACCATATTGCTTTGATCTTTTTTACGGTAAACTGAATACTCTATTAATTTACGATCAAAAATGAAATTCAGAAATTGCCCTGACGTTTATATTATTTGAAATCAAGGAGTGAAAATAGTTTTGTGTTTTGCCCTTCAATTTGAACGGCCAGAAATTTCGAAAATAAAATTAATTAAACGTCTAAGTTCTTTTTAAGAAATAGAAAATTAAATAAAATTATTTTTAATTTAAATATTATCTGTGTTGAGTAAACTATTTTTAAAGTAACAAAAATAATTTTTAATTTCTTGGCTATATTTCTCAATAATTTATTAAATTAATTCCTTAAACTCATTAAACTTTTATTAATTTTCGCAATCCTCGTTTAATTTAAAACTATTTATAATAATGTTAAATATGTATTTGAAGATGGAACGTGAAAAATTAATCTGAAGTTGGGTTACAAAAAGAGATCATAAAAAGAGTTAAAAGCAGGAAAATCTTTCCTTCAAAGCAATAGTTTCTTCTTCTTTTTCTCTTCTTTCTCCTTATTTTATGAGAAATAAAAAATTCTAATAAAAAATTATTAAGAAGGTTATTGCTGGACCACTATAAAACTTCGAGGACTTTAAATTAAGAATATAAACTATTATCACAAAAAACATGATAAATATTAGAGAGACATTTTCTCAGAAAATAAGTTATGTATAAAGCAGTAAAACCAAATAAAGTGAACAAAGTTCGTTTATTAAAACTATGTAACGCAATATTTTCTAAATTAGAACAAGAAATAATAAAAATAGAAGAAATATGAAACTAGAATATACATATCGACTAATTCTGAAATTCTGGTAAAAATATTTTGTTAGTCAGTTTTTACACGTATTTAAAAAACATAAATTGAATTTAAATAAATCTGAATTTTTCGTAACAAAATTTTTAAGCTACGGAATTAAAAAAAAAATTATTTAGCGCGGATTTTCATTTAACATAATTTTTAGTCACTAAAATTTTTAAATTTCATAAAATCCTTTTAACAGAATCTTCAATTGTATAAATTATTTACGCGAATTGATATTAAAATTTTATTTTTAAAACGTTGAATGTTCAATTGTTACTGCTTGTTCCTAAGCAACTGTTACTTAAGAGCGGTTGCTAAGCAATAATTATTCATCAGTTGCTAAGCAACGGTTACTAGGCTGCCGTTTTAGGGCTCCCGTTGTGAGCAACAGTTATTTATCAGTTGCTAAGCAACAGTTACTTAGTAGCGGTTGCTAAGCAACGGTTACTTAGCAGCGGTTGCTAAGCAACGGTTACTTATCAATTGCTAAGTAACGGTTACTTGGCTGCCGTTTTAGGGCTTCCGTTGCTGAGCAACAGGTATTTATCAGTTGCTAAGCAACTGTTACTAAGGAACGGTTACTGTGCAACAGTTACTTAGCAGCGGTTGCTAAGTAACAGTTACTTAGTAGCGGTTGCTAAGCAACGGTTACTTGGCTGCCGTTTTAGGGCTCCCGTGGCTGAGCAACAGTTATTTATCAGTTGCTAAGCAACAGTTACTTAGCAGCGGTAGCTGAGTAACGGTTACTAGGCTGCCGTTTTAGGGCTCCCGTTGTTGAGCAACAGGTATTTATCAGTTGCTAAGCAACTGTTACTAAGGAGCGGTTGCTAAGCAACAGTTACTTAGCAGCGGTTGCTAAGCAGCGGTTATTTATCAGTTGCTAAGCAACTATTACTTAGCAGCGGTTGTCAAGCAAGAGTTACTTAGTAGCGGTTGCTAAGCAACGGTTACTTAGCAGCGGTTGCTAACCAACGGTTACTTAGCAGCGGTTGCTAAGCAACGGTTACTTATCAGTTGCTAAGTAACGGTTACTTGGCTGCCGTTTTAGGGCTCCCGTTGCTGAGCAACAGTTATTTATCAGTTGCTTAGCAACTGTTACTAAGGAACGGTTGCTATGCAACAGTTACTTAGCAGCGGTTGCTAAGTAGCGGTTACTAGGCTGCCGTTTTAGGGTTTCCGGCGCTGAGCAACAGTTATTTATCAGTTGCTAAGCAACTGTTACTTAGGAACGATTGCTAAGAAACAGTTACTTAGCAGCGGTTACTAGGCAACAGTTGTTTATCAGTTTCTAAGCAAAAGTTATTTATCAGTTGCTAAGCAACGGTTACTTAGCAGCGGTTGCTAAGCAACGGTTTTAAGACTCTTGTTGTTAGGTTCAATTGCGTTTTTGTACCTTAGTACCCACAGCTAACGGTACTTATTTATCACTTTAATTCTCCTAGGGTAATTTGAATCAACGATAAATGAAAAAAATAACACAAAAAATTCCAAAACAAAAAGACGAAGAATAAAGTAGGAGTAAAAATGGTGGAAGATCATAGCGTCTGTCTAAAATGTTAAATGTAATTTATTCAAAAAAAGACGGTTGCAAGGCGATTTCTTCGTTTTCGTTCATCCATCGGCTGTCGGCGACTATTTGCATTAAGTAGACGCTTCCGAATACGCTGATTCAAGCGTCACGTTAGCCCGCTTCTTGTCGATGGGGGTATTAAGATTTCCTCGAGTAACTTAGGTTTTAGCTCTTGTTCCAACAAGTGACACTGACATACTGTTATCGAGAAGGGTATCGAGCACTCGTATGTACGTCAACCCTTATTTGAATTTAGATTCATCTCTTTTTCTTCTTTTGTTTGTCTCTTCCTTTTCACATACGTTTTCCATCCTGCTGAAAATTCCGGCAACAAGCTTGTTCTCAATGACGAGAGAACTGGCACACTTACACATAGCAGCCAAAGGCAAATTTTTCCCCCTCAAAATCCTAAATGTAATCTTTGGGCTTATTCATATCTTCAACTGCAAAAAAGCCCGAGGAAAAAAATTCAAACAAAAATTTTATCGATAACAAACCATCCCCCTCTCACCCTCTTACATAACTTTCTATGTCCTTTCTTTTTCTTTGGCACACTCCTTCGACAGAGAGACAGGATCATTTTCATCCCGACTTTATGTGCTTCGAGCTTTATGTGCTTTAAAGTAAAAACTTGTATTACGATCCCAACGAGAAGCTTTTATCCGAAAACTTGTAATACCCGTACTTAATATTCTCCGAGCTTTCCTTCGCGACAAGTCATTTTTTAACTCCTCGGGAAAATATCTTCTCCCTTCTTAAGCTGATGTGAATCTCATCAGTTATTAATTCCGTACTTTCGGCATTTAAGGATGCGAGATTTTCTTGACCGCACTCTTATAAGAAAGAGGATAACTTGATTTTTATATTAATAGTGTTAACTTTTTTATGATAAACAATCAATTAAGCTGAGAGGGTTTTGCTTTAAGAAAATTTTGTTTGTGGGAATTTGATGGATAAGTGACGTCACTTAAGAATATGAGATGAAGAGTGACGTCACTCGTATAGGTAAAATTTGTCCGTAAATTTTCACTAGACTTTGTAAAAACCTTGGGACTTGATTTACTTAACAAATAAATAAAAATAAAACCACATTTTCAGTTTTAATTTTTCTTTTAGAAACCGAGAGCAACAAAGCCCTCAGCGAATGTCGAATGAAATCAATAAATTCAGTGGGAGAATAAAAATCTCCACATAAAACTTTTGGGTGGTCAGATTTTAAATAACAAGGAAAAACATTTCGTTCTGTTCAAACAATGAACTTGGCAGAAAATATTTTTATTTAATTATAAAAGCTGTGTATTTCAATGATACTGGAAAAAGCATTGTTTTAATGGTAAATTTATTTTCAAAAATAAAATCGATTTGTTTGTATTTAAGTAGATAAGGGATTTCTGCTTTTAATTACCGGACAACATTAGCAATAAAATAAATATTTGTAAAATTCGTAAAATTAATTCAATATTTTAGTTCTTTAGAAATGTTAATTTAATTTTAAAAAGTAACGTAATGAAACTCATTTAATTACAAACTTATTAATACAAATTTAATTATTTTTTTAATTGAATGTAAAATGAAAGAGAATAAAAGCTTGAAGAGTTTTTGTTTTGTTAATGAATTTGCAACTTCAGTTCATTTCAATGAGTATATTAACAAGTTACGACACATAAACATATTATATGAGGCATAAAGATGTTATAGTTCATTAATAAATCAGCTAACTTAATTATTGTTCATACATTAAATGTTCCACAAAACTAAATATAATGTTACATATTCACAAAAGATGAATGTTCTTTTGTTTAATAACATTTATAGAACTTTATTCATTGTTTTCATTCATTGTCATTTACAAAACACTTTTCACTATTGTTATTGCAATAACAATAATGAAAACAGCGAGAGCCGCATGATTATTCATTTAGTTCTAATCGAACAATATTCATTACATCGAAATTCTTGTTATCCAATTGCTATTTGGAACAAATTTTATAATTCGAATTATCATTTAATTACAATTAACAATTAACATTCTTAATGTGTCATATTTTTAAAATTCCCGAAATGTTGTTGGACACATTTTTTTATTTTTACGAATTCCAATTTGTTATCACTTTAAAGACTCCGAACTATTATTTACTACAATTTTTATTTTTTCGACTAATCGCCTATCATAATTTTCAGTTTCCTCATATGCACATAATCTATAACTAATTACACAGCCCCGCAAAAAAAATTTTTTGTTCGAGACATTAGTGTATTCCTACGTCTTTTTCTTCACTGAATCCGAATTCAGAACAACTAGATTCGCTAAAATTTTTAAGATAAATTCCAAAAATTTATCAAAAATCTGAAAAAAACAATTTTTGTCCGGGACAATATTTGTAGCAACTTTACAATCTTTATATTAATGAGAAACATTGATTAATTAGAGGTTTTGTGAAAAAAATAACTTTTAACATAACCTCCAAATACATTATAGAAATTTCTGCGCAGACCCGGTATTTTTTAATATATTGACATCGACATATTTCTCGAGTCTGCGCAGAAACTTTTCCAATGTATTTGGAGGTTATGTTAAAAAATCTTCTTTTGTCAAAAACTCAGATTAATCAATTGTCCTCATTAATATAACGATTGTAAAAGTTACTACCAATATTAAAGTATGTATGAATATTGTAAATTATATTTCGAACGTTATTAAACACAGAATAGAATTTTTAAATTACATTATTAGAATTATACAGTGCTACTTAAAAGGATTTGGCCCCCCTACGGCATGCAAGGGCATTATAAAAAGTTTTGTATCTTCATTAATAATAAAGATAAAACCTTCATAAAATATTTATTTTAAATATTATATATTTAACTTGAATCGACACCTAAAAATTTTTAAAAAAAAAAATTTATTGTTAAATTGCGTAAAATAAAAAATAAAAAATTTCACTTTTTTTGAAAAATTTCAAATTGATACAATTTTTAAAGAAATCATTACATTTCAATTCTATAAAAGGCATTTGAAAGCATTTTTAGTCACCTTTAAAACGATTTTTTAAAAATTGCTCTACGATAATTTTTAAGAAAGTTATGATCATTTGTTTATAAAAATAGCCTTTTTTCAATTGTTGGTAACTTGAGAACAATTGACTTTTGGAAAAAATTGTTAAGAAAAAAATAGATTAAATAAATGGAATAAATAAATAAAAAATAGAATTTTTAAATTACATTATTAGAATTATACAGTGCTGCTCAAAAGGATTTGTACACCCTACGGCATGCAAGGGCATTATAAAAAGTTTTGTATCTTCATTAATAATAAAGATAAAACCTTCATAAAATATTTATTTTAAATATTATATGTTTGACTTAAATCCATACCTAAAGAATTAAAAAAAAAAAATTTTTAGTGTTAAATTGCGTAAAATAAAAAATAAAAAATTTTACTTTTTTTGACAAATTTCAAATTGATACAATTTTTAAAGAAATCATCACATTTCAATTCTATAAAAGTCATTTGAAAGCATTTTTAGTCACCTTTAAAACGATTTTTTAAAAATTGCTCTACGATAATTTTTAAGAAAGTTATGAACATTTGTTTATAGAAATAGCCTTTTTTCAATTGTTGGTAACTTGAGAACAACTGACTTTTAACAAAAATTGTTAAGACAAAAATGTGCCTTTTTGTGCGTAGAATTAGGAAAAAATATTTAAACAAAAAAAAAATCTTTTTTTTAATACATTTTTTCCTTTTGTATACGTAAATTTTTAAGACGTATAACATTATACATATCAATACATGTCGTAATTCTTTTTTTTTAATTTCTAAATATTTTTTTCCTAATTCTACGCACAAAAAGGCCCATTTTTTTCTGAACAATTTTTTCCAAAAGTCAGTTGTTCTCAAGTTACCAGCAATTGAAAAAAGTCTATTTTTATAAACAAACTATCATAACTTCCTTTAAAATTATCGTAGAGCAATTTATAAAAAATCGTTTTAAAGGTGACAAAAAATGATTTTAAACGCTATTTATAGAATTTAAATGTGATGATTTCTTAAAAAATTGTATCAATTTGAAATTTTTCAAAAAAAGTGAAATTTTTTATTTTTTATTTTGCGCAATTTAAGGTATTTCTCCGATGGGCAGTCTCTGTCAAAAGTTAGTATTTTAGTTAATAGCGATTATTAATTTATATAATTTATTTTTTAACTTATCATTGACTATGAATAGTTGATCAGATATCGGCCAATATTTTTTTAATAAGAAGGTTTCAAAAATTAACAAAAGTTGCTAAATTTTCAACGTTTTTTAAAGATACCTTTTGACAAGTCTTTATCTTTTCTTACCATTTTTTAAAAAATGGTACAATTTAAGTAAACAATAGCTTATTTTCTTGAAAAAAACAAACTCTACAACTTCACTTCGTCAGATTTTTGAAAAATAGGATCATTTTTTAAATAAAGCAATTTGTTTATAAATATTTAGAAAAATTTAGAAAAATATTTATAAACAAACAGCTGTATTTAAAAAATTATCCACTTTCTCAAAAATCTGACGAGGTGAAGTTGTTAAGTTTGTTTTTCTCAAGAAAATAATTATTATTAATATTATTAATAAAGCAATTTGTTTATAAATATTTAGAAAAATTTAGAAAAATATTTATAAACAAACAGCTGTATTTAAAAAATTATCCACTTTCTCAAAAATCTGACGAGGTGAAGTTGTAAAGTTTGTTTTTCTCAAGAAAATAATTATTATTAATATTATTAATAAAGCAATTTGTTTATAAATATTTAGAAAAATTTAGAAAAATATTTATAAACAAACAGCTGTATTTAAAAAATTATCCACTTTCTCAAAAATCTGACGAGGTGAAGTTGTAAAGTTTGTTTTTCTCAAGAAAATAAGCTATTATTTACTTAAATTGTACAATTTTTTAAAAAATGGTAAGAAAAGATATAGTATTGTCAAAAAGGTATCTTTAAAAAACGTTGAAAATTTAGCAACTTTTGTTAATTTTTGAAACCTTCTTTAAAAAAACTATTGGCCGATATCTGATCAACTATTTATAGTCAATGATAAGTTAAGAAATAAATTATATAAATTAATAATCGCTATTAACTGAAATACTAACTTTTGTCAGAGACTGCCCATCGGAGAAATACCTTAACGATAAAAAAATTTTGTTTTCAAATTTTTTAGGTATCGATTCAAGTTAAATATTTCATCTTTAAAATAAATATTTGATATTTAATAAAGTTAACACCTATAGGTAACAAAGTTTCATTAATTTATTGAGAACGACTGATTAGTATTTATTTACAGAAAGGAATATTCATGGCTTCTATGATTTTTTCCTTACTTCCAAATAATTAAACCGTAAAAATCTAATTGAAGTCATAATGTATTAATTTGATAATAGAGCATGAATTTTTCAACAAAATGGCTAAAGCCATACATATAGAGCAAAAAACAAAAAAGTGGAATTGTACCATGGTGATGTTTCACTTAAAATTCCAATTGAAATCATAATGTATTAATTTGATAATAAAGCATGAGTTTTCCAACAAAATGGCTAAAGTCATATATACAGAAAAAACGAAAAAGTGGAATTGTACCATAGTGATTTTTCACTTAAAATTCCAATTGAAATCATAATGTATTAATTTGATAATAAAGCCTGTATTTTTCAACAAAATGGCTAAAGCCAAATAAAAAAGAGAAATTGTACCATGGTGACTTTTTTACTTAAAAGGGATATTTTTAAAATTTCCAAATACCTTATTCTAAAAACAACCTTTTTTTATAGTTTTTATTTCCATATCCCCTTTTTCAAAATTCATCTATTCCAAAAATAGAATGTTCATGTTTGAAAAACAATATTTCTGTTTTGTAAAACAAAAGAAAAAAAAATACTCTAAAAGGAATTTTAGTTTTAAAAGCCGCCTGTGTATAAACGTGTTCGTACATGGTGGCATTATCCATCCTCTCTTTACAGCCATTAACGGGAGACAGCCTATTGTTTATGTGGATATAACTAAAGTCGCGATCGTGATCGCGATTTAAGACACGACTGAGAAAAATACCAGCGATTTTCCAAATCCTGCTGGCAGCGAGTGTAGCACGAAAATATTGGCAAATGGTGAAGACAACAAAAAGAACAGCAGCGAATCAACAAAAAAAAAAAGACAGGAGGTGATGCAATGTAGAAAGAAATAGATGAAGAAAGGGGTAAAACTAAGGATAGAGAAGTTACTTGGAAGGGTAGAGGTTGGGATCTACGCAGGAAATAGGAGTTTGAACTGAGGAGAATAAGCTTGGCGGGGGTGGCATGAGTTATCGCAGCAACTATCTGCTCAACTGGGCGGATTTATTTCTATAGGTACAATCTGCTGCAAAATAAAGTATTTTCAAAATAAGAGAGAAAGAAAACGATGGAGCCGAGATATGGCCTCTATTTGTTTCAGCAAGGACAGAAGTGTGCGAACAGTTATCCGTAAAAATGTCCTTATACGGTGCGGACGCCCCAAATTGATATGCTTCAGAACTTATTGCAGAACAGAGAAAACAGATTACACAAGATTTACAGTTTGATAAGCATGGGGTGGGACTCAACAATATTTTCTAATTTTCCACCTGCTTAATCCATGAAAAATTATCAGGGTAGCCACTTTATTTTTGAAATTAAATTTCTCGGTTTTTCCCCGGTCAATTTTATGGATTTCCCGGTAACAAATTTTTGAGCAATTAGGACAGTGTTTTTAGTTTTGGGAAATTGGAGTTTGTATTTAGAAATAAAACTTTATGCTTAAATTTAAAATTTACACAATCTTGTAATTTTATTAATTATAATTGAAGCTTGAAAAGTTTTATTAGCATCAAATATGAGAATCTTAATTTTTGGATAATAATTTATTTTAAAAATTAAAAAAAAAAGAATTACGTATTATAACTCAACGAGAAACACTAATTAAAATTGAAGTTATTCAATTTTATCAATTTGGTATTGATTAACTGAAAAATTAAGAAGATTATGGAAATAACTGTTGGAAATAATTGCACATTTAACAACTGGAATGAAAATGGAAAGAAAGAAATTAGATTATTTTCAATTATTTTAAATTATTTTTAAGGACAAAACTTTTTCATTCAAAATTAAATTGTTAATAAATCTCGGAAATGACAAATGCAAAAGTTTAAAAAAAAGAACCACATTATAGATCTGTTCAACATCTCTCCGCTTTAAATCTTTGATTACGTTATTATGTCAACATTACAACTAGTTTACCATATTTTTGTTTATATAGTAAACATATATATTAGTATAGTTTCTGTATTCAAATTGTAGTACCCAATAAAATTACCTTTTTGGCTATGGGCTGTGAAATAAGTAAATAAAGAAATAAAAATTGAAGAAAATAATAAAAAATTAAGGAAATAAATTGAAAATTTAAGAATTGCAATAAAATTTAGAAAAATAATTGATAATTGAAAAAAAACTACAAAATAATGAAAGTTATTGTAAATTAAAAACAAAATTCGAAAAATGTCTAGAATAATAGACACTTGAATAAAATAATTTAAAAATTTTAAAAAGAAATATTAAATTTAAAGAAAATAATTGCAAATTTAAAAATTAAGAAATTTATGGGAATATATGTTGGAAAAAATTGCAAAGTTAAATTTAACAACCACAATGAAAATCGAAAAAAATAATTGAAATTGAAGAAAATAATAAAAAATTAAGGAAATAAATTAATAATTTAAGAATAACATTAAAATTTGAAAAAAATGTGATAATTGAAAAAAATTACAATTGACGAAAATAAATAATCGGCAACGGAAAACAAGAATCAAAAAATGGCTAGATTAAAATATAATCGAACAAAATAAGTGAAAAAATCAAAGAATAATTATACAATTTTGAGATAATAATTTAAAAATAAAAAAATTGTATGAAATAATAGAAAATTGCGGGAAATAATTAATAATTGAAGGAAATAGTTTTAAAAAATAACGAAAATAATTGAAAAATTGAAGAAAATATGTGAAAAATGATGAAAATTGATTATTTCAATTGAAAACAAAATACGAAAAAAGACTATAGTATTAATAGGCAACTAAAAAAAAATTGAAAAAATTAAAAAGAAAATATTAAATTGATTGAAAATAATTGCAAATTGAAAAATTTGGAAAATTATAGGAATACATGTTGGAAATAATTGCACATTTAACAACTGGAATAAAAATCTAAAGAAATAATTGAAATTAAAGAAAATAATAAAAAATTAAGGAAATAAATTAAAAAAGCAAGGATTACGTTAAAATTTGTAAAAATAAGTGATAATTGTAAAAAATTACAAATGACGAAAATAATCGACAATGAAAAACAAAAATCAAAAAAAGGGTACAATTATTACACAACCGAACAAAATAATTTAAATAATCAAAGAATAGTTAGAAAATTTTAAGATAATAATTAAAAAATAAAAAAAATTGTAGAAATTAATTGAAAATTGCCGAAAATAATAAATAATTGAAGGGAATAGTTGAAAAATTACGAGAATAGTTAAAAATTAAAGTATAAAAGTGAAAATTGACACAAATAATTGTCAATTGAAAAAAAAATTCGTGAATAGACTTTATTAATAGACAACTGAAAAAAAATTAAAAAATTAAACAAATAAATTTGATAAATATCAAATTTAAAGAAACTAATTGCAAACTGAAAAATAAAGGAATTTAAAGGAATAAATTTTAATGTTAAAAATAATGGCACATTTAACAACTGGAACAAAAAACGAAAGAAATAATTAAAAATAAAGAAAATAAAAAAAAACTTTAGGAAATAAATTGAAAATTTAAAAAATAATTTAGAGTAGAAAAAAACTACAAAATTACGGAAATAATTGACAACTCACAAAAAAAATTCAAAATATTGCTAAATTATTACATAACCGAACAAAATAATTAAAAAAATTAAAGAATAATTATAAAATTTTAAGATTAAAAAATAAGAAAATTATAGGATATAGTTGCAACTTGAAGAAATGGATTAAAATGCAAACAAAATAATTGAAATTGAAGAAAATAATAAAAAATTAAGAAAATAATTTTAAAATATCAGCATAGACTTAAAATTTTTTAAAAATAATTGATAATTAAAAAAAATTACAAAATGACGGAAATAATTGACAATTGATAAAAAAATTTTAAAAATTGCTAGAAAAAAGAAAGAAGGATGGAATTAAAATTTACAAAATGTACTGAAAAATTAAAGAAAAGAATTTAAAAAAGCCGATAATTAATTAATATAGATGAAAACAATTGAAGACTGAAAAATGGAATAAAAAATTGAAATAAAAGAAACTTAATGATAATCGAAAAAATTAATCGAGAAAGGCAATAACTTTTTAATACTAAAGAAAATAATTAGAAATTGAAAAGTGGAATTTAAATTTAAAGAAAATAACTGAGAATAGAAGAGAATAGTTCTAGCATTGAATAATTGAACTGAAATTTAAAAACAATTTTTATGTGTGAAAAAAATAATTGAAAAAATCCGAGAATTATTTAATAATGAGGAATTAATTGCAAATCAATAAAAATAATTGAAAATGAAAGAAATTATTTGAGAATTTAAGAAAATAATTAAAAATTGAAGAAATAAATTAGAAAATAAAGAATTAAATGGAAATTTCAAGAAAAAAATTATAATTAAAAGAAAAATTACAATATGACTAATATTATTAAATATTGACGAAAATAATTAACTATTAAAAAAAATAGTTTATAATTAAAAAAAAATTTGAATAAAGGTGAGAATAATCGGCATTCAAACAAAAAAATTTCTTCAAATTAGTTAATAATCATAAAATAAAAGGAAAAAAATAAATTGTCAATGGATAACTGATGAAAATTATGGGAAAAATTGTAGAAAATAAATGGAAATTGAAAGATGGTATTGAAATTTCAAGAAAATAATCGATAATCGAAAAAATGCGAGAATTCTTGAATATTGAATAAAATAATTGAAAAACGAAAAATGGAATTGAATATTGAAGAAAATAATTTAAAATTAAAGAAATAAATTGAAGTTCAATGAATGAAATGGAAATTTAAAAAAAATAGTTGATAATTGAATGGAAAATTACAAAATGACAAAAACAATTAAATATTAAAGAAAATAATTAATAAATGAGGAAAATAATTGACAATCGAAAGAAAAATTGTAAATCTGACGAGCATAATCGACAAAATAATAAAACATTAAAAAAAAATTAAAGAATAATTATACAATTTAAAGAGAATAATTGTATATTGAAAACTGTTGAGAATTATAGAAAAAATTGTAGATTTATTTATTAATGAAATTAAAACTATTTGAACTGATATTTATCAATTTTAATCAATTTAAAGTTTTAAACGCATTTTTTGAAAAGTCATTTTCCGGTTTTCCCAGTTTCTCGGTCAAGTGGTCACCCTGATTATTAAATAAATTTTCGTCTTGGTTAAAAATTAATTTTATAAATGGCACTGAAAATTAGCACTAAATGCAAAGAGCAATTTAGGGAAAATGATGTATATCTTTTCGATCAGATTTTCTTATCAGATTGAATAAGAATAGAATATAATTTAATAGCAATTTTTTTTTTCATGATACTAATGTGAAACATCTCGCTTGAAGTGAAAAAATCAATGTTTGCATTTTTGCAGTGTACTCGCTTAAATATACAATATAAGTTGAAAGAGTGAGATTCTTCCTTTTTTTCAGAGAAGTTTCTGGCCAGTGCAAAACTCGTCAAAGTAACTTGCGACTTTAATCCAATTTTATCAGACGCTTTAAGGTTCTCTGCAAGATACGATTTAATTCTGAAATCCTTCATATATATTTTAAACTAGGATTACATCACTTCATCTTGAATGAAGCACTTAATTATCAAGAATTTGTTTGCAAAATGATTTAAAAATTATGTTCTTATTAACATCAATTTAAAGTACAAAGGAATAATCTAGAATAATAATCACAATTATTTATTCCAAAAATACGAACATTTAAATTCCAACTAAAAATGATTGTAAATGAAATTAATATTTCACTCAGGTTTAATAAAAATGATTAATATTTTGTGATTATTTCAGCAAATTACAATGACATTTTAATGGACATTCTTTTCTGGTTATTGACTCTAAAATTGAGTTATATACTTTAAAATTAAATTGCTGACTTAAAAATAATTTATGATAATAGTTAAATTAAATTGATGACTTTTAAAAATAATTGATAATAATGGTTCAATTTATTCTAATTTGATGAAACATTTTAAAAGCAAAATTTCATGTAGACGTATTTACTTGTCATTTATTAAAAACGATCAATCAAAATAATAATAATTTTACCCTGAACATATGTAGATACAATTTTAAAACAAAAGGTTTTAATGTTACTAATGATTCAATTTATTCTAATTTGATGAAACATTTTAAAAGCAAAATTTCATGTAGACGTATTTACTTATCATTTATTAAAATCGATCAATCAAAATAATAATAATTTTACCCTGAACATACGTAGATACAATTTTAAAACAAAAGGTTTTATTATTACCATATTTTATTAATTATGATTCTTATTTTTTATACCGTACAAAGTAACCTTAATTAAAAAAATTACTCAAAAGAAATACTGCATAATTTAACATTGCCAACATTACATTTTGTAAATTAAAAAGCACATAGCTTCATTATGACATTAATTTAAAAAAACTAATTAATTAGTGCTTTCTATAATTACACTTTTATACTAATGAAAGATATGCCTTGAATACTTTTAATAATAAAAGTTACATTAAAATTTAACATTCTGGACAATTTTTTATGAGCCTGTTTTAAAAAATTGTATCATTCTTTGTAAATTCTTTTAAAAACTTTTTTAAAATTCTTCTCTCCGTTCTTTAAATATTTTTAAAAATGTCTTTTCTAATTTCCTCTAACTATTTCTCGATTTCTTGTAATCTGTTCTTTTCAATTTCCTTTATCTTAGTTCCAATCTCAAAATTTTTTCTCTATTTTCACCCGTTTTTCCTTTGTTTTTCAAGCAATTATACTTTATAAAACCAATAACACAAATAACATGTAAAAAAAAATTAACTAAAAAAGATTATTGAAGTTTTATTTATAATAAGGTAAAACACAACCAGGTGAATACTTCCTCTTTATTTCCTCTTGCAATGCATCTCTGCAGTGAATCGGGTCAATCTCAATAGACCCTATACTTTATTTTTATTTTGCCAAGTTTCTGATCCTCGTTTTCAAAGTTCCCGTACTATTTCTCGAAATAATGAAATCGTGATGAGACTGACAAAATAATAAAAAAAAAAAACGTAAAACATCTCAATGTGAAGTTTTTTAATTTTCTCCTCTCTGTACACTTTAATTGGCATTTTTCCATTTATTCAAATCGTTGCTTGTTTACAAATAAAAAGACATTAAACATCATTTATATTATGGAATTAAAATCGCAAATGCAATTTTTTGCACTCCATTATATACGTACGCATGAAATTCAGGTCACTTCATAAAATTTAATTCAGTTGCTACTCAGAAACATTTTAGAGGAAATTTTATTATCATCAATAAAAATGTTACGCTGCCATTATATTTTTAAACAATAAACGCATGTTTGTTGATAATTTATTATTTTATTAACTCTATAGTTCTTAAAAAAAAAAAAAAAAGAAAGAAAAAAAATTTGAAAACTCGTGTTAATTTTACTTGATTGAAAAGAAGAAAACTACCTTTAATTATTCGATTGGTGGAGAGTTCAGTACCCGAGTAAAAATTAGAAAGATTTCGTATTCTGATTGGCAGGGAGGGAAAGGTAGTTCGTAACTGTAAATCAGTCAGTAATTGATCAGAAGTTGAAGGAGTAAATACCGGGTTATTGATTGATGAACTAATCAACCTTGCTGAACTCTATCATGCACTCTAGTTTCGCATACTTCACTGAAAGCACCCTCAACTACTTCCACCCCCAAACACACACTAGCATCCAGTTTTCTTTCCCATTCTCCCATCCTCTCAACGAATGAAGTCGTCTTTCTAAAGTGGAACGTGTTTCTTGAAAATACAAGAAAAAAGTGAGATTAATTTTGTTTCACTTTCTTCAGCACAGTTTCCGAAAAACACCTGCAATTTTGCCTCGTCAACTTTATTAAGAACCAATTATAAACCGTTAATAACCAAGAATTAATATCTAGTAAAAAAATTGCGGTAAACTAAAAAAAACTAAAAGAGGAACATTTTGCTAAATATTTTCCGGATTAAGTCAAAGTAATTGAAATTAAATTTGAATTAAATTTTTGTTAATTAAATTTTTAATTCAGAGTGAACAGTTTTTTTTTTGTTTGAAATTGAATTCCCGGGTTTTCCCGGTCAATTTTTTGGATTTCCGGGTCATAAATTTACGGACAATTAAAATAGAATTGTTAATTTTGGGAAATTCGACTTTATATTTAAATTATAAGTTTATACTTAAATTTAAAATTTATACATTTTTATAATCGTGTTAAATATAATTAATGCTTAAAAAGTCTTATTAACACAAAATACTAAATTAAAATTTTGGACAATTTATCTTATACATTTAAAAAGAATTATATATTATAATTCCACTAGCAACATTAACCTACATTTAACTTTGCATTGTTGTTCATTTAATATAAATTTTTGCCAATTGAAATAATGAAAATTATGAATTTGAAGAATATATCTAAAAAATGACGAAAATAATTGACAATTAAAAAAAAATTTGAAAAATAACTAGATTAATGTACAACTGAAAAAAAGGTTGTAAAAATTGAACAGGAAATATTACATTTAAAGAAAGTAATTGATAATTGAAAAATTAAAATAATTATAGTAATAATTGTTGGAAATAATTGCACATTTAACAACTGGATTAAAAATCGGAAAAAATATATAAAACTGAAAAAAATATTTGAAAATTGAAGCAAAATTCAAAAAATGGCTAGATTAATACACAACTCAATAAAGTCATTTAAAATATAATAGAATAATGATAAAATTTTAAGATAACAATTGAACATTGAAAAAATTATAGTAAATAGTTGAAAAATTGTAGAGAATATGTAAAATATAACAAAATTAATTGTCAATTAAAAAAAAATAGAAAAATGACTAGATTAACAGACAACTGAAAAAACCAATTTTAAAAATTAAGGGCATGTGATGGATTATGACGTGACTGGTATAGGCAAAATTTGTCCGTAACTTTTCTCTTAAAATAGTGAATATTTTTTTATGAAACTTAGTAGAATTACTTAAAATGTCATTATAAAGGTCTCTCAGACATGAATTTGTTTAAATTTTGGCCCAAACTTAATTTTTGGAAATTTTCGAAAAATTGGAAAATTTTTTAAAAATCAATTTTGAGATAAAATTCAAACAAACTCGGGTCTGAGAGACCTTCCTAATGACATTTTAAGTAATTCTACCAAGTTTCATAAAAAAATATTCACTATTTTAAGAGAAAAATTACGGACAAATTTTGCCTATACCAGTGACGTCATAATCCATCACATGCCCTTAAACAAAAAATATTGAAGTTAAAGAAAACAGTTGATAGTTGATTATTCAAAAATTAAGAAAATTATAAGAATAATTGTTAGAAATAATAGTACATTTAGCAACTGGATTGAAAATCGAAAAAAAATAACTAAAATTGTAGGAAATAATTGAAAATTTAAGAAAGCAATTGAAATTGAACAATGGAATTGGAATTTAAAGAATATACTTAAAAATTAACAAAATGGAATAAAAAATCCGTGAATTAATGAATATAAAAAAAAACAATTGAAAACCGAAGAATTTAAATAAAAATCGAAAAAAAATTGAAATTGAAGAAAATAATAAAAAATTGAAGAAATAAATTGAAAAACTAAGAATTAAATTAAAATTTGAATTATAATAATTTGAATTATTGAATATTGAGAAATTAATTGAAAATCAATAAAAAATAATTAAAAATTAAAGAAAATATTTGAGAATTGAATAAAATAATTTAAAATTGAGGAAATAAATTAGAAATTAAAAAATTAAATGAAAATTTGAAGGAATTAATTTATAATCGAAATAAAAAATTACAATTTGAGGAAAAAAATTAACTATTAAATAAAATAATTAACAATTGAAAAAAAATTCAAAAATTGATGAGAATAATCAGCATTTGAACAAAAAATGTTTTAAAATTAATGAATAATTATAAAATTAAAGGAGAATAATAAATTGTCAATTGAAAACTGATGACAATTGTAAAAAAAATTGTAGAAAATAAATGGATATTGAAGAAATCAATTGGAAATTAAAGAATTGTACCTATTGAAATTCCATGAAAATAATTGATAATCGAAAAAATTCGAGAATTATTGAATGTTGAATAAAATAATTGCAAAACGAAGAATTTAATTAAAAATTGAAGAAAATAATTGAGAATTGAAGAAAATGATTAAAAATTATAGAAATAAATTGAAGATTAAAGAATTAAATTGATATTTTAATAAAATAGTTGATAATTGAAAGAAAAATTACAATATGACTAAAATAATTAAATATTAGAAAAAAAAAAATTGAGAAATGAGGGAAATAATTGACAATCAAAAGAAAAATTCGAAAATTGATGAGAATAAACGACAACAGAACAAAATAATTAATAAAAATTGACGAATAATTATAAAATTTAAAGAGAATAATTGTTTATGGAAAACTGTTGAAGATTATAGAAAAATTTATATATTTATTTAATTATGATTATTAAAGTTATTTGAACTGATATTTATAAATTTTAAATTTAATCAATTTAAATAAATTTTTAAAAAAGTAACTAATTTAAACTAAAACATATCTATATAACAATATTTTCAATATACACGATCCTGGCTCGAATTTTATTTTAATTTATTTTGTGCAATATTTTCGTTTATGTTATTTAATATGTGTTTACAATAATTATTACCAAAAAATACTGAAAGTAAAAATAATATCTTATTTTAATTCATAAAGAAAGAAAAGAATATTTGAAAATGAAATTATTCCCGCCGAAATTATCGACTGTCGGTAAGCTTTTCTTCACTTCCTGCTGTAACCTTCATTAATAACTTTCTGCTTATCTACATTTTCCAGTTTATATTAAGCATTTATATATATATATATATAGTAATTGCTCATTAACTCATCTCAGAGATAATAATTCTTAAAAATTGCCAAATAGAAAAAAAATGTTTTAAAGCACTATTCATATTATTTTACGGTTATACATAATTATACATGAAAAATGTCAATCGTACTTTTCAGGCTAAATTTGCACCCGGCATCGAAATCGTTCAGCGTTTACTTTATTAACCTTTTTAGTACCGTGAAATTGGCCAAGCTTTGTTCTATTGTACAATTAGTGTCTATTTTGTGGAGAAATAATTAATGCAATTATTGTGCCTTGCCCTCTATCATATATTCAGCCAGTTATGCCACATAACCTCTTTCGGAAAATAATTCATTTACTGCAATGTTTTCATATTTTTTAAAAGAAGTATTCTTTTTTATCCAAAACTCGTTTTAATAATCTCAAATAATAAAATGCAATTTATCTAGAAACATTTTAAGAAATTGTAATTCCTTAAAAACTACCGAACTAATCGTCAACTAAATGAAAATTGTGACTTGTCGCCTGAAGATTTGCTAATTGAAAAGAGAATGCTTGAAGACTTTGAGAAACAAATAATTGCAGTTTAATTTACATCAAACTCATTGTAAAGTATAGTAACAGTTTCCAGAGTGCGCGTAGTAAAACTTGACCCTAATTGCGTAGACCGAAATTACTCTCTCTCTCTCTGAACTAGTTTTTACAAAAGTTGCTAACTTTCTCGCAATTAAAAAAATGAGCTACTGAATAGAAAAACTAGAAATAAAATTATTTCACCCTGGCCTTGTAAAATGGGTTATAAACGGCATTTTATTAAAAATCAAGCAGATTAGTTTTAAAACTTGTTGCTTAAGGGCATGTGATGATAATGCTAAATTTGTCCGTAAACTTTCTCTTAAAGTACTCAATGTTTTGACACCAAACTTTGTAGAATTACTCAAAATACCATTAGAATGGTCTCTCTGATCCAATTTTGTGTCATTTTTGTCTTTAAACTAAATATTTTTCAAATTTACTTTTTTTTCAAAATTTTCCAAAAATTGTAAAATTGAAAAAAAAATTAGTTTAAAGATAAAAATGAAATAAATTTGGGTCAGAGAGACCATTCTAATGGTATTTTGAGTAATTCTACAAAGTTTGGTGTCAAAGCATTGAGTACTTTAAGAGAAAGTTTACGGACAAATTTAGCATTATCATCACATGCCCTTAAACATTCTCTAAATCTGAGTTAGAGAAAAATCGGTCACTAATTTAAATTAGTGGAAATTTTCACTTATTTTTAGTCAAATTTTACTATTTGAATTAGTAGATTGGTTAACTAAATTTTTAGCAAAATATAATTAACAATTAGAAAATTTTCAATAATTTAAATTAGTGATCGATTTTTAACTAAATTTAAAAAATAAAAATTGTGCATCCAATATCTATACTACTAATCCACAAGATTCGTTTATTCTTTCATTCTGTCCAGACCTGAATTTGTCACTTGGATATTTTTAAATTAATTAGACATCATATGAGTTTTTATTTTATGTATCTAATACGTCATTATTGATTGCCTTTTATAATAAAAGTAGATTAATAAGTAATATAATAATAAATAAGAAAATATCATCAATTATTATATTATTGAAAAGAAAACAAGCACCATTTTTAAATATTTTCTTTAAGTGTCTTAAACACCTTTTTAAAATAATTTTTTTATTTCTTAATGATTAAAAAAGTTTTGTTTCAAAACTTGAACAATATTTTTATTAAAAAAAAATACTAAATTAAATTTCTTTAAATAAATGTTGTATTCTAGATTTCAAATTCCTTCTCTTTTATTGCCTGAGGAAATTATTATTAAATTTATTTAATTCCTAATTAGAAATTAGATAAAACAAATCAATTAATATTAGAGTCTATTTTGATGAAAATCCATTGAACTGCATTTACAATATTTACATAAAATAAGATTAATGAAAAATATAGTTTACTCTAAAATATTGAACTGATACTTCGATATTCTTCAATTCTTAATTGTTTTCTTAAATTTACAATTGCATTCTTCGTTTTTCAATTATTTAATTCAATATTCAATAATTCTCGAATTTTCTCAATTATTAATTATTTTCTTGAAATTTTAATTTAAATCTTTTATTTCAAATTTCTTTCTTCAATTTTTAATTATTTTCAACAATTCTAAAATATTTTCTTCAATTTTCAATTATTTTTCTAGAATTTCAATTAATTCCTCAATATTTAATATTCTCGGATTTTTTCAATTATTTTTTTCACTCATAAATTTTTTTTTAAAATTTTAATTCAATTATTCAATTCTGGCACTATTCTCTTCAATTCTCAGTTATTTTCTTTAAATTTAAATTCCACTTTTTAATTTCCAATTATTTTCTTTAAAATTAAAAAATTATGGCCTGTTTTCTATTTTTTTTTCGTTTATCATTAAGTTTCTTTAATTTTAATGCAATTATTTTTTAATTATTTCATTTATTTTTTAAATCTATAATTCGACGGCCCCCGTTGATAAAATGTTTATTGAAAATTCAGTGCAATAAAATGCTAATTCAAAAGAGCGTGCTATATAATTCTTATTCAATTGTTACTGTAATAAAATGCCAACTGATGTTCAGTGCAACAAAATGCTATCTTAAAAAATTAAATATTCATTTTGTATGCAAATATAAATATAATTTTCATATTTATACCATCAGATACATATTATTTATTATAAATTACATCTTACATACAATACGGAGTTAATTTGCAGTTTAAAAAAATTACATTTATGTTTAAATAATTTTTCAGAGATAACATTTTCTTGTACTCAAAATCAGTTGACATTTTATTACACAACCAATTGAATAAGAATTATATAGCACGCTCTTTTCAATTAGCATTTTATTCCACTGGCTTTTCAATAAACATTTTATCAACAGGGGCCATCGAATTCAATTCTTCAATTTTTATTTACATCCTTTAGTTTTAAATTAATTTTTTTATATTTATTAATTTTTGGCTTTTTTTCAATTACTTTTTTTCAATTTTCAGGTGTATTCTTTAAATTTCAATTCCATTGTTCAATTTTTAATTGCATCCTTCAATTTTCAATTATTTTTTTTAATTTTAATTTGTTTTTTGATTTTCAACCCAGTTGTTAAATATGCAATTATTTCAAACGAATATTTCTATAATTTTCTTAATTTTCGAATTACCAATTATTTTCTTTAAATTTAATATTCCTTGTTTAATTTTTTCAATTAATTTTTGTAGTTGTCTATTAATCAAGTCATTTTTTGATTTTTCTTTTTAATTGACATTTTTCGACATTTTTCACATGTTTTCTTCAATTTTTCAATTATTCTCGTCATTTCTCAAATATTTCCTTTTATTATTAATTATTTTCCGCAATTTTCAATTATTTTGTACATTTTTTTCAATTTTTAATTATTATCTTAAAATTTTATAATTTTCTTTGATTTTTTAAAATATTTTGTTCGGTTGTGTATTAATCTAGCCATTTTTTGAATTTTTTTCCAATTATCAATTATTTTCGTTATTTTGTAATTTTTATTTTCAACTATCAATTATTTTTTCAAATTTTAATTTAATTATTAAATTTTCAATTTATTTTCTCAATTTTTTATAATTTTCTTTAATTTCAATTCTTTTTCGATTTTTATTTCAATTTTTCAGTTTTCAATTGTCTTCTTTTATATTGTTCAATTATTTTCTTTAATTTTTAAATCCATTCTTCACTTTTTATTTCAATTCTTCAGTTTTCAATTTTTTTCTTCTATTTTAATTAATTCTCGGTTTTTTCAATTATTTTTTTTCAACTTTTAAGTATATTCTTAAAATTCCAATTCCATTCTTCAATGTTTAATTGATGTCTTCAATTTCAATTATTTCTCTAATTTTAATTTTTTTTCAATTTTCAATAAAGTTGTTAAATGTGCAATTATTTCCAACAATTATTATTCGTATGATTTTCTCAATTTATTAAGTTGCAATTATTCTCTTAAAATTTAATATTTCTTGTTCAATGTTTACAATTTTTTTAGATGTCCATATTAATCTAGTCATTTTTCGAATCATGTTTTTAATTGAACAATTCAATTTTCATTATTTTTCACATAAATTTTCATTATAATTTTCTTTGATTTTTTAAATTATTTTTTTCAGTTGTGTATTAATCTAGCCATTTTTTAAATTTTGTTGTTAATTGTGAATCATTTTCGTCATTTTGTAATTTTTCTTTCCATTATTAATTATTTTTTCAATTTTTAATTTAATTCCTAAATTTTAAATTTATTTCCTCAATTTTTTATTATTTTCTTCAATTTCAATTTTTTTTTCGTTTTTTATTTCAATTCTTTAGTTTTTAAGTGTTTTCTTCTATATTCATTAATTCTCATCTTTTTAATTACTTTTTTTCAATTTTAAGTATAATGTTTTAATTTTAATTATTTTTTTCTTTTTTTAATCTAGTTGTTCAATGTACAATTATTTCCAAAACAATTATTTCTATAATTTTATTAATTTTTTTAATTTGCAATTCTTATCTTTAAATTTAATATTTCTTGTTTAATTTTTACAATTATTTTTTTTAGTTGTCCATTAATCTATAGTCATTTTCCGAACTTTGTTTTTAATTGAACAATTCAATTTTTATCATTTTTCAGACAGGGGCCGTTCAAAAAACACGTAACACTTATAGGGGGAAGGGGGGGGGGGTCAAAATAGATCCAAAAAATTTTCGTAATTTTTTACTATTTCCTTCAATTATTAACTAATTCCGGCAATTTTCAATTATTTCCTAGAATTTCTACATTTTTCAATTATTATCTTAAAATTTTATACTTATTCTTTGGTTTTTTAAATTAGGTTACCTATACATTGTTCGGTTTGGGTATTAATGAAGCCATTTTTGGAATTTGGTTTTTAATTGTCAATCATTTTCGTCATTTTGTAATTTTTCTTCTAATTACCAATTATTTTCTTGAAATTTCAATTTAATTCTTCAATTTCCAATTTTTTTCTTTAATGTTTAATTATTTTCTTCAGTTCTCAAATATTTTATTAATTTTTCAATTATTTTTATGGGATTTCAATTAATTTCTCAATATTCTATAATTCTCGGATTTTTTCTTTAATATTTAATTATTTTAGTTTTTAATTTAATTTTAATTTTTTAATTTAATTCCTACATTTTCAATTTATTTTTTCAATTTTTTGATATTTTCTTCAATTTCAAATTATTTTTTTTACATTTATTTCAATTCTTCAGTTTTCAATTATTTCCAATAGTTATTCCTATAATTTTTAAACTATTTTGTTTAAATTTAATATTAATTGTCTAATTTTTAAAACTATTCTTGTCAATTGTGTAATTATGTATCCATTTTTCGAATTTTGTTTTGACCTATCAATTGTTTTTGTCATTTCTCAGATCCTTCAATTTCATATATTTGATTAATTGAATTTGTAAAAATTTATAGTTTTAAATGACCAACAACAATGCACAGTTTATCGCGCGCTTGGGCGCTCTTTAATTTTGTTAGAAAATAAAATAATACAAAATAAAATTATTGGATTAAAATTACAGAGAAGTTATCATTAAATCAAAAAATTTATTGAAATTAAATTAAAAGTTGATCATTAAAAATGTTATATTTATTAAAATGGTCATAAAACTGGATTTGAAATAATTTGACTATTACTTTATAACAATCAGCCTCATTATCGGATAATGAAAGTGTGTCAGGACCATTTTAATATTAAAATAGCATTTTCTCGCATCTAATTATGCTAATCTTTACAAATTGTTATGTTAAATTTGAAAGAAGTCTTTTGAATGAAATCCCTGCGGGTAAAGTGTTGGTTGTGTACGTGTTCCTGGGGGTGATAAAGATAAGACTGCGCGACCTCACATTCGTTACGGTTTTTCAAGGAGCTCGTTATCAACAGTCTCTTTGTTCTTTTATCGCTTAAGTAAGGTTCGGTAGACAGGAAAAGGAAGAGCCGAAAATCCGTAATTGCGGCAAATCACTTGGGAAGATGAGGAGGGGGGGGGGATGTACCACCCAGTTTCATGAGACAGTTTAGTCCATTCTGACCCCACTGGCAGACAGAATACGTGCATTTCGCCTCGTTTTCCCAGAAACTGAGACAATTTTCTCAGAAACTTCTTAATGCCGCTTTCACGATATCACACCTGTTTACGGCGCTTTCAAATAATTGAAATAAAACTGTGCTTTCATTGAAAAATTTTTTCATTACCGTTACGCAAACTTTTATCTTTATTATCTACAATTATTGGCCTTTAGAGAAAATGAGAGCTGGAAATTATTTGTGATTATACTTCCTAATGGGAAAATTGTTATATACATACTGTATGAAAATCATGCATATTTTGAAGATGAATTTTTTAAAAAAAACATGGAAAGTGATTGTAAATTTTAGGTAACTATAGGGGTGAAGAAAATAACTAAAAAGACAAAATTACTGGAATGTGAAAAAATATAACTGTACTTTGGGATTGGAATTATAAATGAAAGAAAATATCTGAAAAATGTGTAGGAAAATATCTAAAATTTGAAAAATAATTTGTCAAAAAATAATAATTTAATAATAAAAGTAATGAGTGTAAAAATTATGAAAATTTCCAGACGGTTAAAAAATTAAGGAAATTAGGTAAAAGTAACGAAAAAATAATAAATTATAAAAAAACAAAAGCGTAAAAAGATAAGAAAACAGTTTATTAAAAAAATGAGTAAATGAAAAATGTGATGAACATTATTAAAGAAATGAAGAAAAATTAAAGAACAACACAAAAATGAAACAGTGACGTAAAAATATATAAAAAAGTAGAAACTCGTTTCAAAAAATATTATTTACGGACATCGTTTTTTAAATTAATAAAATAAATAAGAAGATAATTAAAAATCGAAAATTCGTAAATACAAGATAAAAACTAGAAAATTTGAATGAAGGAGAAATGTTTCTATGAAATGGAAAAATGATGACAAAAACTAAAAAATTAATTAAAACGCAAGGAAAAACAAAAAAATAGTAAAACATCAAGAAAATTAAATAAATAGTAAGAAAATGGAAAAAAAAGTGAAAAATACAAAAAATAATATAATTTGGTTAGAATCTACTAAAAAGTTAGAATTAATAAAAATAAAATAAAAGAATGCATATATGAAGATAAATAAAAAGGCCACAAGAGAAATTAAAAAATCCTTTAAGAATAAAAAAGTTTAGGCAAATTAAACCAAAAATATTTTTATAATATTACACTTAAAATAACTCCAACAATTAGTTTAGAAAAATAAAGAAAATCTGAAAATTTTATGAAAGAATGTAAATTTGCAAAAAATCTCGCAAATAATTAGGCAAGATGTAAAAACAACTAGAAAAGAATTACAAAAAAATGAGCGCGCTTATTTTTAAAAATATGGATGTACATAATTATGGAAGTCAACGAAATAAAAAATTTAGTGAATGTTATAATCACAAAATTGTGTAAAATAATACTAAATAATTTGCCTAAAAAGAAGAAAATGAAAGAAGATCCTAAAATAAAATGATAAATGCAAAAAAAAAATCAAAAGTAAACGGAGAAAAAATCTTAAAATTTTGTAAAAATAAGAAATTATAAGATAGAAATTAAACAGTTACAAAAAACTGAAATCTATTAAAAAAAAATTGTAAGAATTAAAAAAAGGATTATTGTGAATTTGAAAAATAATTAATATTATTTAATATTTTTACATTATAAATAATATGCATTTAAATTTGAATTATTTGAAATTTAGGTGTTTTAACAAATTGGAATAAGAGTTAAAATTGACGTTTGGAATTTATTTAAATTATAATGACTTAAAGATATGTTCAAATTTAATACTATTATATTTTGTCCTTTATCTTCGCACCAAAAATTTTTAGAACGCAGGTATTTTGATCATCAGTTTTAGCACAATTTTTGAAATTCTATGAAGAATAAAATATTAAAATTGAAATTTTTAGATTTATCCACAAATTTCTGGGTTTTATTTAATGTTTACGATTTTTTATATGCAGTATTAGACGTCCGGAGAATTGTAAAGTTTTTTTTTATTTAAATCATGATTTTCATGCAAATTTCCCAATGATTTAAATCACGATTTAAATCAATAACAGCGCTGCTAGAAGTTAATAAACAACTAGGAATGTAGAAAAAGAAAAAACAACTAAAAAAATAGATAAAAAAATTTTAAATTAGAAAACCTTGAATGTGAAGAATAAATAAATTTTTGTTTTAAAAACTAGAAGTTTTAAAAAACCATAGATTAATGTTTAAATGTTTTTAGTTACTTTATAAATAATATAGATGTAAATGAAATCTTTAACATTTTAATAAATTCTGACGAGGATGACACACATGTTTATCGAAACGTTAAAAAAAACTTGAATTTTTTTTTTATATAAAACTAGCTGCATCGTTCCAGCTCAAAAAAGATTCTTTTTATTTTTATTTTTTATTTATTTTTTTTTCTTTTTTTTTTCTTTTATAATTATTTTTTTCACTTTTTATAGGTTTTCATTTTTTTTTTAGTAATTTTTCACTTTTTTTATTTTTTTTTGTTTTCTAATTCTGAAATATTTTGTACTTTTTAGATGCTTTATTTATTTTATTTCTATTAATATACTCTAGTTTATAATTCCAGAAATTTCTACTCTAGGGATTTTTTTCTATTATCTAAATGCTTTATTTAATTTCTGGTTTTTATGTTTATATTTAGTTATTTATTAACTTTCCAGTTATTTTTTTCAGTACTTCGTAATTTTTCTCCGTTAAGTTTTTTTTTAATTTTTAGTTTTATTCATTAATTTTCTAATTATTTTTCCACACATTATGAATTATTTAACATTTTTAGTGCTTTTTCTTTAATTTTTAAACACATAATTTATTAGTTTCTAGTAACTCTAACCAATTTTTTAGTATTTTTTTAAATTCCTATTCTATGCTTTCACTTTGCAGTAATTTTTCTTTCTTCTAACCACTTTTTTTTAACTTCTAGTTATTATTATGTTCTCTAGTAACTTTCCTTTATTGTATATAGTTATTTTTTTTAATGTCTAAATATTGAGGCATTTCCATTTTTTTTTCTTAAATTTATGCTATATTATACTTTTTTCTATATTTTCTTTATATTGAATTTAAAAATTGTTATATCTTTTAAGGTAAAATCGTAAAAAGACTAAAAATCAAAAGTTTCAGATAACACCTAAAACGTTATTATTTTACTTTATCTTTTTGTATTCGACATTTTAATTTTTAAAAATCTAATATTTCTAATATTTCAGATTTCTTTAAAAACTTCTTTAGTATGATTAATACTTTGTTGGGATAAAAGCTAGAATTGATCGATTGCTAAGGGTCCATACTTAAATGGGGATGATTATATGTCAAGCTCGACTCAGAAGGCACCACAATAGTAAGTTTTTTTTACCCATTATTTTTAATATAAAAAATTGGTCCGTTTAATTTTATAAAATAAAGAAGTACATTTTGATAAAATTAAGTAAGTATAAGTCTATTAATGTAATTGGAACTTATACACCACAACTTTTAAATCTCTTCTTAAATTTTTTAGCAGCTATTGTATATTTAATTAACACGAATCCGACGCATTAATTATAATTATAATGTGCCATTTTTCTTTGTTAATTAATTGATAATCCTGTAATTGGTCTTTGTGACTGTTGGATTTACTTCAATAAAATAAAATAAAAAAATAAAAAATAAAGTAATTGAAATTCTTTTACATAACCTCTAAAAACGTCCAAATCGGTAAACGAATAATTATATTAAAAAAGACTGATTAAAAAAAAAGTCGATTTAACTACTTTTCAACTACCCGGAATAATTCAATAGGTTCTCAACCGACTTTAAAAAGTTACCCTTATGAGAAAGTATGACAAGAAAAGAATTATATATTTTATCTTGATGTAATCAATATAAATTTGAATGTTTAAAAATAGTATAAATCTTACGTAAAAAGATTTATTGGTCAATTGTTTAAAGGAGAATTGAAGTCTAGATTGAGTACTACTAAAGTGTATAACTAATAGGTAGGAATGAACGATTAAATTGAGTCAAATAATTAAACAGAAAATTAGATATATTTAAAACTCAATGAAACAGATAAATACAGAAAGATTCGTAGTGTACAGACGACGGTCGGGTCGACACTGATTGTCCCTTGAAAGCGTCTCAAGGGTTTGCAATTATCCCTCTCTGAAGGAGAGGTAAGAAAATTTATAAACAGTTTGTTGTTAGAAACAAGATGTTGGCAGATTTGGCTACCTAGGCGACGAGAAACCGAACGGCTCCGTTTAATCCTCTAAATTGTTTTATTAGCGCTCCGCTTGATCGGAAATATCTAACCTGAAGGGACCTTGAAAGATCTTTTTTTTGTCTCATTCGAAAGAAAGTAAAAATATATAAATTCTAAAAATATTTCAGTTCGAAAATATAAAAACTAAGAAAAGTAGAAATCAAAAGTTATAAAATATTACCTACACTACGAGTCTTCATTTGCCTTCATTAACGCGTCCCGACATTTCAAAAAAAACTTTTTTGACAGCGACGAAGTAACACTCACGACGGATGACACAAGACTGAACAGTTGCCGAGAAACGTAGCTCTTGTCCGTTCGAGGAGGGGTTAGTAATTGCTGATTGGCCGGTGCGCCGAAGTCGAACCAATCAGAATGTTTCACAGTGACCACGAAAACTAATTGGTTCGAATTTGGTGCATCAAGCGCGCACCGGCCAATCAGCAGGTACTAATCCCTCTTCGAACGAAGTCGAACAACATCTGCCCTTCTCTTGAACCGTTTAGTCTTGTATCATTCGTCGTGAGTGTTACGTCCTAGCTGCCAAAAAAGTGTTTTAAAATGTCAGGACGCGTTAATAAAGGCAAATGAAGACTCGTAGTATTCAATCTAGATTAATAATTTCTCGGCTACGCTTTCGGCCAAACTGGATCGTATGTCTGCAAGAATGGATGAGAACGAGAATAAAATTGAGAAACTTTCTACCAGAATGACGTCCATTGAAGGTACGGTGACTGCTCTTAAGTCTCAAATTAATAATATTGGACCCACAGGTTTGGATAAGCAACAATGTTTAGTCGAACTTGAAAATAGACTAAAGAAAAAAAACAATATCATCTTATTCGGTATCCCGGAGCATGCTAATTCCGCCTCTTCTGAAGACAGTGTCTCTAATAATGTAAATACTCAGGTCTCTCGTATGCTGGATGGTGTTATTTCCCCCTCTCTGAATGCAAATACAGAGATTACTAGAGTGGGCCTACCTTCGCAGGTTCAAAAGAGACCACGTCCAATCAGATTAACATTTAATTCCCAAAACCAAGTTCATATTTTCCATAGAGAGTTTTTATCTGTCAAAAAAGTGTCAGTGAGTCTGGATATAAAGGCATGCTGGATTGCTTTTGACAAAACTCAACGACAATTGAAGGAATTGTCCGAGTTAAAGGAAGAACTGAATCACCGTCTTCAAGCAGGTGAAATGGGGATCAAGATAGTATATCGTCGTGGCTGTCCTGTCATCGTCCAAACAGTCGCAAGCTCGCCGACTATAAATGTAGGTTAAATGTGTGAGGAGCAATGTGATCCGAACTCTGTTGTACTTGAATCATTATCCTATAATGATCTCTTCTTTATATGTTTAAGATTATTAACAGTATTATTAATTGTTCTTAGATTTTGTCAGCCATCAACTTTTTCCCATTTTTAGTTATATGTTACCATCCTGCGTTTTCTTTCATAAAATAAACTTCGGCAATAATTCGATTTTTAACTGACTCTTATAAAAGCAAACTATTATAGCGACATTTTTTATTTCATTGACGGAAGAATTAATATATTCACTGTAATCCTTCGGAACACCATTCTATTCGCTTCTCACAGTCACAATTTAATATTAATTTTTGTAAAAATGATGCGTCCTAAATCACTTGTGATATTTTATTGTCTCTTACTAGGTTGTTGCTAGTTAATTATTATTATTATTATCATTTAATGGGCTATGATACCCGTATACTGTACATTAAATAAAATACATAAATTCTCTTATAATCTCTCATATGACGAAACAAAAAAAAAGACTGTCTTGTTTCGATATCAAATTTTTAATGGGTTCTAACACGCGTGAACTGTATATATGCAAACAGAGTGTCGTTTAATTCAGTGAGTACAGTGGCTCTTACATATCTTTGCATATCTGTCGCGAATATGGGCACTTCGTTCTGTGCATTAGGAGACGCCCGTTGTTGACAGTCGTGAGGAAAGTCAAATTAGCTTTAACGCAGACATGGCCTTCTTCTAAATGCAAATCTGCCGAGTAGACGCGGGAGACGAGTTCGGATAACCACAACGATTTTCCATGCAACAAAACTTGCCTCTCTGTCTCTCTTGGGAATTTCCATAAACCTCTCATTAATGACAATGCAATTATTTCCGAATGCGATTTGTCTCGAGGAAATGCTGACTCGCTATTTCAAAAGGATGTTGAATAAACGATCGCGGTCTCTCTTTCCAAATCACGGTACCCTCCCAAACCAGGAACGAGCTCCCCAACAATTACAATTAGTATAAATACCATTCAACGCCAATGTCGAGACACTCTCCTTTTTTACTATCGGTCCACGTCCTTATATACCTCCCACGCGTCCAACAAGACCCTTATCGACTTCTAACGAATCGCTTCTCTTTGTACCACACCATCCCTTTTTCACCCAAACTCTCAATCGATCCTTTGGCTTCTTTAGCTATTTTTCCAGACGATGGGTACTCAACACAAGTATATATATACTTGCATTCATTCCAACGAGGAGACAGAAAATATTTTTCTATCAGAAATTCTATATTTTGTTTTTTTTTTTTTCCTGCCTTCTATTTCTATATAGCTTTTGTCAAGAAGCGATTGCTATTGCACTTTGAAGGATTTTTTTTTAATTTTTTTATTAAAACTTTTTTACAAGCTTTCTTGTTTAACATCTTTATGATTACTTTTCGGGGAGAAGGTGAAATTAAAATAGTAGAAAAAATTAAGGTTATGATTAACTGCAGACCTTTTCCGAGTCTTCCATTGGTCAATATTAAATGTTAAATTAAAATATTTTTTCAGGTTAGGTGTAAGGTTCGTTTTCTTTTTTTCGGTCTATTTTATTGTTTATTGATTTTTTACATGTTTCGGTCATCCACGATGACCATCTTTAGAATTTCTTTGTTGAGACATATGTGATATGAATCTCAAAAATTAATAAAAAATAAAAGAGACTGAAAAAAAGAAAACGAAACTCACGCCAATATATAAATTTATAAAATAAATTAAAATAATAATATATAAATTAATTTACCGTGCGGTTGTTAAAAAAATGTTATTCAAGGTTAGTAACTCTCTTTTTTTTAAATAAACAGGAAGGAGAAATTTTAATAGCTTAAAGTTCTCAATGAAAAAATTTTTTTCAAAAAAATCGTTTGTGTAATGATTTTAAATTTTAGAACTAATGTTAAATTTTAATTCATTCTCCATTAAATTTAAAATTCAAATGGACATGTGTTCGTAACGATAATAGATAGAAGAGTCTTTTTTTAGTTTTGCATGGAATTTTTTGTATTTTAATTCACTTCTGCATCGCTTTGTTGTAAGACGTTTTATAAAGGAGTAATTTTAAGAATAAATAAAGAAAAACTCAGTTTTTTCGACTATTTTCTAACATTTTCTTAATTTTGTGTATCAAAATGGTTTAATTATTTAATAAAATCTAGTTTTATGTTGAAATATAACTTTTGAAGCAATAAGTATTTTTCTAAACGTAATTTAAAGAAAATATCTTCAATAGCGTAGAAAAAAATCAATCTCGTTTGAGTTTCTCCCCAAGGATTATTTTAATTTTAATCTTAAAATGATCGTGAGACATCACCGAAATAATATTAAAAAAAAACTAATTTCTACATATTTATCATCTTAATTAAAATTATTATAATTTCAAGCTGTAAAAATCATAAAAATTCTTATAAAATAAATTAAAAGTCGTAATTATATATTTAAATTAGAGCTTCACAATATCTAGACGATATCAAGTTTCGGGACAAAAAACACTCTTTCTCATCTTGTAGTGAAATAAGTTAAAATTAATCTTTAATCTATAAACTATTATTATTATTATTATATAATCTATAAACTTTTAATTATTTAAATCTAATTTTTCAAATTGATGATTTATCTATTGGATATTAAATAATTTGTCACCAAAAAGATGTCTTTTAACCACCAATTTATTTTTAATTTTTTATGATCTTTTTTAATTAATTTCTTAAATTTTCAGTTATTGTCGCAAATTTAGATTTAGATCAATTTTCCATGTTTCAAACGATTTTTCAATTATTTTCTTTTGCTTAAAAATAAATTCTGCAATTTTTTTATTTTTTTTTTAAATTTCTAATTATTTTCATTATTTTGGCACAGTTTTCAACATTCTTAATTATTTGTCTGAAATTTTAATTAATTTCATTTATTTTCGAATATTTCTGTGACTTTTTAAATTATTCTCTTTGATTAACATTTTTTAATTAATTTTATAATCATTTTCTTTCTTTAAACATATATTCTATGATTTTTTCAATTATTTCCCTCAAATATTATTTACTGTCTTTAATTTTTCATATTCAAATTATTTTCATCATATTTCAATTTTTTTTCTTAATCTTAAATTATTTACAGAATATTTCAATTATTTTTTTTCAATTCTGAATTAATTTTATCATTTTTCAATTATTATTTTTCTCGATTCTTAATTATTATTCTCCTTATCTAGAATTATTTTCTAAGATTTTTAAGTATTTTTCTAAAATTTCAATTATTTTCGTCAATTTTTAATTATTTTCATTTGTTTTCATAATTTCCAAAATTATTGATTAATTATCGTAAAATTCAATTATTTTTAGCTTTATTTAATTCTTTTTCCAATTTTTAGTTCTTCTAATTTTTTTAAGTTAATTTCCAAGATCTTAATGTATTTTTCTCAAATCTCCATTATTTTTATAATAAAAAAAAAAATTCCCCAATTTTTTTATTTTTTTCACTCGAATATCATGTATTTTTTACAACTTGTCATTGTTTGTATCCTATTTCAATTATTTTCTTCAAGTTTCAATGTTTAAAATTATTTTTCAATTATTTTCCTAAATTTATTTCCTTCAATTTTTAATTTTTTTCATTTCTTTTATAATATCTAAAATTTTAAACTATTTCTGTGATATTTCAATTATTTCATTCAATTTTCAATTATTTATATTGTTTTTTTATATTTTTTCTTTAATTTCCAATTACTTTCGTTCTTTTTCATAATTTCAAAAAACTTTTTAATTATTTCTCTTTAATTAAAAATTATTCTTTTCAATTTTAAATTATGTTTATCTTTTTTCATTTATTTTATCTAATTTTTAATTATTTTCCTTCTTTTTCAATAAATCCTGAATGTTTTAAGTATTTTTCTGGAATTTTCTTTAAGTTTCCTTTATTTGAAATATATTATGTAATTTTTTTAATTATATTCTCAAATTTTAATTATTTTTTTCAATTTTAAATTATTTATCTAAATTTTCAATCATTTTTTTTTTCATTTTTTAATTATTTTTCTAATTTTCCATTATTTAATTTCATTTATTCAAAAAATCCAACAGCTAAAGACCAATTACAGAATTATAAGTTAATTAACTAATCAAGAGTAGCACAGCAAAATAGAATATAAATCATAATAGCTCACGATAATAACAATAATTGATGTGTAATTACATAAGATTATTTAACAGTCAGTACAAAATTGAGGCATATTTTCAATAATTCTATTAATTGACATTGTAAAGAGATCAATCGAGAAGTTATTTAGTGTAGGATCATTATAAATCCACATCATTCTATCAATGGGATTATCCTGAAAGGCTACTTTTGGGTAATGGGTATTTATTCAATTTTTTTCAATTTATTTTTAAGATGTTCAAGTATTTTTCTTAAATTTAAATTATTTTCTTTATTTTTCAAACATTCACATGATTTTTTAAATTACTCTCCCCAATTTTTAATTGTTTACATTTTTTTCAGTTAATTTGAAAAACTGCAGTAATTTTTTGCCATTTTTTTTTATTTAGAAATTTTATAAATTTTGCCGTAAATAAATATTTATTTTATTTAGTTATAAAATTTAGTTAGATAAATTTATTTTTAAATATTAGGAGAGAGTAGGGCAAAACCGCTAAGCGGGGCAAAGACGCTTTTCAAAATATCTCCCTTATTTCTTAACCGTTTAAACTTGAGTTTAAAGTTTATCATAAATATAACTGGAACTATTGTTTAAGAAAACAAAATCTTGAAAATATAAAATATATTAAGAAATATACAAAACAAAATTGTTTTTAGTATGAGATGAAAATTTTGCTGATCAAAAATAGTAAATTTTTAATCAAAATGTGAGTTTTTTAAATTTAAAAATTTCACGTTCTAATAGAGTATACATTTATCTACACAGTCTCTGAGGAATCCAGGTTTAATTTTGAATCTAAATATTTCAAATTTTAAATTAAAAAAAGGTTTTTCGTTTGGGGCAAAGACGCTTGAAATGGAATATAGAGTTAAAAATGTATGCGACAATAACTTTAAACCAAGTGGTTTTGCCCCACTCTCCCCTATATTTAAAATATTTATAATTTTTGATAACACAAGGTGCAGAAACTAATCGCGCGCCAGCGCGCGTTGTTTAGTTTAGTTAAACTTTAAATTACTACAATTAGTCAGGTTTTTGGAAACTTTTTTTTAAAAAAATGGTCTACGAGTGTTGACCATGGGTCCCACGAGCTTTTTACTATCTTAAAGATATATATTTAAACAAGAATTTCTGAAATTTTCAAAGAAAAATATTCATAACTCCGTCATTGTGACGTCATTTCCGGTGACCCCTCGGAAAAAAGGTGCGTCCACGTTGATAGTAGCTGCAGTATTCAAGACATCCTTTTGTTACTGTCTATGACGAATCCTGGCTTCGCGAGTCTCGCTCGCAAATTTTTTTTCAGCTGCGCACACATAATATCTGACTTTGAGCGCGCACCTTCCCAATTCTGTATCTCCAAAATTTTTATTCGGATCGACTTGAAAATTTAGGATAATATTCTTGAGATATTGTAGAAATTAATAAGACAATAGAAAAAAAATTCGATTTTCTAAAGCCGTGAAACCCATGTAACCCCTTAATAGTTACCCCGAACAGCATCTGATGTTTTAGCAATCTTGCTGAAACATGCGGTGCTGTTCGGGCGCCACTGGTTATAGATTTTATTTCCTTCTTTCTGTAGGACTGCTTTGAATTGAAACTTTAGTTTTATGATAAAAAGATTATTATTTTGTCCAGTTCTCCCCTATTTACGAAAAACAAAATTAAGATCTTACTATAAATTAGTAGAGTTAATCAATAGATAGTGAGATGGGAAGGATATGCAATGCTGTAGAATGGGGCAACTAATTGAGACCGATACCAGATAAAGTGGAAAGAAATTAGCATGGACACAGGATTAAATTACCAATAAATTGTCGAGAAGAAATTGGAAATAAGTCAGCATTGTTTAGCATTAAACCTGAACAAGTTAGGATTAAAAAATGCTGGCTTGTGCAATTTTCCCGCACCAATAGTTTATCCGCAACGATTGAGCGCGCTTGTCCAAGCGTAAATGTTAAGCGTTTATCGATTCTTGCACTCGCCATCATTATCGAGAGATAGTGCCCCTATTCAGGCTGTGCAGATTGCCGAACTCTGCTTCTCTCATAAAATGGCAAAGACCACGAGCTACCATTATTTATTTTGGATTTGGTTGAAAAAGATTGTCGATATAAGACACAGGGGGTGGGGGTTTGCTGTAACCTGCTCATATATATATATATATATGTATAGCGGCTCATGAAAGATGTAAGGAAAAAGGCGGTAATTGAGAGCAAGAAATACCACTCCCACTTTTCCAGTTCAAGTGAAAAGAATAGATAAAACCATTGATGTAATAAAATCAAACTGGAGCCTTCTTATCTCCGTATTTTCAGTTCCTTTGATATATTTTCTCAGTCGGAAGATGTGCCAACTTCAAAGATATGTGTCGCTGATAATAAAATATATCTTCCTCAGAAGTTCGCTATCCTCTTGTAGCGATATAAAAAGTTGCGTTCAACTTTCTCTAGTGCCAACCAAACTTGTACACAGAATCATAGAAATGTTCCCAAGTGAGAAACTTGTCTCTTTCCACGTGGATGCAATTAATATATATGAAAAAGACGATGAATTTTTCCAAAGCGTCTACTTTCATTTATCAGCCATTTCTGCGTTTGACTATTTTTTTTTCTTCTAACTGTCCCTATTAAAAACTCCTTCACAGACAAAAAAAACTGGACTTAAATTCGCATTAAGAGTGATCTTAATTGATCTCGTTCATCTCTTATATTTGAGTTAAACATATTTTTCGTTTGATTCAAGCAAATATTTTATTTAATTTTAACAAAATACTTTTTATTTTAAAGGAAGTAATTGTTATTTTAAATAAAAAAAAATTGTAATCCTTAACCAGGATGTTGCTACGATTTCAAAATTCCATGATTTTTACAGGTTTTTCAGACCATTTTTCATCAAATTCCATGATCAAATATAAAATAAATAGCTTTCATTAGCACGAGAAACTTTACATTGTTGGTCATTTAAAACTATAAATTTTTGCAAATGCAATAAAAAATGAAAATAACGAGAATAATTACAAAATTGAAGAAAGTATCTGAAAAATGACAAAAATAATAGACAATTTGAAAACTAAATTCGAAAAATGACTAGATTAATACACAACCGAATATTTACTAATAAAAAAATACGTAACGCTTTTTGGATCTATTTTGACCCCCCCACCTCCCCCCTCTTTATTGGATGTTACATGAAAAAGTTCATTTTTTCTGACCCCCCCCTCCCTCTGTGCGCGTTACGTATTTTTTGAACGGCTCCTAACTGAAAATTGAAAAACTTTTAGGAAATAATTGAAAAATTTCCGAAAACAATTGAAAAAAATTATTAATAGTATAAAAGAGCACCAATACGTGAATTAAAAAATTACGAGAATAATTGAAAAATTCAAGAAAATATCTGAAACATGACCAAAAAAATTGACAATTAGAAACGAAATTCGAAAAATTATTAGATTAATAAACAAATAAAAAAAATAATTGAAAAAATTAAACAAGAAATATTAAATTGAGAAATTAAGAAACAATGAAAATTATAAAAATTATAGGAAAAATTGTTGGAAATAATTACAAATTAAACAACTAGATTGAAAATCCAAAAAAATTGAAAATTAAACAATGAAATTGAAATTTAAAGAATATAATTAAAAATTGAAAAAAGTAATTAAAAAATCTGAAAATTATCGAATATAGAAAAAAATAATTAAAAACTGAAGAAGTAATAAAAAAATGAAGAAATAAATTGAAAATTTAAGAATTAAATTTTATTTTGAATAAATAATAGATAATTAACAAAAGGTGAGAATTATTGAATATTGAATAAAATCGAAACATTTTGTGGAATTATTTTAACCCTTAAGTAATAAATTTCTGGTTTTGTGTTGTTTTGGCAAAAAAAATTTTAAATTGAAGACTGCAATTTCAAATTGAAAAGAATAATTGAGAAGTGAAGAAAATAATTAAAAATTGAAGAATTAAATTAAAGAATTAGGAATTGAATTAAAATTTTGAGAAAATAATTGACAATTGAAAAAAAAATAGAAAACTGTCAAGAATAATCGAAAACAGAACAAAATAATTTTAAAAATCAAAGAATAAATATAAAATTTAAGAAAAATAATTGCAGACCGCAAAATTTATAGAAAATAATTGAATATTGCAGAAAAAAAATTAATAGTTGAAAGAAATAATTGAAAAACGACGAGATTAAATGAAAAATTGAAGAAAATATCTGAAAAATGACAAAAATAATAGACAATTGAAAACAAAATTTGAAAAATGGCTAGATTAATAAACAACAACAAAAAAATTGTAAAAATTAAATAATAATTATAAAATATTAAGAGAATAATTGGAAAAATTGTAGGAAATAATGATAAATTGAGGAAAATAATTAATAACTGGAAGAAATAATTGAAAAATGACGAGAATAATAATTTTTTTTTTTTTTTTTTTATTTGATCAAAAAAGTAGCCCAGAATACAAAGATTATTAAAGGGCACAACATGTTTATACAATAATATCATTCAATAAAAATACAAAAATATAAGTATCTAAATCACATAGAGTACAATGAGATAGAAAATAAGTTCAAGACGCATTGATAAATAAATTATACAAAGTCTCATAAAACTTTTCTTGCTTAATGTCGAACAATTCAATTAACATGGGGTTTTTTATAAATAAAAAGTTTATACATTTCAAAATTCTATAAATTGGCGCGTGGTTCCCTAGAGATGATTTTGGTAATTGTAGAAAATATTAAAAATGGAAGAAATAAATTGAAGGTTAAAGAATTTAATTTGAGATTGTAAGAAAATAATTGATAATTAAAAGATAAATTACTAAATGACTAAAATAATTAAACATTAGGAAAAATACTTGACAATTGAAGAAAAAAGTAAAAAAAGTTCAAAAAATGGCGAGAATAATCGATAATAGAACAAAATTATTTCAAAAATTAAAGAATAATTATAAAATTGAATGATAATATTAAGTTATCAATTAAAAACGAAAGAAAATTATAGACAAATTTTTAGAAAATAAATGAAAATTGAAGAAGATAATTAAAGAATTGTATTGAAATTGCAAGAAAATAATTAATTATTCAAAAAAGGCGAGAATTATTAAACATTGAATAAAATAATTAAAAATTGGAGAAAATAATTGAGAATTGAAGAAAGTAATTAAAAATGGAGAAAATTATTTGAAAATTATAGAATTAAATTGAAATGTGAAGAAAATAATTGATAATTGAAAAGAAAAATTACAAAATGATGAAAATAATTAAATATTAAAGAAAATAATTGAGAAATGAGGAAAATAATTGTCAATTGACAAAAAAATTCGAAAGCTTTTGAGAATAATCGACAACAGAACAAAATAATTTAAAAAAATTGAAGAATAATTATAAAATTTAAGGAGAATAATTTTATTTTATATTGGAAATCACTCTCTATTAATGATTTTAATCAATAAAAATTCACAGAAAATCACTTTAAAATGACTAAATTGTAAGTAATTTTTCAATGATTTCAACTTATTTCAAATGAAATATAACTGATTGAATTCATAAAAAGAGAAAATAATTAAATTAATTTTTTAAAACAACATTTTATAAAATTCCTTGACTTTTTTCCAGGTTCTTCCTGGCTATAAAAAAATTCCATGACAATTCCAGGTTTTCCAGAACCGTAGCAATCCTGTTAACATATTTTTTTTTATTTTAAACACTGTATTTTTTTTATTTTGAACACAAAATGCGTTCCGTGACAGTTTACTTTTCATTTCTTACTTGTATGTAAATTGTAAAACATTCTTTATAGTTTGAGGTTATTTCAAGTGTCAATTTACAAACTGTGAAAAACCGAAGAAAATAAATGCACTTTTCATTAATTATACACACTTGTGGAAATGTGGGACTTTGAATTAGTGAAATTGACCAAAAATTGTTTAAAAACAAAGCCACTTTTGCAAACATTTTTTTTCCAAAAGTCGATAAACACGCATACATGTTCTACCAGAAAAATAAATAACTGACGAACTAACGATAGAACAGTGACGCCATATTCAATGCGCAAAAACCTCTGCGCATAAAATATGTTTGAATTTTAAACACAAGTTTGGTTTAATATTAACAAAATTAAGTTTTTAATCAAACAAAAAATTATCTTCAAACATAAAGTATATTGCGAACAAAACTTCAGATATATCTAACATATCAGACTATCGGCGCCACCATCGAAATAACGCGAAATTTAAAATCCTATTTATTCTATTATTACTTTTTGTAAAATTTATTTCATATTATGTATGTTAAATAAATGTAGAATAAACCGATAATTTAAACTTCACGCCTAGGTTGATTTAATTAAGTTTTTAATATGTTTTACAATGTTTTTAATTAAAAATCAATAAAATAATTAATAAACCCTCCATTTTATATCTACCACCATCATTTTGACCAACTTGAAGTTAGTCATTTACTCAATTTGATACTTAACACAAAATAAATTTCATCAAATAAAAGTTTAGGTTTTCTTTGTTTCCTTTTTTCGCGCCTTTTTACGGAATATTCATATAAAGTATAAACTTTGATGTGTTAAATGAATTGCCAAGTTTGTAATATGCAGTTTTTGTGCTCGTTTAATAATAAAAGTCGTTTGTCACGTTCTGAAGAACAGAAATCACGAACAGCAGGACGACGCGATAAAATAGCGTGAAACAAATGTTCAAAAGGAAATTCGACACTATAACCACATCTTGGTTCGTGGATGTGTCTGATTTGGTCATTTATTTTTCATACTCCCTCATTTCTCCTGCATTATGTGAAGTGGTGAGAGGAGATTTATGTATTTTCGAGGTATCTGCTTTATGACTCGGCAGCAGAATACTGTCCCCGGGGAGTCTTTTCTGGCAACGACCAAATTCGTCGAACATCATCTTTTGATTTGCCGTCCTACCCATATGTACAGAATCGCAATCCCTCTTCTCGACTTCTTTAATCTAGGATCAATCACTGATACGATTAAATCTTACTTTCTGGCAAACGTATTCTGGAAAAAAAATTTGCTGATTCTAGAAATTTCTTTCTGATTTAACGTATTTATTACCTAATAGAAATTGATAAATGATATTTTTCTTACTTTACTCATACATATGAAGCATGGCTATGAAATCACTTTACCCCTTTTTTAAATCAAATTATTAAAATCAAAGACCCGAAGAATGTTAGTCATTTCATTCTCAAATTATTAATTAAATGATAATTTAATTATTAAATCAGTGGCGTAAATATTAAATACACCTTGTGTTATCAAGAATTATAAATGTTTTAAATGTAATATTTAAAAATAAATTTATATATATATAAATAAATAAAGTAAATATTTATTTAGGGCAAAAATAAAAAAAATTTTGCAAATTAATTGAAAAAAAATGAAACCAATTAAAAATTGGGGAAAGTAATTTAGAAAAGCATAGAAATGTTTTAAAAATTGAGAAAACGATTTAAATTTGAGAAGAATACTTGAAAACCTTAAAAAAAACTTTTAAAAAATTGAATAATGAAAAATTAGAGAAAATAATTAAAAATAAAAACAATAATTAGAAATTGAGAAAATAATTGAAAAAATTACATAATATAGGAAATATAAAGAAAATTCCAGAAAAATCCTTAAAAATTTTAGAAGTTCATTGCAACAAAAAATAATGAAAAGTTAGAGAAAATAAATGAAAAAAGATAAACATAATTTTAAATTGAAGAAAACAATGTTTAATTTAAAGGAAATAATTAAAAACATTTGGAAAATTATGAAAAAGAACGAAAAAAAAATGAAAATTAAAGAAAATAATAAAAAATAATTGAAAATTGAATGAAATAATTGAAATGTCTGATAAATAGTTTAAAATTTTTGAAATTATAAAACATGAAAAGAAATTGAAAACTGATTTTAAATTTTAAAATTTAATAAAAATAATTGAAACATGATAAAAGCAATGATAAGTTGTAATAAATTACATTTGAGAGGAATATTTAATTGAAAAAATAACAGAATTTTTTTTAAGTAGAAAAAAATTGAAATTTGAGAAAAATACATGAAAATCTTAGGAATTAATTTAAAGAAATGAGAATAAATAAAAATTGTAGAAAAGAATTGAAGGAATCTAATCACAATTGAAATTAACGATAATAAATAAAAAAATTTCGAAATTATGAAAACAAATGAAAATAATTAAAAATTGACGAAAATAATTGAAATTTTAGAAAAATACCTGAAAATTTTAGAATATAATTTTGTGAAATGAGAATTATAATTAACAAATGAGGAAAATAAATGAAAAAAGATAAAATTAATTCAAATTTTAAAGAAGTAATTGAAAGATGCTGAAAATAATTTAAGTTTAAGAAAAATAAACGAAATATAATGAAAAAACTTTAAATATAAGAAATTGAAAATAGTAAATAAAATTTGAGAGAAATAATTTAAAAAATCTTAAGTAGAATTTATGTTTAAAAAAAGAAAATAATTACAAAAGTAATTATAAATTTTTAATCAAAGAGCACAATTAAAAAATCGCAATCATAATAGAAAATTGATGAAAATAATTGAAACTCCAGATAAATAATTGAAACTTTTGAAAATTATGCCCAAATAATGAAAATAATAAGAAATTGAAGAAAATAATTGAAAAACCACAGAATTTACTTTAAAACAAAAAAAAAATTATTTAATAAAAATGGTTTGAATAGAAAAAAAATAATTGAAATTTGAGAAAAATACATGAAGATATTAGAAATTAATTTTATAAAAAATGAGAATAAATAAAAATAGGAGAAATATTATAAAAGAAATGAAAAAAATTAAAGATTAATTAAAATTTTAATTAAAAATTAAAAATTGAAGGAAATAAATTTAGGAAAATAATTGAAAAATGATTTTAAACTTTGAAACTTAAAGAAAATAATTGAAATAGGATACAAACAATGACAACTTGTAAAAAAAACATGATATTCGAGTGTAATAATTGAAAAAATAGGGGATTTTTTTGTTATGAAAAAAATAATGGAGATTTGAGAAAAATACAGTAAGATCTTGGAAATTAACTTAAAAAAATTAGAATAACTAAAAATTGAAAAAAGAATTGAAGAAAGCTAAAAATAATTGAATTTTACGATAATTAATAAATAATTTTGGAAATTATAAAAACAAATGTAAATAATTAAAAATTGAAAGTAATTGAAATTTTAGAAAATTACTTATAAAAATCTTAGAAAATAATTTTAGAAAATGAGAATAATAATTAACAAATGAGGAAAATAAATGAAAAAAGATATAATTATTTCCGATTTAAAAGAATTAATTAAAAGATGCTGAAAATAATTTAAATATGTAAAATTGAAAACAGGAAATAAAATTTGAGAGAAATAATTGAAAAAATCAGAGAATATGTGTGTGTTTAAAAAAAAAATAATTACAAAATTATTTGAAAATTTTAATTAAAGAGCATAATTAAAAAATCGTAGAAATAATCGAAAATTGATGAAAATAATTGAAATTTCAGATAAATAATTGAAATTTTTGAAAATTATGTCAAAATAGTTTGCTTATTTGTTTTTTTATTTACATAATTTTTTTTCATATAAAATAATGAAAATAATTAAAAATTGAAGAAAATAATAGAAGAATCACAGAATTTACTTTTAAGCAAAAGAAAATAATTAAAAAATGGTTTAAAATATGGAAAACTGATGACAATAATCTAAATTTAAGATAATAACTGAAAATTTAGGAAAATAATAAAAAATAATTAAAATATTAAAAAATAGAGGAAATAATAGCCAAAAATTAATTTAAATTTGAGATAAATAATATAGAATTTAGGAATAAATAATTAAATTGATCTAATGTCCGGGGAAAAATAATTAATTTTAAAAAAGTGATTGAAAAAATAAACAAAATAATTGAAATTTGAAGAAGGAAAATTTATGATTTAGGGAAACAATTTAAAAATAATTAAAAATTGCAGAAAATAATGGAAGATTGATAAAAATAGTACACAATTGTAGTTTAAGTAATTGAAATCATAATAGAAAATAATTATTAAAAATTGAAAAAAAATTTAAATCACTTCAAATTTAGTGTATTTGAAACATGGATTGAGAACATTTTAAAAAGGTGAAATATGATTTAAAATTTCAAAAGAAAGACACATCTAGTAACAAATGTCAGATGTAGACAGAAGGAATGAATTTTTTAAAAGTTGATAAATCAACATTTTGTTTATTCGTGAAAATTAAACAAATTTTTTCATCTAAGCCCTATAAAGTTAATTATAAAATAGAAATACTACACGAAATTATTGATATAAGAATATTTTTTGGATTTTAGGTGATTTGTTTTTAATTTAAGTTTATCATAATTAGGAAATTGAAAAGATTTCGCAACTTTTACAAGGAAAAAAAATAAAATTTCGAATTATCTTGGTTAGGTCCAGATTTTTTAAAATTAAAAATTTTTTATTATAGTAAAATTTGTTTCTTTAACTTAACAGTTACAGATCGATTTGCAAGGTTCTTAATATGTTAAAATTTTGTTTATCTCTATATTTTTGAGAAAATGGATTTATCGACTTTTGAAAATTTTCTGTTATTCTCTAAAACCTGAAGTGACATCGAAAAATGGTGCTTCATAAAGAAAAAGAAAAAACTATAAAAAATATATGAAGCTCCTGTAATTAAAATAACTTGTAAAGTGGAATTTCCAACACTCTATAATAGATTATATAAATACCTGCTTGCTTCGAAAAAGCGTGAGTTCTAGAAATAAAATCTAAAATTTGACATTCAATGCTAAATGTGACAGGTTTATTTAATCACGACTCACTTCCGCGCATGCGCACTTTTGATTAATCCCGCGCTTATTTAAAATTATGTTTTAAAAATATAGTAAAAATAATTCTTCTACGTTCAATTATTTTAATTATTATTAATATAAATCCAATAATTATTATAATTCATTAAAATTAATGAAATATCATTTAATTTTAAAAAACTGATTTTTTATGGAGAAGCAGTAACAACTTGATATTTAATTTATTACTCGTTTCTCCCCTACGTTCATTAAATTTTCCTTTACATGAAATTGATACAAAATATTCATAATTAAAATAGGAAATTTATGCAGGAATAATCGTTTTTTATTAAAATTAAGTGACACAAAAGTTTCCGAGGCTTCAGTGTCCGTTTTAATTGAAGTAATTTATGAAACAGAATATTCAACACAACTTTTTAATTGATATGAAACAAAAACTATATTCATAAATTCATTTCCAATTGAAAGGGGATATTTTACTCTGAATGAAGACCATTTCCAAATAATATTTTAACATATTTGTCCAATAATGGGAGTATTAAAATTATTCACATAAAGTAAATTTACCATAATCACTATTTTGACTTTAAAAAATGAACTCCCGTTAAATTAATCAATATCCAATATTTTGTTTAACTTTTGTAACTTTTTTTTCTGAATAATAAAACATTGTTTAAACTGAAATGATAGAAGGGAATACAAAAGTTTCAGTTACTTTTTGTATTAGGGTCAAAGCTGCTTTCCTGTTGTAGCAAAAAGCAAGAAGCTAGTTTTTAAGCTCTAAATAACCTTATCATACATCTATTCAGCATCTCGCACCCACAGTTTAGTTTATGTTTCCAGATATGCGAAATGCACTCTGACGGTAATGCAGTACAACACTTTTGCAGAACAATAATAGTCAGGATTTTAAAATAAATCTCCAAGTGTCGCTAAAACTTGATATTTTTTCCGTGTTTCAGAGCTTTTCATAATTTGAAGTGACATCAGCATCAGCGGCTTTTTTCGAAATGGACCAAATGGACGCTGTTAGCAGACGAAAGCAAACTCGTGATGTTGTGTCTGCTCACTTAAATCCAGTAACGAAATCAGGCAGGTGTGTGGAGGGTCCACATGATTGAAAGGCAACTAAAACTTCCCTCCATTCTCGTCTATTTTTCTACACACCTGGGTTTATCCCTCACGACTCGAAAAAAAATGTCACAAAATAGAAAATCAAGATTTTCTTGTGCGAGTCTCAATAGTTAGATTAATAGTAAATAAGAATTAAAAAAAAAGTTCACAGTTAAAAATGTTGTGTATTTGTGTGTAAATTGCTTGTGTCAAAATTTAACATTTTCAGTGAGTTATGATTTTACACATTCTTCAAATGTCATTCGATTCTTAGAGTTGCGAAGAAGTAATAGTTTAAAAAAATAAACAATAAATATATTAGATAAAAGATTTTTCTTCCTTCCAGTTATATTTAATGTAAGATTTGGTTGATCTTGGGAAGGTCAGTGAAATAAAAATTTAGCAATTTTTATCTTTGCGCAAAGATAAAAATTGCTTAATTTTTATTTCACTGACCTTCCCAAGATCAACCAAATCTTACATTAAATAAATATATTAAATTTAAACAAAATAGTTTAAAGATTATAGGAATAACAGTTGCAAATAATTGCAAATTAAACGACTAGATTAAAAATCGAAAAAAAAAATGGAAATTGAAAAAAATAATAAAAAATTGAGGAAATAAATTGAAAATTTAAGAATTAAATTAAAATTTGAAAAAATAATTATTAATTGAAAAAAAAATTACAAAATGATGAAAATAATTGACAAATTAATGAAAACAAAATTTAAAAAATAGCTAGATTAATACACAACCGAACAAAATAATTTTGCAAAATCAAAGAATAATTAACAAATTTTAAAATAATAATTAAAAATTAAAATAATTGAAAATTGCGGAAAATAATTAATAATTGAAGGAAATAGTTGAAAAATTGAAGAAAATATGTGAAAAGTTACGAAAATTATTGTCGATTGAAAACAAAATTCGAAAAATGACTAAATTAATAGACAATTGAAAAAAATAATTATAAAAATTAAACAAGAAATATTAAGTTTGAAGAAAATAATTGCAAATTGAAAAATTAAGAAAATTATAGGAATTGTTGTTGGAAATAATTGCACATTTATCAACAGGATTAAAAATCGAAAACAATAATTAAAATTGAAAAAAAAAATTAATTGAAAATTGAAGAGAGCAATACAAAATTTAAGAATTGAATTAAAATTTATGAAATATACTTAAAAATTGAAAAAAATTAATTAAAAAAAAGCCGAGAATTAATAAATATAGAATAAAACAATTGAAACTGAAGAAAGTGAGGAATGGAATTAAAAATTAAAGAAAATAATTACATTTAAAATTAAAACAACTTTATGATAATCAAAAAAGTAATAGAAAAAAGGCGATAATTTTTTAATAATTAAGAAAATAATTGAAAATTGAAAAGTGAAATTTAAATTTGAAGAGAAAAACCAAAAATTGAAGAGAATAGTTCGAGAATTGAATAATTGAATTGAAATTTTAAAACAATTTTTCTGAGTGAAAAAAATAATTGAAAAAATCCGAGAATTATTGAATATTGAGGAATTACTTGAAAAACGATAAAAAAATTGAAGATTAAAGAAAATATTTGAAAATTGAAGAAAATAATTACAAATTGAAGACATAAATTTAAAAATTAAAGAATTAAATGGAAAATTTAAGAAAATAATCCATAATCAAAAGAAAAATTACAATATGACGAAAATAAGTAAATATTTCAAAATTTATTAATATTAAAAAAAATAATTAACAATTGAAAAAAAACTGCGACAAATGTTGAGAATAATCGTCGTTCGTACAAGAAAAATTCTGTAATCAATAAATATTCATAAAATTGAAGGTGAATAATAAATTGCCTATTGAAAACTGATGAAAATTATGGAAAAAAATTGTAGAAAATAAATGAAAATTAAAGAAATTAATTGAAAATTTAAGAATTGTATTGAAAAAAATTAATTGATAATTGATAAAATGCGGGAATTAATTAATATTAAGGAATTAATTGAAAATCGATCAAAATAATTGAAATTTAAAGAAATTTTTTGAGAATTGAAGAAAATAATTAAAAAGTGAAGAAATAAATTGGAAATTAAAGAATTAAATGTAAATTTCAAGAAAATAATTTATAATTAAAAGAAAAATTACAATATAACGAAAATAATTAACTATTTAAAAAAATAATTAACAATTGAAAAAAAAATTCAAAAAATGGTGAGAATAATTATTACTTGAAAAAAAAAAATTTTTAAATTGATTAATAATCATAAAATTGAAGGAGAATATTAAATTGTCAATTGAAAACTGATGAAAATAATGGAAAAATTTTAAAAAATAAATGAAATTGAAAGAAATCATTTGGAAGTTGAAAAATTATTTTATTTAAATTTCAAGAAAATATTTTATAATTGAGAAAATGCGAGAATTATTGATTTTTTAATAAAGTAATTGAAAAACGTTGAAAATTGAACAAAATAATTGAAAATTAAAGAAATAAATGGAAGATTAAAGAATTAAATTGAAGATTAAAGATTTAAATAGAATTTTTAAAAAATTGGTTGATAATTGCAAGAAAAATAACAAATTTTTTTTCAACTTATCATTGTTTTCATCATATTTCAATTATTGACTTCAAGTTTCAAATTTTAAAATCATTTTCCAATTATGTTTCACAAGTTTTTATTACCTATTCTTATTTTTTAAAATTTTTAAATATTTTTCTCAAATTTCCCATTGTGTTCTTTATTTTTATCATTTTTAATTATTTAATTCAATTTTCAATTATTTATATTATTTATTTATTATTATCAATTACTTACGTTCTTTTTCATAATTTCCAAAAAGTATTGAATTATTTATCTGAAATTTTCATTTTTCTATTCAGTTTTCAACTATATCTATACGATACTCAATTTCAAATTATGTTTATCTTTTATTAATTATTTTCTCTTATTTTTAAATATTATTATTTTTTTTTTTTTTGCAATCACCTTTAAGGCCGTTGGAGACACAGAGTCCGCAGAGAATCTGTAGGGGGGAGCAGTGGTTCTCAAAGACTGTCCCCATGCGTTTTGAAGACTTAGGAATTTTTCGCGACAAAGTCCAACACTTTTCCCACAAAAGAACATCGTACTGCAAATTCTATTGAAATAAAGATTCAGAAAAATACTTACTTTTGATAAATCAAGTATTTCCTGAGCTTTAGTGTCTCGAGGAAATTCGTGTGATGAAAACAACCTCCAATGATGTTCCATGTTTGGCAATTTTTTCCAATAAAACCAGACACTTTTTCCGAAAATGAAAATCGTAGTGAAAATTTAAATTTAATTAGCACTTTTTCACTTATTTTGTTTTTGGCATATGAGTTTTTAAATCGCGTCAGTCTCTCGAGGAAATACAAAATCACTTGACACTTCACTCACTGATTCCCACTTTGACAATTTTTTTCGGCAAAACCAGACACTTTTTCCGAAAATGAAAATCGTAGTGAAAATTTAAATTTAATTATCACTTTTTCACTTATTTTGTTTTTGGCATTTGAGTTTTTAAACCGCGTCAATCTCTCGAGGAAATACAAAATCACTTGACACTTCACTCACTGATTCCCACTTTGACAATTTTTTTCGGCAAAACCAGACACTTTTTCCGAAAATGAAAATCGTAGTGAAAATTTAAATTTAATTATCACTTTTTCACTTATTTTGTTTTTGGCATTTGAGTTTTTAAACCGCGTCAATCTCTCGAGGAAATACAAAATCACTTGACACTTCACTCACTGATTCCCACTTTGACAATTTTTTTCGGCAAAACCAGACACTTTTTCCGAAAATGAAAATCGTAGTGAAAATTTAAATTTAATTATCACTTTTTCACTTATTTTGTTTTTGGCATTTGAGTTTTTAAACCGCGTCAATCTCTCGAGGAAATACAAAATCACTTGACACTTCACTCACTGATTCCCGCTTTGAGAATTTTTTTCGGCAAAACCAGACACTTTTTCCGAAAATGAAAATCGTAGTGAAAAATTAAATTTAATTAGCACTTTTTCACTTTTTTTGTTTTTGGTATTTGAGTTTTTAAATCGCGTCAATCTCTCGAGAAAAGTAAATTTTTTTCAATTTCATCAATGAAAATGTCAAACAATGTAGCAGAATATAGTTTGTCGTGCGCTGTTCTGATACGGCATTTTCGGGTACTATAATTCACACGGCGCCGCCTTTGAAATTATAGACAGGCGTACATTATATTCATTATATTAATCAACCTATTTATAAAATTCAATGTTTAGATATTAATTGTAAAAATTTAATATAAAAAATTAATGTCAAGTTCCAAACATAATTTTGCTAACTTTGTACAAAAAATAAAAGTTGTTTGTTATTTGAAGTGTAATTAGCTCTATTGAAAAGACGCATTTAAAATAATTTAAACCATTCAAATGCAACAAGTACATTATTTATTGTAAATCATGCATTAATAATTTCTAAACAATTTAAATATTTTTTAAAATCTAAGAGTTGAAGGAAAAATAGTAGAGCTTATTTAGTTTATCAGAAGAATGCAACCCGACTTACAGAGGAGATGGGAAATAGATATTGTATAGGAACTGAAATAAGTGTTTCTTTTAATTTTTTAAAATTAAATAAACAGAGCATTCGATAAATATTTTATACATAACGTAAAAATTAAAGAAATAATTAAAACGCAAGAAAGGACTAAAAAAATAGTGTAATATCAAAAAAATTAAATGAATAGGAAGAAAATGGAGAAACGTTTTTTTCTTAATCTAACAAACTGTAAAAAATGTAAAAAGTAAAAAAGAATAAGTAAGTAAGTTTGTAAAAAAACTCTCAAGAAATAGACAAGATGTGAAAAGAAATTGAATAAATTTACAAAAAAATAAGTGTATTTACTTTTAAAAGTATAGAAATAATTATTAAAATTAACGTAATAAAAAGTTTAATGAATGTATAAATAAGAAAACTGTGTAATATGATATTAAATAATTTTTATAAAAAGAAGAAAATTAAAGAAAATCCTAAAAAGAACAGAGACAAATACCAAAAAAAAAATATCAAAAATACCTAAACGGAGAAAATATTTTAAAAATGTTGTAAAAATAATAAATTATAATATAAAAATGAAAGTAAAATCTCTTAAAAATCTTGTAAAAATATTACCAAAGGAAGGATTATTGTGAATATGGAAATTAATTAATATTATTGAATTAAGATGCATTGAAATTTAAATTAATTTAAATTTAAAAGTTGGTACAAATTGGAATATGAGTTCATTGACGTTTGGAATTTATATAACTTTTAATGACTTGAAGATATACAAATCTAATATTATTTTTTGATAACTGGATACCAAAAATTTGTAAATTGTAGGTATTTTGATCATCTGTATTAATACAATTTTTTAAATTTTATAACGAATAAAATATTAAAATTTTCAAGATTTACATTTATTACATTTATTTTATTTATTTCAAGCAATCTATACATATATCTTTGATGAATAATTTGATCTCTGTTTCCGAACTTCTATGTAAGTCGGGTTGCCTTCTTTCTCTGCACTAAATAAACCATAAGGATTTATGATGTAACTCTTAGTATTTGAGAAATAATTTAGCAAAAAAAAAGATAAAATTTTTTCCTACATAAATTTTAATTTGTTAATTTTAAATTATGCAATTCTTTATTACAATATTAAATATAATAAACAAATTAATAATGTTCTAAAACAAGTATTAAAGTAAATTTCTTATTTCTTCAAAATAAAAGGGAGAATTTTTGTTACATAATATAAATATTATATAATTTTTTTTTAATATATTGAATGTTTTAAAAATAAAATAAATTAGTTCAAAAATGATATTAGATTAAACTACATATCTTTTAAAAATAAAATGTAAGAAACTACTTGGTAAATAAATTATATTTACTTATTTAATTTTAAATCATACATTTTTTAAACCACGTTTTTTTCTTATAAAAAAAGAGATATACATTTATCTGTGTAGCATAAAATATATACAATTTATTGACAACATTTTCAGAAAAAACTGTCTCAAATTCGACCAATGCAGATGAAAATTCTAAACATGACAGTTAAATTTCAAAAATATTTGTGAACATGCCCAAGTTATTAAATATTTAACAAAAAAGATCTATAAAAACGATTTAGCTTTCAAGAAAGTGCAACATTCGCAGTTTACAAAATTTTTTCCACGACATTTGTAGAAAAGTTTAATTTTTGCTTCGGTCAGTAAGCACAAAGTTTCTTATTTCTGATCTAAATTTGTTAAATATTTGGTAACATGACCAAGTTATTAAATATTTAACAAATTAGACCAATAAGAACGATTAACCTATCGTGAAAGAAAAAATTCACATTTTACAAAACTTTTTCCACGACATTTGTAGAAAAATTTAATTTTTCTCCCGTCAATAAGCACAAAGTTGCTTATTTCTGATCCAAATTTGTTAAATATTTGATAACATGCACAAGTTATTGAATATTTAACAAATTAGATCTATAAAAACGTTTTAGCTTACGAGAAAGTGGAAAATTCGCAGTTTAAAAAATTTTTTCACGATATTTGTAGAAAAATTAATTTTTTCATCCGTCAATAAGCACAAAGTTTCTTTTTTCTGATCTAAATTTGTTAAATATTTGATAACATGCACAAGTTACTGAATATTTAACAAAATAGACCAATAAGAACGATTTACCTATCGTGAAAGTGAAAAATTCACATTTTACAAAACTTTTTCCACGACATTTGTAGAAAAATTTAATTTTTGCTTCGGTCAATAAGCACAAAGTTTCTTATTTCTGATCTAAATTTGTTAAATATTCGATAACATGACCAAGTTATTAAATATTTAACAAATTAGATGTATAAAAACGTTTTATCTTACGAGAAAGTGCAAAATTCGCAGTTTACAAAATTTTTTCCAAGACATTTGTAGAAAAATTTAATTTTTCTCCCGTCAATAAGCACAAAGTTGCTTATTTCTGATCCAAATTTGTTAAATATTTGATAACATGCACAAGTTATCGAATATTTAACAAATTTAGATCAGAAATAAGAAACTTTGTGCTTATTGACCGAAGCGAAAATTAAATTTTTCTACAAATGTCGTGGAAAAAGTTTTGTAAAATGTGAATTTTTCACTTTCACGACACGGGGAAAACGTTTGAGGTAATCTTTCCCATATTATATGCAGGACCTCGGATCAAAGTTACAATTGAGATATTGTGTTCAAAATTCTGATAGTTATTTTCAAAAAATAAGAAAAATTTTCCCATATACGTGGTACTTGAGAGTCAAAAGTAGACTGAAAAAGACTACTCGCTTAAAGCTGTAAAATGTGCATTAAAGTTGAAAAGAGTTTGCCGAGAAATGTGCAGAAGTTTACCATGCTACGGGTAATCGGAGTTCGGGCTCAGCGTCAAGTCCAATGACTCTCCAGCATGGTAAACTCTCCTCAAAACTCGCAATTTATTCCTATCGCATGATAAATCAAACTTTCTCCCTCTTTTTCCATTTTTAATTTGCAGATGCGATCACATATTATTTGTCTGTTAATTCCACAAGAACTCTTTCTATTAATAGGAAAAAGAATGATCTTTAAATTATTAATTTTAATACTTATATTAGAGGCTAGCCTAGCTTACGTTGAATTATATAACATGCAACTATGGCAAACAAATTTTAAACGAAAACTTGTTAGATATTTCATATTTTACTGACTACTCTTTCAATTAGTTTATTTTTTAAATTCTTATAATATTTTGATTCTTTAATTGTGTATTTCTGTAAATAGTTTAATTCTTAATATTTATTTACATTTAATACTAAAATAATAAATTTTATAATAAATTAAACAATATTTGTATTTTACATTAATTAAAAAGAAAATTACCTAAAATATTTCAGATATGATGCTTTTCTTGGTTTTTTTATCATTGTAAAATTAAACTATCAAACATATATTTTACAACTTTTAAACTTCTATGTTTGTAAATTTTTTTAAATAAAAATTTCTTGTAATTTAAAGGCAGATTTTTTATATTTTAAAGTTTCTTTCTTGCTTTGAAAATTTTCAATTATGGTAATTTTTACTCTTTACTATTTTTAAATAGCTAAATGTCATTTTTTAAAATTATTATTTTTCTTACTTTTCATTTATTATACCTTTATAAGATCTACTTAATTCATTACTTTCAATTTTTAGTTGTAATAACTTTTATTTATTCAAATTCTTATTCAAAATAATATTTATTTTCGTAAATAACGTTTAACAAATTCTCTAAATCTGAGTTAGTTAAAAATAACTAGCTTGAAATCAAAAAGTTAGCTATTAATTCAAATAGCTATATTTCTACTAATCATTTAGTAAAAAATAAATAATTATTAGTTTAGTTTATTTTTAAGTTATATCAAAATAGATAATATTTTAGTAAAATTCTGATTATTATTAATAATTAATTATTTTTAACTAATTCAGATTAAAAGAACAGATAGGATTTTCTAGGTTATTAAACTTTTAATGCAGAAAATACAAATTTGTTTCTATAAAAATTATTATATTAAATAACATTTATATTAATATTTTGGGCCCGTATCATTTTGACACAATTTTTTTTGGTCAACTTGTTATATTTTACTCCCGAAGATGAATGTTATATTTTACTCCTTTTAAAATCAAAGAGTTTTAAGTTTTAATTTTTCAATAATTGAGATTACTGGATTAATTAAGTCTTTTAATATTAATTTAATGTATTAAAATCAATTATTTAATAAATAGGACTTTAAAATCTTTTATTTCAGAAAGAGTAAAATGTAACATTCATCTTAGGGAGTACAATATAACAAGTTGCCCGAAAAAATTTGTGTCAAAATGATATGGGTCCAATATTTTTATATATAATACATATAATATATTTTTAATAAATGAATATTTGGTTTTTTAAACATTGTAAGAATTAAAATTTTAATAAATAAGAATTTTCTGTCTAATTATTAAATTACTTTATTTAAAAATTATATAATACAGGAGTCTCGGAAATCGAAATTAACACAAGTGAAATTGATCTAAAGTGAATAAAAGATAAAGTCAAAGATTTTGTTAATTACACCTATTTTTAATATTTAGATAATTGTTAAATTTGTACACATTATAAAAAATATTTTTTAAAATATCTAAAAGTTATTTTTATAACAAGACCTTTAAGTTTTATTTAATTAATGAACTGCATAATTATAACTTTATACATTAAATAAAACTTTTTTTTAAATTAAAAAACTATTTGACATTAATATAATATTTTGGTCGTACTTTTTAGAATTTAAAATACAAAATAAGTTCTAAATTAACATTTTGAATTTGATTCACAGATTATTGCAAGACAAAAAAGAAAGATTTAATAGAAATTACCAAAATTTTGAAACTTGATTTATATAAAAAATTGATCAAGGAAGGAAGCAATAATTAAGGCCGTTGGAGACACAGAGTCCGCAGAGAATCTGTAGGGGGGAGCAGTGGTTCTCAAAGACTGTCCCCATGCGTTTTGAAGACTTAGGAATTTTTCGCGACAAAGTCCAACACTTTTCCTACAAAAGAACATCGTACTGCAAATTCTATTGAAATAAAGATTCAGAAAAATACTTACTTTTGATAAATCAAGTATTTCCTGAGCTTTAGTGTCTCGAGGAAATTCGTGTGATGAAAACAACCTCCAATGATGTTCCATGTTTGGCAATGTTTTCCAATAAAACCAGACACTTTTTCCGAAAATGAAAATCGTAGTGAAAATTTAAATTTAATTAGCACTTTTTCACTTATTTTGTTTTTGGCATATGAGTTTTTAAATCGCGTCAGTCTCTCGAGGAAATACAAAATCACTTGACACTTCACTCACTGATTCCCACTTTGACAATTTTTTTCGGCAAAACCAGACACTTTTTCCGAAAATGAAAATCGTAGTGAAAATTTAAATTTAATTATCACTTTTTCACTTATTTTGTTTTTGGCATTTGAGTTTTTAAACCGCGTCAATCTCTCGAGGAAATACAAAATCACTTGACACTTCACTCACTGATTCCCACTTTGACAATTTTTTTCGGCAAAACCAGACACTTTTTCCGAAAATGAAAATCGTAGTGAAAATTTAAATTTAATTAGCACTTTTTCACTTTTTTTGTTTTTGGTATTTGAGTTTTTAAATCGCGTCAATCTCTCGAGAAAAGTAAATTTTTTTCAATTTCATCAATGAAAATGTCAAACAATGTAGCAGAATATAGTTTGTCGTGCGCTGTTCTGATACGGCATTTTCGGGTACTATAATTCACACGGCGCCGCCTTTGAAATTATAGACAGGCGTACATTATATTCATTATATTAATCAACCTATTTATAAAATTCAATGTTTAGATATTAATTGTAAAAATTTAATATAAAAAATTAATGTCAAGTTCCAAACATAATTTTGCTAACTTTGTACAAAAAATAAAAGTTGTTTGTTATTTGAAGTGTAATTAGCTCTATTGAAAAGACGCATTTAAAATAATTTAAACCATTCAAATGCAACAAGTACATTATTTATTGTAAATCATGCATTAATAATTTCTAAACAATTTAAATATTTTTTAAAATCTAAGAGTTGAAGGAAAAATAGTAGAGCTTATTTAGTTTATCAGAAGAATGCAACCCGACTTACAGAGGAGATGGGAAATAGATATTGTATAGGAACTGAAATAAGTGTTTCTTTTAATTTTTTAAAATTAAATAAACAGAGCATTCGATAAATATTTTATACATAACGTAAAAATTAAAGAAATAATTAAAACGCAAGAAAGGACTAAAAAAATAGTGTAATATCAAAAAAATTAAATGAACAGGAAGAAAATGGAGAAATGTTTTTTTCTTAATCTAACAAACTGTAAAAAATGTAAAAAGTAAAAAAGAATAAGTAAGTAAGTTTGTAAAAAAACTCTCAAGAAATAGACAAGATGTGAAAAGAAATTGAATAAATTTACAAAAAAATAAGTGTATTTACTTTTAAAAGTATAGAAATAATTATTAAAATTAACGTAATAAAAAGTTTAATGAATGTATAAATAAGAAAACTGTGTAATATAATATTAAATAATTTTTATAAAAAGAAGAAAATTAAAGAAAATCCTAAAAAGAACAGAGACAAATACCAAAAAAAAAATATCAAAAATACCTAAACGGAGAAAAAATTTTAAAAATGTTGTAAAAATAATAAATTATAATATAAAAATGAAAGTAAAATCTCTTAAAAATCTTGTAAGAATATTACCAAAGGAAGGATTATTGTGAATATGGAAATTAATTAATATTATTGAATTAAGATGCATTGAAATTTAAATTAATTTAAATTTAAAAGTTGGTACAAATTGGAATATGAGTTCATTGACGTTTAGAATTTATATAACTTTTAATGACTTGAAGATATACAAATCTAATATTATTTTTTGATAACTTGATACCAAAAATTTGTAAATTGTAGGTATTTTGATCATCTGTATTAATACAATTTTTTAAATTTTATAACGAATAAAATATTAAAATTTTCAAGATTTATCCACAAATTTCTGTTTTTTTTATGATTTGCGATACTTTACATGCAATATTGGACATCCGGAGAATTGAAAAGTTTTTTTTCCATTTAAATCAATAACAGCCCTGTTTATAGATTACATTTATTTTATTTATTTCAAGCAATCTATACATATATCTTTGATGAATAATTTGATCTCTGTTTCCGAACTTCTATGTAAGTCGGGTTGCCTTCTTTCTCTGCACTAAATAAACCATAAGGATTTATGATGTAACTCTTAGTATTTGAGAAATAATTTAGCAAAAAAAAAGATAAAATTTTTTCCTACATAAATTTTAATTTGTTAATTTTAAATTATGCAATTCTTTATTACAATATTAAATATAATAAACAAATTTATAATGTTCTAAAACAAGTATTAAAGTAAATTTCTTATTTCTTCAAAATAAAAGGGAGAATTTTTGTTACATAATATAAATATTATATAATTTTTTTTTAATATATTGAATGTTTTAAAAATAAAATAAATTAGTTCAAAAATGATATTAGATTAAACTACATATCTTTTAAAAATAAAATGTAAGAAACTACTTGGTAAATAAATTATATTTACTTATTTAATTTTAAATCATACATTTTTTAAAACACGTTTTTTTTCTTATAAAAAAAGAGATATACATTTATCTGTGTAGCATAAAATATATACAATTTATTGACAACATTTTCAGAAAAAACTGTCTCAAATTCGACCAATGCAGATGAAAATTCTAAACATGACAGTTAAATTTCAAAAATATTTGTTAACATGCCCAAGTTATTAAATATTTAACAAAAAAGATCTATAAAAACGATTTAGCTTTCAAGAAAGTGCAACATTCGCAGTTTACAAAATTTTTTCCACGACATTTGTAGAAAAGTTTAATTTTTGCTTCGGTCAGTAAGCACAAAGTTTCTTATTTCTGATCTAAATTTGTTAAATATTTGATAACATGACCAAGTTATTAAATATTTAACAAATTAGACCAATAAGAACGATTAACCTATCGTGAAAGTGAAAAATTCACATTTTACAAAACTTTTTCCACGACATTTGTAGAAAAATTTAATTTTTGCTTCGGTCAATAAGCACAAAGTTTCTTATTTCTGATCTAAATTTGTTAAATATTCGATAACATGACCAAGTTATTAAATATTTAAAAAATTATATCTATAAAAACGTTTTAGCTTACGAGAAAGTACAAAATTCGCAGTTTACAAAATTCTTTACACGATATTTGTAGAAAAATTTAATTTTTGCTTCAGTCAGTACAGATGATCAAAATACCTACAATTTACAAATTTTTGGTATCAAGTTATCAAAAAATAATATTAGATTTGTATATCTTCAAGTCATTAAAAGTTATATAAATTCTAAACGTCAATGAACTCATATTCCAATTTGTACCAACTTTTAAATTTAAATTAATTTAAATTTCAATGCATCTTAATTCAATAATATTAATTAATTTCCATATTCACAATAATCCTTCCTTTGGTAATATTCTTACAAGATTTTTAAGAGATTTTACTTTCATTTTTATATTATAATTTATTATTTTTACAACATTTTTAAAATTTTTTCTCCGTTTAGGTATTTTTGATATTTTTTTTTTGGTATTTGTCTCTGTTCTTTTTAGGATTTTCTTTAATTTTCTTCTTTTTATAAAAATTATTTAATATTATATTACACAGTTTTCTTATTTATACATTCATTAAACTTTTTATTACGTTAATTTTAATAATTATTTCTATACTTTTAAAAGTAAATACACTTATTTTTTTGTAAATTTATTCAATTTCTTTTCACATCTTGTCTATTTCTTGAGAGTTTTTTTACAAACTTACTTACTTATTCTTTTTTACTTTTTACATTTTTTACAGTTTGTTAGATTAAGAAAAAAACATTTCTCCATTTTCTTCCTGTTCATTTAATTTTTTTGATATTACACTATTTTTTTAGTCCTTTCTTGCGTTTTAATTATTTCTTTAATTTTTACGTTATGTATAAAATATTTATCGAATGCTCTGTTTATTTAATTTTAAAAAATTAAAAGAAACACTTATTTCAGTTCCTATACAATATCTATTTCCCATCTCCTCTGTAAGTCGGGTTGCATTCTTCTGATAAACTAAATAAGCTCTACTATTTTTCCTTCAACTCTTAGATTTTAAAAAATATTTAAATTGTTTAGAAATTATTAATGCATGATTTACAATAAATAATGTACTTGTTGCATTTGAATGGTTTAAATTATTTTAAATGCGTCTTTTCAATAGAGCTAATTACACTTCAAATAACAAACAACTTTTATTTTTTGTACAAAGTTAGCAAAATTATGTTTGGAACTTGACATTAATTTTTTATATTAAATTTTTACAATTAATATCTAAACATTGAATTTTATAAATAGGTTGATTAATATAATGAATATAATGTACGCCTGTCTATAATTTCAAAGGCGGCGCCGTGTGAATTATAGTACCCGAAAATGCCGTATCAGAACAGCGCACGACAAACTATATTCTGCTACATTGTTTGACATTTTCATTGATGAAATTGAAAAAAATTTACTTTTCTCGAGAGATTGACGCGATTTAAAAACTCAAATACCAAAAACAAAAAAAGTGAAAAAGTGCTAATTAAATTTAAATTTTCACTACGATTTTCATTTTCGGAAAAAGTGTCTGGTTTTGCCGAAAAAAATTGTCAAAGTGGGAATCAGTGAGTGAAGTGTCAAGTGATTTTGTATTTCCTCGAGAGATTGACGCGGTTTAAAAACTCAAATGCCAAAAACAAAATAAGTGAAAAAGTGATAATTAAATTTAAATTTTCACTACGATTTTCATTTTCGGAAAAAGTGTCTGGTTTTGCCGAAAAAAATTGTCAAAGTGGGAATCAGTGAGTGAAGTGTCAAGTGATTTTGTATTTCCTCGAGAGATTGACGCGGTTTAAAAACTCAAATGCCAAAAACAAAATAAGTGAAAAAGTGATAATTAAATTTAAATTTTCACTACGATTTTCATTTTCGGAAAAAGTGTCTGGTTTTGCCGAAAAAAATTGTCAAAGTGGGAATCAGTGAGTGAAGTGTCAAGTGATTTTGTATTTCCTCGAGAGACTGACGCGATTTAAAAACTCATATGCCAAAAACAAAATAAGTGAAAAAGTGCTAATTAAATTTAAATTTTCACTACGATTTTCATTTTCGGAAAAAGTGTCTGGTTTTATTGGAAAACATTGCCAAACATGGAACATCATTGGAGGTTGTTTTCATCACACGAATTTCCTCGAGACACTAAAGCTCAGGAAATACTTGATTTATCAAAAGTAAGTATTTTTCTGAATCTTTATTTCAATAGAATTTGCAGTACGATGTTCTTTTGTGGGAAAAGTGTTGGACTTTGTCGCGAAAAATTCCTAAGTCTTCAAAACGCATGGGGACAGTCTTTGAGAACCACTGCTCCCCCCTACAGATTCTCTGCGGACTCTGTGTCTCCAACGGCCTTAAAAGTTTCAAGTATTTTTCTGAAATTTTCTTTAAACTTCCTTTATTTAAAATATATTATGCATTTTTTCCAATTATTTTTTAAATTTTAATTATTTTCTTCAATTTTAAATTATTTATATTATTTCTTCATAATTTACTAAAATTTTTTATTATTTTCTGAATTAATTTTCTAAATTTTTTTTTTACTTTTCATTTATTTTCTCCAATTTTTTATTACTTTAATTTGTTTCAATTTATTTATAAGATTTTGAAGTATTTTTCTTAAATTTAAATTACTTTCTTTCATTTCAAAATTGTTCATAATTGTTAGATTGAATAATAATTTTTAAACTTCATTGATTTATAGTTAATTTGTAATGATAATTATTTTGTTATTTATCCATTTTTTTTTTTTTTTTTAGTAAATTGTTTGCGTTTTAAAATAGTGGGGTGCATTCAAAAATAGAAAATTCTCATAAATTCTCAGGCAGGAGAATATTCTCGGTTATATATTTTCGAGAATGTAACCGAATTTTATTACCGAGAATTTTGCAACTCTATCGATTCTTGAACATAACCTCAAATTTTTTAGTATTAACACTGTAATTCACGTTTGTTTTTTTTTTTTTGTTGTAATAAATTTCTTATTGAAAATTCATTTTAATTTCCAAAAGGTACAATACAATAGTAATTGCATAAAATCTAACCGCTTTAAATGTATATAATGTGTAAAATAAGAGGTTAAAATTTGTGTACAAATATTCAACATATTTTCTTGTGTTGAATATTAACACAAAGTTTCGAGTGGACCGTTTAGGACATGTGAAATATGTTAAATTTAACACAAAATTTTTATAGTTAAATTGCTAAACATAACTTTTTCTGTAATAAAAAGCTACAAAATGACAAAAACTGAAAAAAAACAAAATACTTCCTTTATATGATGAGGAAGTAATGTACCAAGGTAAGTAGAAAAATATAATTAAAAGATCAATAAATAGGGGAGAACTATGAAAGGGAAGAGATTTTGTTTAGAAAGATGTATTTGATGGAGAGCTAGACAAACATTTGACTTGAATTCCTACTGATTTAAGTATTTGTTTGCTTTTAAAAACCATTTATTTATTTTAGTTTGGACAAATATGATGATTTGTGTATTAAGTATTTGTTAAACTATTATTGTGCCTTTCAAAATGATGTGTTAAAAATCCTAGAGAGAGAGAAACAGCTAGGAGTAAATATTTTATATAACTTAATGAAAAAAGTTGTGTTTCGATTATTATAGATTTTCTTGTTTTATTATTGAACTACAATTATAAGATACAGAAAATGTTGATAGATTGAAAAAGAAAATTATATTAAACGAAAGAAAGAAATTGTAGGTATTCGCTTTATGCCATTCTTAATCAGAAAGTAATTATCAGACGTATAAAGTCCTATTATATCCAAGGAACGAATCAATGTAAGACTTGACTACCCCAGATTGACTCCCGCAATTCAAACGATCAAGCAACAGAAATTAAACTTTCATTACAATTGCATCCAAGACAAGAATCAGTTGATTGTTCTTGAATCCACAGATTCGAATTCTTTATCTAATATAACATGAGATAAACCGTCAATTCTTTCAATAATATGTACCATAAATATTCTGCATAAAGAAAAAAAAATCATCATTACCCCTCGGATTATTCTTTACTTGTAAAATATATTTTAAAAATATAATTACCAAGAAATTATGAGAATTTTGATTTAAATTCATTGTACAGTAAAATATACACAAAAAAATTGTATGATTTTACCAATAGTATTTATTGTAAACTGTTATGTAGTGTTATAATGTTTTATTTATTATTTATTATTTTATCAACTATTATTCAATTTAGAATGGATGTTATTTTTGTCTTAAATAATACATGTTTAATAAATTATAAAATTCATACAAATAGAATTGTTGAGTTTTCCCGTTTCAATTTATTGTTATAACTGAGTTAAGTACTCCCAAAATCTGAAATAATAAAACTTTTACCCATTTAATTAGTAGTTTAGTATTTGACTAAATGAATTAATATCAATTTGAACTAATTGAAATAGTAGTTATTTCAAAATGGATAATTCAATTAAGCCAGTGTAATTGTAAATTTCTATTAATTGCTATATAAAATAATATTCTCTCCTTATAGTTATAAATAAACGATGTAACTTTTACAAAAGTATTACATAAATGTACTTCCAAAGTACTTTCAAAAAGTGCACCTAACCTAAAATGAACTTTCAACCTTTATTTAATTTTCAGCTATGGGTGCGATTTTAACGAAAATTATTGCATTAGGAAGATGGAGATTGTGATCAGTTTAAACCTAAAAGTAGATTACTTTGCTTTTTGAAGTAACATTATTTGTTTAATTAAAATGAACTCCCCAAATCTGAATTAAGTGAAAATAATTCATTTGAAAGCAAACACTCAGTCACTAATTGAAATAGTTATATTTTTACTAATTATTTAGTTAACAATAACTAATTATTAGTTAAATTCAGTTTTAGGTTATGTTAAAATAACTAATATTTTAATAAAATTCAGTTTACTAATTCAGTATATTAAGTTTTTGAATACTATACCTTAATGTATCTTTTTAAAAAAAATGAGGCCCCAACTATAAACAATAATTTACAATATTAATTTATTCATTCATTCATTCATTCTGTACACACCAGAAATTTGTCACTAAATGTTTTTTTCTTCAAAAATGTTAAATCATATTTAACCTTTTTAAAATGTTCTCAAATTTTAAATTTATATGAATTTAATTTCTTTAAATTTCTTTAAACATATTATATTTAATGTGAACTTAAAAGTTCAATTAATCAACGTTTCAAAAATACTAAATTTAAAGTGATTAAAAATTTCTTCAATTCTTAATAATACTTTTCTATTAAGATTTCAATTGCATAAAATACAATTTTGTACTATTTTTGATAATTTTTCAACTATTTTCTACAATTCTTAGTTTTTAAAATTGTTTTTAAATTGTTTCCCTAAATCTTAAATTTACCTTCCTCAAATTTCAATTATTTTGTTTAGTTTTCTCAATCACTTTTTCAATTTTAATTATTTTTAATTATATTTGGCTTGGCATGAAATCAATTTGATTATTTATTCTTTAATTTTATATTACTCGTCACACATTTAAATTAATTTCTTTAATTTACCATAACTTTTGTCATTTTGCAATTATTATTTTCAATTTTTAATTATTTCATTAATTTCTGAATTCATTTTCTGAACTTTCAAATATATCCCTTGATTTTTAATTAATTTGTTTAATTTTCATTTCTTTTTATTATTTTGCCATTATTTTGCAATTATTTTCTCCATCTTTTAATATTTTAATTATTTTTTAATAAATTCCTTAAATTTTTAGTTATTATTTCAAATTTAGATTATTGTCATCAATTTTCCATGTTTTAAACGATTTTTCAATTATTTTCATTATTTTGGCATTATTTTCAAAAATATCGATTATTTATCTGAAATTTCAATTATTTTCATTAATTTTGTATTACTTCTGCAATTTTTTAATTATTCTCTTTAATTAAAATTTTAAAGTATTTTTTTGTTATTATTTTCATTTCTTAAACATATATTCCATAATTTTTTCAATTATTTCTCTCAAATTTTATATTGTTTTCAATCTATTTTATTTACATTATTCCCATTTTCTAACATTTTTAATTATTTTTCTAAACTTTCAATTATTTTATTCAATTTTTTATTATTTTCATTTGTTTTCATAATTTCAAATTGTTTTATTTATTTCCATAAATTTAATTTATTTTGAGCTTTCCTCAATTCTTTTCTCCAATTTTTAGTTATTCTTATTTTTTTTAATTTATTGATTTTTAAGATCGTCATGTATTTTTCTGAAATTTCAATTATTATTATTTTTTTTTATTGAAAACAAAATTCTGTAATTTTTTAAAGTATTTCACTTAAATCTGATTTTTTTACAACTTATCATTTTTTGTATCATATTTTAATTATTTTCTACAAGTTTCAAATTGTAAAATCATTTTTCAATTATTTTCCAAAATGTATGTCCTTCAATTTTCAATTTTTTTTTGTTTCTTTTATAATTTCAAACATTTTAAACTATTTATTTGAGATTGCAATTATTTCATTCAATTTTCAATTATTTATATGATTTTTTATATTATTTTCTTCAATTTTCAATTACTTTCGTTCGTTTTGGTAATTTCCAAAAAGTTTTTAATTATTTCTGTTTGATTAAAAATTATTCTCTTTAATTTTAAATGACGTTTATTTTGTTTCATTTATTTTCTCTAATTTTTAATTTTTTTTTTTTTTTTTTCAATGAACTTCTGAAAGTTTCAAGTATTTTTCTAAAGTTTTCTTTAACTTTTCTTTATTTAAAATATATTATGTAATTTTTTCAATTATTTTCGCAAATTTTAATTTTTTTTCAATTTTATATTATTTATCTCAATTGTCAATCATTTTTCTTTTCAATTTTCATTTATTTTCTCTATTATTATGAACATTTTAACAAATTAAATATATTAATTATGTCATTTTTATTAATAATAATTATAATAATTGTGCATTGAAGAATTGTTTTTAATATATTTTTAAAACAAGATTTTGAATAAACGCGGGATAAATTAAAAGCAGTGCCCATGCGCAGAAAAAATACGTACGAGTGTGCAAGAGTTACATGAGTCACGTGTTACGTGATTATAAAGAATCATGGCGGATTAACCTGTCAAATTTGTCATTGAATGTCAAATTTTAGATTTTCTTTCTAATACTCACGCTATTTTGAAGCAAGCAGATATTTTTGTAATTTATTACAGTTTTTAATTTACTTTTGTAAGTTATTTTATAATTTTAGAAGCTTTATTTATTTGTTGTAGATTTTATTTCCCTTTCTTGTCGGACCGCTTTGGATTGAAACTTGAGTTTTATGATAAAAAGATTATATTTTTGTATTCAAATCTAGTTTTTTTTTTAATATTAACAAGCTGATTGATTATAGAAAACATATTCAAATTTTTTTTTTACTTTTATTCATATCTTTCCACATTTTTTTATTCTGAAATAAGTGCATAAAATATTATTATCAACCTTTTACGTCCAAGTAGGTGTTTATTTTTTGATAGTAGGATGAAAAAAGAAGAACAAAAATTAAGTCATTCGGATAATACAGTTTAATGTTTAAATTTTTTCCGACGTTTTGATATCTAAATGATTTCCTCTTCAGGAAGTCTAGTAATATAAAATAAAATAATTTTTTTATACATCAAAGAAGTACAAAGTATTATGTATACAAAAACATAAATAAATAACTAACATAGCAAAAATACAAATAATGTAACAATAATAAATTTAAAAATAAAAATAATTACAATAGTAAATAAATTATAAAAATAATAAAGAAATAAAATCATACCAGTAATTAAAGCATATAAACAAGAACATAAATTCATGAAGAATTTCAGTCGTCACAATTGTATAAAACATCTCTTAATACGAAGTCGTCAATAAATTTTATATAAAAAAGGAAACCAGTGTTCAGAGTCAGAAACGCTATATTAAAAAGAAATTATGAAAACATTAAATAACGAAAAATTAAATAAATAAAAAAATTATAATATTCTCAAAAAATTATCAAAAATTAACAATTAAATGTTAAGTTTTAAAAAATTGACAATTAATTTTTTTTTTTAAGAAAAAAAAATTAGAAATTATAGTATATAACATACCTATGAAATTTATAATTGTCATTCTTTTTTGTAAAACTTCTTTTTTCACAAAAACACACATAAAAAATAATAGCACATATAAAATAAAAAATAAATAAAATATAAAAAAAAAATTTTAAGCATTAAACTACATTGTCCGAATGACTTCCTTTTTGTTCATCTTTTTTCATCCTTCTATCAAAAAATACATAAAATAACTGTCTTATATTATTAAAGGTCGTTTTCTAAATATATGCACTGCAAAAACAAATGTCAACAAATGTCTCAAATATGGGGACACAAGACACATATTGTGTCTCACTCTGAGACATATGCGTCTCAAAGTGTCTCATTTTGAGACATATATTGTCCCAGCAATTTTTACAGTGTGATGGTTTATATTTTTCAAAACTATAATTAAATACTTTTTGTGTTGCTCCAAACTTTACTATAGGCAATTTGGCCGGTCCTATATCGGTAGTAGAGAACAAAAACGAAAAATAGAGTTTAGTAACAAAAGAAAAAACTATCCTGTGTAGATACATAAATGTGGAAATAATAGTAAGAAAAAACAGCTATGTCGGAAAACCACATTTACTTATTAGATATTAGCATCTATGCATATATGCAAGATTGTACAACTTTGATAATTAATATAAAAAAAAAATCGCCAGGCAAAAATAAATCATGGTTTCTATTACTTTTGCCAACACTCAAATTATATTAGAAGAAAGAATTAAGAGTGATATTAAAAATTTGAATCATAGCCGCAATTTTGGTCAAATTCCCCATATAGTGTCATCTATTGATGACCAGTTTTGCCTATTAATCCCATGAATAAACGAACACACCCTATTAAAAAAAAACAGCAGACACAGATTAAAATTTGCCAATCCGTTCGGTGTCCCTTACTAACGAAAAAGTTTTGAAGCTTTGCATTGTTAATATGTTTGTCGCCATTCGGGACGCGAATCAGATGTCATTCAATGCTTTTAAATGATGTGTTTTAGTATTGTTCGGTATGCGTATGTTATTTGATGCAATAATCTGGTCACGTGTTTTGCAGATCGTTGACGCGTTCATGTTCGATGAACTGCAAACACATGAATACTCATAAAGCTCCTCGAGGGATTTCGCCCTTGTGCATTTATATCCATCCAATATTTCGCGGAAGTTAGTGAGCCACCATTTCCGCATAACGCCGAGTTTGCCTGTCTTTTCACGTGCTCTTAATCGGAGAACAGGGTGGCGTTGAAAAACGAAACATGATGAAATGGTCTGTTGGTTGGGATTTATATAACGCAACATGTTACAGTAGAATGCAACCCTCCGCACCCGGCAAACCAGGGTCATGGGTCGACAACGAAAGGGGCGGGATAGATAATGAACGAATGGTACATAGTGGTTTGGTTCAAAGGCCCTAAAAGCAAGGCCAGGTTTTTTTTCCCCTCTTCTTTCCTTCTCTCTATAAACTCCAGTCCTTTTTTTTCATACTCACTCCTTCTTCTTTCCCCCCCCCCCTTTTATTTTCATTTATTTTGCTTTAGCTTCAACTGAGGAATGCCCCTCCATTACTTTATTATTATCGACTAGGGTCATGGGCCTAAGTAATTATAATGTAATTGAATGGCCTCTTCATTGATGAAATAAGATGAGAGTGACTCATTGGATCTTTGATCCCTTTAGAAATTCTCAGTTTATCTCACGGTAATCTGGATGGTCTTTAAAAAAATAACAGGTCATTGTTTCGTTAAAAGGATAGAGTTGGTAAGTCTCCAAAATCAACACCATTTTTGACTCTTTTTGATTAATCGTAGAAGTATAAATATTCTCTAAATTCAAGTAGGATGGATTCGTTGATTGTAATTAGTTGATTAATTAGTAACTCTAAGTCACAAGATTATCCAAAGTATAATCGATCTAGTTTCATCTAAAGTGAAAACATTTTCACTCTTAACACAAATTTTGATACAATCTAAAAATCTTGTTTTAGAATCAAAAAACCAGGTAGATTCATATACAATTTTTTTTTTATTTTTGCAATTCTATAAGATACATTGTTTAGAGTTTCGGAATCATCTAATAAGTACATGTAACGTTATTTGATCAAATTAATATTAGGTACTATCAGGTACTTCTTAAACTTAAAAAAGTGTTTATCATTGCCAAAGTATTTAAGCCAATTTCAGATTATTAAAATTCAATTTAGTATTAAAAAAAAGAGCGTTGCAGATTATTTCAATCCAAAACAATTTTCTGTGCTGCCATTACTACAAAATTAAAAGTAGAATAACTTTGACAATTTTAATCGAATTTTATTCAATCTGGGATGATTTGAAACTGCGTTTACTAAGCAAAAAATATTAATTTTCGAAAAAAACGAGAAATGTACAATTGATAATTATGGTTTTTATTGTTTTAGAGATCAATAATTACAAATCTGAAGTCAGATTTCAAAAATTCAAAATGGCGGATCCAATATGGCGGACACGAAATTTAAAACATTAATCAATTTTCGGGGTCCCTAATTACAAATCAGAAGTCAGATTTGAAAGACTTAAATTCTAATATGGTGGACATGAAGTGATTTAGTTATTTAGAATGAACTAATAATAATTAATAACAACTAATAATAATAATAATAATTAAGTAATTAAGTTCATTTTAGGTTATGTAAAAGTATCTTAAATTTTTGGTAACTAATTCAATTCGTCCAATATTTTAGATATTCTGTTTTAAAATTATCAAATAGCATAAAATAATAAAAATTAAAATAGCGACTATCATCACAAATTTAATTAAAAAGTCAAGAAATTATTGTAAAAATTGTAAAAAGGAAAAAACATTCAATTTGACGAAACTAGTTTAAAAATACTAAAAATAATTGAGTAGTGATAACAACTAATTGAAAAAATTGGAATTTAATCAATGCCAATTTGAATCGATTAAAGTTTCAGTAAAATATAAAATTGTTGTAAATTGAGAAAAAAGATAATGAAATTCGATGAAAATGTTAGTTAATTTAACGAAAAATTTACTTTAACTGAGAATAAAGTAGTAAGCATACTTTCGAAAAACATGAGAAAAATTTCAAACCAAATATAAAAAGATGTTTTATTTAAAGAGAATTGAATTTTTCGATTTATAATTGATTAAACCGAGTGATTTATTTCCGCATAAAAACAGGCTAAATTGCATAAAACATTTTATTTCAATGAACAACTGGACCACTTAATTGTTTGCAAAATAATTTACAATGCTCATTCACTTATTACTGACCAATGTTTCAGGCAAAAAAATTCCATGTAAATTTAAAAACCGTGCATATTGATTTTGTCCTTAATGGACATATATGAAATTCAGGAGATTTTATAATTCACAAGAAATAAAACGCGCGATAATTTTTGCCTCGTGATAATTAAAGAACAACGCTCGTGAAATTTAAATAAAGGAAAACGTAATATTTTTTTAAATTATCTTATAATTAATAAAAGACATTTTCTTCGAGTTCTTTAATTATTTTACTCTCCTTCAGTTTAATACTGTTCACCTGCTTTAATTCATAATTATAATTTTGTAATTCATACAATTTAAATCTTTGTCATTTATAAATTATTATAAATTTATAATTTATATTTGAAAAATAAAATAAATTTGGATCTTGTGATAAACATTTACACTACCGGACAAAATTGTCCCACTTACTTAAATGATCCTATTTTAAGGCTTCGTCAATTAATAGAAACGGAGATTCAATATGATAAAGACAGGTGAATTTTTCGTTTTTTGTCAATTTTCATTGTTCAAGTTTGATAGACTGCATTTTCCAGAAAAATAATTAGAAATTTTTTTAATTAAGCTGAATTAAACCTTGAACTATTAGCTTTAAAACAAGCTAAAGAAAATTAAAATATCTTAACTGGTTCAAAAGTTATAAGAAAATGTGTATAAAGTACAAAACGCACAATTCCGTTGTTTCCCCCACTCTTGGCCTATTTGCCATCGAGCGAGTACTGGAATTGTTGTGTTTTTACTTATAACTTTTGAACCAATTAAGATATTTTAATTTTCTTTGGCTTATTTTAAAGCTAAAGGTTCAAAGTTTAATTTAGCTTAATTTAAAATTTTTCCAATTACTTTTCTAGAAAATGCAGTCCACCAGACTTAAACGATAAAAATTCGCAAAAAACGAAAAATTCACCTGTCGTTGACACATTAAATTTCCGTTTCTATTAACCGAAAAAGCTTTAATATAGAGCCATTTAACGGCAAATTTTATAAGCTTTCCAATGGTATATGAAAAATTTAAATTCGTTAATATCTGATGGAGTTATCAACATTTTAAGACGGTCATGTTGCGGTCATGTCGTTGCGTTTTTGCTTATAACATTTGAACCAGTCAAGATATTTTAATTTTCTTTGGCTTATCTTAAAGCTAATAGTTCAAGGTTCAATTTAGCTTAATTTAAAAATTTTCTAGAAAATGCAGCCCACCAAACTTGAACAATGAAAATTGACATAAATTGAAAAATTCACCTGTCTTTATCATATTGTATCTCTGTTTCTAATAATCTAAAATGCTTTAAAATAGGATTATTTAACGGCAAATTTTATAATCTTTCCAATGGTATATGAAAAATTTAAATTTGTTAATATCTGACAGAGTTATCAACATTTTAAGACGGTGATGTTGCGGTCATGTCGTTGCGTTTTTGCTTATAACATTTGAACCAGTCAAGATATTTTAATTTTCTTTGGCTTATCTTAAAGCTAATAGTTCAAGGTTCAATTTAGCTTAATTTAAAAATTTTCTAGAAAATGCAGCCCACCAAACTTGAACAATGAAAATTGACATAAATTGAAAAATTCACCTGTCTTTATCATATTGTATCTGTTTCTAATAATCTAAAATGCTTTAAAATAGGATTATTTAACGGCAAATTTTATAATCTTTCCAATGGTATATGAAAAATTTAAATTTGTTAATATCTGACAGAGTTATCAACATTTTAAGACGGTGATGTTGCGGTCATGTCGTTGCGTTTTTGCTTATAACATTTGAACCAGTCAAGATATTTTAATTTTCTTTGGCTTATCTTAAAGCTAATAGTTCAAGGTTTAATTCAGCTTAATTAAAAAAATTTCCAATTATTTTTCTGAAAAATGCAGCCCACCAAACTTGAACAATGAAAATTGACAAAAACGAAAAATTCACCTGTCTTTATCATATTGAATCTCCGTTTCTATTAATTGAAAAAGCTTTAAAATAGGATCATTTAACGGCAAATTTTATAAGCTTTCCAATGGTTTGTGAAAATTTTCAATTCGCTAATATCTGACAGAGTTATCAACATTTTAAGATGGTCATGTTTTTAATCCCATTTTTGTAAGTGGTCCCACAATTTTGTCCGGCAATGTACAGACACAAAATAAAACGTCTTTCAGAAATGGAATAACGTTCTTCCTTCTTTTTTTTTATAGAAGCAATTTCTTCGTATTTTTTTTTTCGTCTAGTTTTCTAGGATTTCGTACAAATGCCAGAAATTTCGTTTCTGTCCGAATGACTTTTTCAATGAAGAAACTATCGATTTTCAAGAATGTCCGAAAGAAATATCGACTTACGGGTCGCTCCGGAAGTCTGGAACAGCAGGACGATGGAGAGAAATGCACCCACGAGGAAAGTGGTTAGGAAGAACGACCGCGTGCTGCACCCCATCACGGCATCACTACCGACGTTTATCACTGCTGTAGTTCATCAAACACTTGTAAAACCTTTTCTCGATACTCCTTCACCTAGTGCAGATTCACTGGTTCACCGAAACGATTTAATTGTCAAACTAATCTCGTCTAATTCTTTAACACAAACACCAAATATCCTGTCACTGGGCACACCTCTTTCTCTACTTTATTACCACATTTCATCAACATCATTTCCTTAATTGACTCGTAAACCTATAAAAAAAATCTCATTTTCAAAACATCCACTTTCATAATTAAATCCTGCTCATAACCTATCTACACACATAAAAAAAAATTGCCACCCGCACCCGGTATTTTGTCAAAAAGCATACAACACGAAATTAAACATTTTAAAGAAAATATTCTTTCATTTTTATTCTCCTATCAGGAAAAAAAAAGAATGTCCCGATAGAAATGATAAAATTGTGAATGAAGCGAGTAATAAAATTATTATATAGAAGCAATAAAAGAGCGCGATGAGAGAGAATATAATTATGCAGCGATGATGAGATTGTAAGTATGAATAAAAATTCCCCGTATAATAAAGAAAATAAAGTTCTATATATTCTGCGAGGGTATCTGTTTTTTTTCTCTGCTCCTCGCCGATTCTTTAAGATAATTTATATCCCAGACTCTTCCTTTTACGTAAAGTCCCCATCATTTGCCGAGAGTAATGGTAATGCCACATGGAGAGAAGTCTACTGTTAGTCCAACTTTAATCGAACAGACAAACTTAGCAGCACATGGCGAAAGTGCTCGTGAAGTGTGAAATACGAATGAGACTCATACGACGAATGCTCTCGTTCCACGTGCACGCGCAGTAATTAAATTCTTAATAAACAGAACGCACTGTTGAAAAGTGCCATTCACAACAATAAGAGGAAAAATGTCAAGTTGGTATTTTTCCAGACAGAGAATGAAAAAATTCCAGTATCTCCATAGTCGAAAGGTTTATCCGGCAAAATTTCAGCTTTTCTTTCATAAATTAGTATGCGATTTTTTAAAAATTTTTAAAAATTTTAATTCTTTTAAATCTCACAATATTATAGCGACTGGGTTTTGATTAAAAAAGAATATAAATAAGCAGTAAATAGGCTATTTTTAAAGTTTTCAAAATGTGCAATTTTCAGTTAAAATCTGGGGAAAGATAAATAGGAACCTTTTGCTCTCCAATGAAATTTTATGCTTTTAAAAGCAAAGGTCGGACAACCGCCGATTAAAACGGAAGTCATCGATGTATACTTGTGTCTGCGTTTAACGAATCATGTATTTCACGAAGGGTGGAACATAAATCATCCGCACATTTCACGGAAATGTTCAACCCTTTTAAATTGATTACACTTGCGCCCGCCAATGCTTGCAAATTAATGGTTCGCCGCTCACCAGCCGCGGAAACCGGGAACGATCAAAAATACGTTGTCCGTTATTGCTTACGATTTGTCTCGACGAAGCGCACGTTACGAATGATTCATTACGCATTTCCGCTCCCGTGATTCCCCCTTATACTCGAGTACACACGGTATTCAAATACCACCCGAGATGGACAACCAATTTAGACACGTCACTTCCCTCCGTTCGTCAAGTTTCAAGCCTCTTGGACCATTCAGAGATTAATCACTCAAAATAACCTTTTATTCGTCAAATATTCCGTTTTACGTACTTAAACATTTTAAATTGGGATTTTTTGTCGCGAATCTGATTTAACTACATTTGTTACTTTAATTTTATTAGAGTTATACTGCACTGTTAAAAATTTTGTGTTAAGCCTAACGCACAATGAATCGTAATCGCTAATCCTTAATCGTAAGAATGAGAGGAAAAAGGACAGACATATATCTCTGTCCTGCTTCCTCTCTTAATCGTAAGAATGAGAGGAAGTAGGACAGACATATATCTCTGTCCTGCTTCTTCTCATTCTTACGATTAAGGATTAGCGATTACGATTCAATGTGCGTTAGACCATAAATTTAACCTAAAGTGTTCCAAACGGTCAACTCAAAATTTGTGATAATTTTTAATAGTGTTCCAGAACCACCAGGCGGCGCTATGTCAAAGTTTACTTTGTCAGCTTTGTCTCTGTTTCGATCATCTGTTTGATTGCAACCGAATTTTCTAGCTCTGATTGTCGCCGTAATTGGAAATAAAATAAAACAATTCCAAGTGATTTAGAAACTACAAATAAGAAAAATTTCTCCTTGATGTTGAGTTTTAATGTCAATTATTGTGTTGTGACAAAAATTTACGTGTAAAAATTGACGTTTGATCATCTGTCTTTGGCTGTGAAATTTGTGTTGTTTTGTTTATCGTCTGCTTAACAGAAGTAAAATTTGAGTTAAGAAGTAAATTTTATTCAATTAGTATTGAACTTTACATTTTGATTATTAAGATGAATTTTTAATATGAAATTTACGTTTTACAACAAAAAATTTAATGTAAATTAAAGTGTTTAGTGTTATTACTTAATTAAATTTAGTGTTATTACTAGCAAATTGAAGGTTATGTTCAAGAATCGAATGAGAGTTAAAGTTATTAGGTGTCAGTTTATATCAACACACGAAAAATGTTAAATTTGGACACAAAAAATTTAACAAAGACCGACTGTTACACAAACACAAAATTTTCAACGGTGTACTCCGTAAATATCCAGCACAGATAGTTCAACCTCCGGGAAATTATAATCCAAGAAAAACACGTAATCTCCAGACAAAAGTTGGTTAATTTATTTCTGCTTGAGGTATTGTCAAAAATAAATAAAAATCATTGACGTTTCGCACTAATATAAATGTGGGCCTCTTCAGGACAAAACAACTAAAAACAGAACACAATATCAATGTTAAAATTGATATAATCAAACATTCTAATTTTGAGGTTAGTCACAAAAATACAAACCAAGTTACAAGGTAAAATTATAAATACGAAATATAAAATAAAACAACTGACAACATTATACATAAATCATACAAATAGAAACATTGATAATAAAATTAGCTATGTAACGTCAACAAACAGAAAAACAATAAATATATTAAAAGCGCAGATAACGTAAAAAGGTGTATTATGGTCACATGTTAAAATTCAAAATTTAGAGGTTAACAGACTTAAAGGAGCATCCATAAAAAACGTTCACCAATTTTCGAGGTTTTTTACCCCCCGCCTCCAAAATAGTACGTTAAAAATTGCTTTATATCCCCCCTCAAAAATCAAAATTTTTTTTTTTATATTTTAATTGAATCAAATTGTTTTATTTATCATACACTACCAGCCAAAATTGTGGGACCACTTACAAAAATGGGATTAAAAACATGATCGTCTTAAATTGATAACTTTTTTAAGTTGATAACTTTGTCAAACATAAACGAAATAAAATTTTTCACAGACCATTGGAAAATTTATAAAATTTGCCGTTAAATGATCCTATTTTAAAGCTTTGTTGATTAATAGAAACGGAGATGATAAAGACAGGTGAATTTCTAGTTTTTCGAGGACTTTTATTGTTCAAGTTAGGCATGCCGCATTTTCTAGAAAGTTAATTGAAAATTTTTGAAATTAAACTAAATTAAATTTTGAACTTTTAGCTTTAAAATAAGCCAAAGAAAATTAAAATATCTTGACTGATTCAAAAGTTATAAGTAAATGTGTATAAACAAGAAAACGCAACAATTCCTTTGTTTTCTCTCCTATCGGCCTATTTGCCATGGAGCGAGCACTGGAAGCCTTGCGTTTTTACTTATAACTTTTGAACCAGTGAAGATATTTTTATTTTCATTGGCTTCTTTTAAAACTAAAGGTTTAAGGTTTAATTTAGCTTAATTAAAATTTTTTTCAATTACTTTTGTACAAAATGCAGCAAACCAATTTAGAACAATAAAAATTCACGAAAAACTAGAAATTCACCTATCTTTACCATCTTAAATCTCCGTTTCTATTAATCAAAAAAGGTTTAATATAGCACCATTTAACGGCAAATTTTATAAGGTTTCGAATGGTCTATGAAAATTTTCATTTTGCATATATTTGACAAAGTGATCAACATTTTAAAACGGCCATGTTTCTTATCCTATTTTTGTAAGTGGTCCCACAATTTAGGACGGAAGTGTATATATATTTATCATTAGTAGTAGTTAACACGATTACAAAAATATATTTTATAATAATATTCAAATTATTTATAAAAATATATTTTACAATAATACTCAAACGAGTTTTTAAAATATGTATTATGTAATATTAATTTTCCGAAATGTTTCTATTCATGACTTTTTAAACTTAAGTCTATAAAGTATAGTCTATAAGTCTGCATTTAAATTTGTTAATTTAATATTATCACATAAATTATCTTTCACCAAGTTTATAAACTGCCTGTTAACCTCTAAATTTTGCATTTTAACAACTGACCATGATCAGTTTTTTCAATTTTACGTTATTTGTGATTTTAATTTTTTACCGTTTTTATGATTGTTGACCTTTACATTGCTAATTTTATTGACAATGTTTCTATTAGTATGATTTACTTACAATGTTGTGAGTTGTTTTATTTTATATTCCAAATTCCATATTTGTAATTTTAACTTGTAACTTGATTTGTTTGTTTTTTTTTGTGTGAATAATATGTAGTGCAAAACGTCGGCGGTTTTTATTCGTTTCTCGTGTGTTTTTTTCTTACTCATATTAGAGCTTAACTGAAGGAGTTTTGTTAATTAAGTTTTACTTGGGGAATTTTGTTCTCGAAAAGTGGGAAATTGTCTGAATTCTTCAATTTATTTTTCGATAAGTAAATTGTGGATTTTACAAGGGTAATTTTTATTGCGAATAGAGTTTTTCGTAGGGTTACTACAACAGTTAACAGGCATCAGTCAATGTCTTTTTGTATAAAATGAGTCATAATTAAATCTACACATTAATAGTTTTTTTTATTCTTTACTAAAAGTTGTCTTTAAAATTATTGATTAATCATTTTTTACAAAATATAAGTGTTTAATGTTAACTATAACATGCTTTACTCGAAGTATATCCTTAGTGGTACTAACTGTTCATTCATTAGTAAATAACAATAATAACATATATGCTGTTTTCTATTTGTAATTACGTTGTTTTAAATTTGTAATTTTCCAATTCATAATTTCAGGATGTTGCTTCATAATTTCAATATGTTGTTTCAGAATTCCGATATGTTGTTTCATGATTTCAACATGCTGTTTTATAATTTCAATATGTTTCACATTTTCATCAATCATCATGTTGTTCCATAATTTCAATATATTTTTTTATAACTTCAACACATTTCATAATTACAACATATTTCATAATTTCAACATGTTTCACAATGTAAACATGTTGTTTAATAATTTGCATATTGTATTTCTTAACTTCAGATACTATTTCATAATTACAATACTCATTTGAATATAATGTAAATTTCATCATACAATGGATTTTTCATTTAATAAAATAAGGTGCAAATTGAAAACAAACTTTTTTTAAAAATTGTTTCTTTTTATTCAATGATGGTTCAACAAAAATTGTCTAAAAAATGTTTCTTTAGTCAGAAAGCCATTCACTGTTGCCTGTTCATTCACCGGTGCAGTCACCCTACCATAAGAAACCAATTTTCTCTCTGTCTCATAATTAAAATGTTGTGAATTAGTAATAAATAATATGCAATGGAATCTTATTTGATGAATTTTCAGTTTAACTTGACAAGACTAATTTTCATTCAACTTGATGAGAGAAATCTGTTTAAACTCCACAAGACCAATTTTTTTTTTTTACTTTACAAGACGAACTTTTTTTCCATCGCAAGAACTATTATTTAACTTCACGTGGCGAATCACAAGTAACCTAATATTCCGAAATCATCTCATTAACCTGTTTTATTCCACCTAAACATTCTTTCCACTTACATCATTTGACAAGCTTACACCACGTGGTATAAAACTCCCGTGAAAGTCAACCCGCTTGAAAATCCAAGTCCTAAACAAGAGGCCTTAATTTGAGGTTAAATTTAAACCAAATTTAGATCCCAGTTTAAACTGACTTTAGTTCCTAATTTAAACTGACTTTAGGTCCAAATTAAACCTAGATGTAGTTACACAGTTTAAGTAGAATGTCGGCCCCAATTGAAGGAACCTTTTTAGAAGAAAAGCCGCCCAGAAGAGCGTCATTTGTTTGAATACACAAAAAGGTGTCTTGTCAATGAATAGGGTGAAAGCACATTGCACAAAATTTATGAAAGAAGCGCTGGATGTGATTCGACCCTTGTAAAAAAAATAGGTCAACAACGAGTCTTTATCAAAAGTCCTCGAGATTTTTCCTCTTGAAAAGTCAAGCGAGTCTCGGTGACAAGATATAGTCCTGTCTCTACGAAAATGTTTCCAAGTGAAGAGTACTTTCGCACGTTGCTGCCGCGGTCTGTACTCGACAGTGACTTTTCTCCAGTACCTGTGTTTTTTTTCCACTTTTTCCCCTGGAGACTTAATTTAGTATAACTCGGATGCTGTCAAGATCCGCATGTTGCGTAGTCACTCAACAAACTGCTGTCGAGCGTAAACATGTCATGATCGATTTGACAAAGGTGAATGTATTATTTCCCTTGTCACCTTTGACAGTCGATTTTTGCACAGACCGAAAAAACAACGCGCGCCACAAGGAAGAAAATAGCCGGCGTGATGATCGGAAAGACGTGCTCTTAGCTCGGGCTCGACTTTCAGAACTGAGAGTGGAAAGCGGCAGCGAACTTTTCGAGGGAGATTCACCGCCACCACCACCACCACCATCTCTACCAACACTGGCACCATCCAAGCGTCTGTGGTGATTCCATGCGCCAACACCATTACAATTTCACCCTTGCCACAACCCTCCTCTCGTCCCAACATCCCGACCACCCTCATGGTCCTCCATCTGCGCACCCACGTTCCCTCTGAACCCGACCACGCGCGCACCCACTGATCGCTCCTACAGTACGAGAAGGAGACGATTCGAGCGATCGCCGATTTTACCTGCCTGTCACACAACTAGTAAGTATCTTCACGAGTTTCCCATGAGATTAAAGAAAAATAAAAGACTCCCCCAATGAAAGACGCAGAGAAAGCTAATTTTCATTTAAAACCTTCTTTAAACTTACATTTTTCCACGAGGATCAAAATCTCAACAGCAGGGTGGCCGCAAAATTTCATTTTCAAAATTCCCTGACTTTTCCCTGACAATCAATTGAGTATCCATTTAATGAATTTATCACTCGGTGAATAAATATAAAAAAAAATTTATCAATCTTTCCGAGTCAGTAGATTTTGGTAAAAATATTAATAATAACACTAGGAGTTTTAACGTTTCGACGGCACCGCCGTCCTCTTCAGAACTGTAATTTATTAGTGTCATAAGTATCAATTTTCACAAATTCTGTGACTGAAAGGCATAACATCATAACTGACATTTTATCAAATTTGAGATAAGGGGCCATCCATAAACCACGTGGACAGTTTTGGGGGGGCGGGGGGGTCCATCAAAAGTCCACGATTGTCCACGAGGGGGGGAGGGGGAGTTGGAGCAAATGTCCACGTGGACATGCATTTAAGTATGTACATAAAGATTTCTAGCATGTCAAATTCTTGACTTATGTTTGATCAAAAATGATCAAAACCAGGGCTTTCTGAGTTTCTGAGCCCTGTTTTTCAGAATCTTGACCTCATGGACCAGTTTTGGTCATGGTCAGATTCGTGTTTAGTAATAAAAAATCTACAAGAAAAACTTAGTCCGATGCTTAAATAAAAAAAAAGTCATTTTTGTCGACCAGGGTAATTTATAATGTTAACAATTTAGGAATTCATGTTATTTTCCGTAATCAGTATTTAATAAATTATAAGATGTTCAATAGAGTGGTCCAAAAATTTTTTTGGGTTTTTTTATGCTCTTACCCCCTAGGATTTTTTATCGAAAAAAATACCCCTATGATATTTTGTTAAAATTATATAGTAATGAGAGATAGCTCAAAGCTGATGAACTTTCCCACGTATTTTTGATAAAATAAAGCTATAAACTTTTAATACAGCTTTAACTTTATAAGGTTTACAACCTTTTATGTTTGAAATAATTAAAAATAAACTATAACATTAAAATTTATTTATAAAAATGTTTAAACAATTTATTTTTGTTATTTATCAGCTCAAAAAAAATTAGAAGAGCATTTTTTAATGAAGTTTTCAACTTTTTATATTTTACATAACTCAAAATATATAGCAACTTTAAAATTTATTTACAACAATTGTTGAAGAAAATTATTAAAGCATTGTTAATTATCATCTTTTGATAAAATAAAGATAGTAACTTGCAATTTTTTCTTATGTACTATGAATTTGTAAGATAAAGTTATAATTTTAGTCATTGTTTAAGTTATTAAATAATTTTAACTTGATAATATTTTCAGACTGAAGCTAATAGAGCGGTTTAGTTTTTTTTCTAAATTTATCAACTTTAGATATAATAAAACATTAGAATTGTAGTTTTACTAGAAAATAAATTTTAAAAGAAGATTATCTTCAATTTGTACTTCTAGATCTCACAATAACAGTGTCCTTTCATTAATTTTAATTCAAAATTTAAAAACATTATTAATAAACTTTAATAGATAACTTACTGGACATTTTTAATTGTCTAAAGCTATTATTTTATCCTTCATATTCATAATAAATAATTTATTCTGTTTCTGTAATAGTTGCAATACCGTCCCAAGCATAAAAGTTGTAATATTGAGAAAAAATGGCAAGTCTCTAGCTTCATTGTATCATAAGACGATAAATAACAACAATAAATTGTTTAAACAATTGTTAAAAATAAAATCTGGTATTACTGTTTACTTTCAGATACTTGAAACATAAAAAGTTGCAATGTTGAGAAAAAATTGCAAGTCGTTATATTTATTTTATCAAAAGTTCATAAATAACAACAATAATTTCTTTAAACAATTGTTAAGAATAAATTTTCAAATTATTGTTAATTGTTAGTTACTTCAAACGAAAAAAACTGCAAATTTCAGAAAAAATTGTAAGTCTCTATAGCTTTATTTTATCGAAAGTTGATAAATAACAACAATAATTTGTTTAAACAATAATTGTTATAAATAAAAATTTTAATTATTCATTACTTTTAATTACATATCACACATAAAAGTTGCAAAAATTAAAAAAATTGCAAGTGCTAAGCTTTATTTTATCAAAAGTTAGTAAATAACAACAATAAGTTTAAACAAATTAACAATTACGTGAATTAAATAGTAAAAGCTTATAAGTTATTTTTGTAAAATATTGCAAAAAACTCCCAATAAAATAGTAAAAGTTATTTTTTAACGTTTTTTCCATAATTTTACAATTTTAGGGAAGGTTTTACGACCCTGTACAAAATATTAAACCACAAAAAATTTTTAATAAATTTTTGGATGTTATTTTTTGAACGTTTCTATAAGAAGATGCAGAGTTGTCCGATTAAAAAATATTGATTTTCGTGAATTCTATACTAAATCTACGAATAAGTATTTTTTCCTGATGAAAAATTCATTTATAAAACTTCATCGGCTTTTAGCTACTACGTCTAAAATTTAGAGTCTAAATATTATTTAACTTAAAAAAAATAGAGGTATTTTTTTCGATAAATAAGAAAAATCTTAGTGGGTGAGAGCATGAAAAATTAAAAAATTTGTTTACAATGCGTTTTTGGACCACCTCAATGGCCAAAGTTATTTTTTAAGATCTATAAAGATTGTTTAAAAATGTATTTGCTAGTAGTGAAAATTGTCTTTAAAAAGAGGATAGTGATTTTCTTATTGTTACAAACCACTTCTTAGGTTTACGATATCTTATAGTATATTTATGCGTATATTTTAATTTTCCTTTTAAGAATAATGTAAATTGTGTTTATTTATTATTTTTTCATAAACTTCTTTATTCCAGCAGTTTTTTTTGAAAAATATTCAGAATTAAGCTTTATAATTATATTAACTTATTGGTTTATAATATACAAAGAATTTTTTTGCAATGTCCACGTGGACAATTTTGTAAGGGGGGGGGGGTTTGTAAAATGTCCACGATTGTCCACGAGGGGGGGCGGGGGGGTCAAAAATCAGCAAAAAAATGTCCACGTGGTTTATGGATGGCCCCTAACATCAGATTTGTATTCATTCAGTAACGCTTCTTAATGTTTCGTAACTATAAAATGATTTTAATGTTTATTTTCATAGAAAATGTTAAATAACACAACTACATAACTGCATTTTTGTCGTCGATAGAATGGCATAATTGCATATCTACATTCAGGCTGCGAAAAACAATTGAACTTTTTAAAAACTCAAAGTTAAGACAAAAAACTTTTTTAGATTATAATATTTAATTCGGTTTATTATTATAATATAAATTTATTATAGTACATTTAAAAAATATATATGTATAAATTTGTCATTTTAGTAAAAGATTAAAAAGAAAATAAGTAAAAGAACGTTCATAAATTGCATTTATTTGTAACGATTTTTTAAAAATATTTGTATGTTAAACATTCTATTTTTTTATACTTACAAATTTCAATTTCTATTTATTTTGTAATAATATATTCGTAATGTAGAATGATAATTAAAATAAAACAATTTTGTGATGATTTTTTAATAATACTTTGATGTAAAAGATTTTATTTACGTTTAGAATTATTTTCATACTCTAAAATAATTAAAAATATATAACCACAAAAAATCTTCAAATCGAAAATTCATTATGTTTTCATTCGTACAAAATATAAAATAAGTAAAAACAATTTAGCAGTAAAAAAATTTTATTGTTTAGTGTGCCCTTCTTCTCAAACATTTTTCTCTTTATTGCTGTCCGATAAGGCAGATTCTGAATCGGATTTGTACGTAGCTATTAAATCCATTTTTTTTAATTTTGACAATTGAAAACAAACTGAAGTTAGTTACATAATACAATTTGAACGACATAACTGTAACAACACAAATGATAATAATAAAATATATTAAATTTCTTTAAGATTTGTATTTTTTATCAAATTTAGTAAACATATTTGAAAAATACATTAAATAATAAGACTAAAATGCCAAACACCAAACAGATATCTTTATTTTTCGATTTTACAGAACTAAAAGAATATTAAACTTCGTTTATCTCAAAACAATGAAAATGCAGTTATGATATTATGCCTTTCAGCCACAGAATTAAAAAAAGGAAAGAAAAAAGGAAAATTTTTTTCCATTGTTTTAAATACCTTAAATAGTACAAAATACGAAACACACATCACGTACTCTCTAAAATTGAATAAGTGAAAATTCACTTATTAGATGTCAAAAGTCTTCCACTCTTTCAAAAAGTGCATATGCACTTATAATAAGTGTATATGCACTTATGATAAGTGAAATTTTCACTTTATATAAGTGCATATACATTTTTTGAAAGAGTGGAAGACTTTTGACATCTAATAAATGAATTTTCACTTATTTAAATTTAGAGAGTATATGTCAAATTGACATTTGTCAGAATTTTTTTTTTGTCGACAATTTAAAATAATACAGTATTAAACTTAATAATATACATTTTATAACGACGATTTTAAGCAGACTGAAGGTGTGATTCATAATTCTGTGGCTGAAAGGCATAACATCATAACTAACATTTTATCGAATTTGAGATAACATCAGATTTGAGTTAATTTAGTAATGCTTTTTAAAGTTTCATAACAGTAAAGTGATTTAAATGTTTATTTACGTAGAAAATAATTAATAACACAACAGCATAACTGCATTCAAATCGAAAAAAAGAATTGATATTCTTTTTTAAAGCGTTTATATTTTATTAAAATTGATAAACAGATGTAAAAACTACACTAGAAAATAGGATACAATGCCAAACACCAAAAATATTGGTTGATTTTTCGATTTTACAAAACCAAGAAAATAAACAAAAACAGGTTTTTCTCAAAACTATGAAAATGCAGTTATGTTATTCTGCCTTTCAGGCACAGAATTATGATCAATATAAATCGAGCTGACGGTCAATAAATATAGTGAGGGAAATGTGAGACAGAGAAACAACATATCATTAAATGAGGAAAAGAAAAGAGAAACAATTAGAATTATTCGATTAGATGGTGTAAATTATTTTATGAAAAATTGTTTATATTTGGAATTTAGTCTGTTGGTGTCATCTTTTTTATTTAATCTATGAAATTGTAAATTAATATGTACTCTCTAAATTTAAATAAGTGAAAATTCACTTATTAGATGTCAAAAGTCTTCCACTCTTTCAAAAAGTGTATATGCACTTATAATAAGTGAAAATTTCACTTATCATAAGTGAATATACACTTATTGTAAGTGCATATGCACTTTTTGAAAGAGTGGAAGACTTTTGACATCTAATAATTGAATTTTCACTTATTCAATTTTAGAGAGTATCATTTCTGAAATTAACCTTTTGTTACATGAAGGTTCTCTGTCAAGAATAGTAAAGTTTTCCCAATCGAACTCATGATTATGGATATTTGACATGTACGTGATGTGTGTTCCGTATTTTTTACTATTTAAGGTATTTAAAACAATGGAAAAAAATTTTCCTTTTTTCTTTCCTTTTTTTAATTTGTGAAAATTGATACTTATGACACTAATAAATTACAGTTCTGAAGAGGACGGCGGTGCCGTCGAAACGTTAAAACTCCTTGTGTTATTATTATTATTTTTTAACCAAAATCTACTGACTCGGAAAGATTGATAAATTCTTTTTTACATCAGTTGAGTATTTTAATGTGACGTCATAATCGGTCGGTAAAAACATAATCTACTGTTCGATATCATCTGGTAGTCACCGTCATAATGGTTAACAACGTTGAGTTACAAAAGAAACACTTATATTTTAATATATAATGAAAAATTAAGTCTTCTAGTCTCATAATCGGATGTAGCATTTATTTCAGAAGGTTCTCGGTCGGATTTTTCCGTTTGCCAATGTCCCAAAATAGAGAATTAAACGATTTTCACGTTGTACCCGCGTCGCATCTAAAGTGACGCGAGAATGATTGTCAGCCTTTCAAGAAGAGATTTAGCAATTATTTGACTGAGATTCACTTCAAAATTGCTAATAATAATTTAATTCAAGTGTCCTTAAATATAATTTAAACAATAAACTGTTAAAAACGTCAACGAGTGGTGTTAAAATACATTTTCCAACATGTTCCAATAAAGTAAGGTTAGGTTACCTCTTGGTCTAAGAACATCATCACTTTTTTGACAGGAATTTCGACAAATTATATAGTCCTGTTATTTTATTGTTTAAAATATAATTTAGGAGACCTGAATTAAATTATTGTTAGCAATTTCGACAAGTTTTGAAGAGAATCTCAGTCAAATAATTGCTAAATCTCTTCTTAAAAGGCTGACAATCTTTCTCGCGTCATTTTAGGTGCAACGTGGGTACAACGTGAAAATCGTTTAATTCTCTATTTTGGGACATTAACAAAATGACATAGGGTCCTATGCACACGTAAAAAAACTGGAGTTCAACTTACTTCAACTGGAGTAATGGGAATCACAAAAAATAGTAATATACTAGCAAAATATATCGCGCGCAAGCGAGCGATTAGTTTTCCATATGTTTTAGAAATACTTAAACTATAATAATAAAAAAACAAATTGATAAATAATATTTATCTATTAAGGAAGGCTGCCAGTGGATTTGCAAATTGAAAATAGTGAAAAAAAGACTTTTTAATTTAAAAAAGTGAGTAAATAATGAGTTTTTAAGTGAAAAAAGTGAGTTTTTAAATAAAAAAATAAAAAAATGAATAAGCAATACAGAGTTTGATATTACTAATATTAAATTGGGGGCGCCAGCAGGAAAAGCCATTCAAATTTGAAAAAAACAATTTGAAAATCGCAAAAATAATTGAAATGTGTAAAAAATAATTAAATAATGACAAAAATAATTCAATTTGAAAAAAAAAATTGTAAATGACAAAACTAATTGAAAAATGTATTCAAAATAAAAAAATGATGACAACAATTGAAACGAAATAGTTGGAATTTGAAGTAAATAATTGAAAAGTTTCAAAAATAATTAAAGTTACAAAAAAATAATTAAAGAATGACAAAAATAATTTAAAATTGAAATAAAAGACTGAGACTGGTTAAAAGATTTTTAATTTTCAGACAATAAATTATTTTCACAATTATTTTCAAGAAAATAATTTAAATTTGAAAAAAATAATTTAAAAATATTAAAAAATATATATGTGTAGAAAATGGTTGAATAATGACAAAAATAACTGAAATTTAGAAAAAAAAATTAATGAATATATTGACAAAAATAGTTGTAACTGGAAAAAATAATTGGGAGATGACAAAAATAATTGATAATTTTAAAAAAATTAAAAATTTGAAAAAAATACTTGTAAACTTGCAAAAACAATTGAAATATTGAAATAAATAATTCAACTGGTATAAATTGAATAAATAACAAACTGGTGTAAAAATTAAAAAATTATAGACAATAATTGTAAAGTTAAAAAAAAATTATAAGTTTGAGGGAAATAATTTTCCAAAAATAGTCTAAATCGACTTATTTTCATCTAAAAAGCGTAAATTTTTATTCCTAAGCAAATGTCCAGATGTATGTGTGTGTGTGTGTGTGTGTATAGCGTTTTTTGTGTACAAGATATCTCGAGAACGCTTTAACGGATTCCAATAAAATTTGGTTGACTTATTAAGCTCATGAATATCTAAATTTGGACACAGGGATTTTTGAAAATACCCAACCAAATTTTTTTGAGCACCTTTTTTCATCGAAAAAAATCGTTTTTTGCCAAAAATTTTTTTCATGCTAAAAATACAACTTAATAAACACAAAATCATATTCCCCATCTCAAAACAAATCGATTGACCTATATAACTTTTATAATTGATCAAGAATTCGTAAAATAATTCATATTTTTACATTTTTTTGCATTAAAAATTTTTGTTTTAACAACTTCTCCAATTAACTTATATATTTTAAATTATCGTCCGCCATATTGGATCCGCTATTTTGTATTTTGTAATACTAACATCAGATTCGTAGTCAGCGACCCCAAAAAACCCCGAGTAACAAGCTTTAAGCATTTTTAATAATTTTTTTTAAATGGGGCATTCCACGTGACATTTTCATTCAAAACTTTTTTTTGCTTGGAATAATTTTTTTCTGGTTCTCTATGAAAAATAAGGAAACACGTATTTTTTTTTTTTTTTATTGAATAAAAATTGCAGAAGTTATGAATTTTTGAAATTTAACGTTTTTTGAAATAGACCATTTTTAACCTTCGTTTTTCTCCGTTATTATTAGTAAATTGAAAATAATGCCCTACACAAAGTTTGTTCAATTTTTCTTAGATTTTTTAGACATGTAGTAAAAAATAATGAATTTGCAACAAAAATACATGAAAGATTGAATTTACGCCTAAAAAGTGACTTTTCTCAAAACCGAAGGTCTCGATTTTCGTTTTTTTTCTTTCGATGTAGTTACTGATTAATAAAGAAATTTTTCTCTTAAGTCTAAAAGTGGTGCTCTTTAATGTTTCAATGATATTTATAATAATTCCTTGTTGCAAAAAGTTTAAATTATGAATTATAGAAATGAAACAACTTCAACTTACAAATTCCTGTGTGTAACAGTTCTTTTGTTTTGTAACAGAAGGTAAAAATTTTAAAAAATGTAAAAGTAAACTATATAAATGCAAATATGATTAAAACGCTAAAGAGCACCACTTTTAGACTTAAGAGAAAAATTTCTTTATTAATCAGTAACTGCATTGAAAGAAAAAAAACGAAAATCGAGACCTTCGGTTTTGAGAAAAGTCACTTTTTAGGCGTAAATTCAATTTTTCATGTATTTTTGTTGCAAAATCATTATTTTTTACTACATGTCTAAAAAATCTAAGAAAAATTGAACAAACTTTGTGTAGGGCATTATTTTCAATTTACTAATAATAACGGAGAAAAACGAAGGTTAAAAATGCTCTATTTCAAAAAACGTTAAATTTCAAAAATTCATAACTTCTGCAATTTTTATTCAATAAAAAAATAAAAAAATACGTGTTTCCTTATTTTTCATAGAGAACCAGAAAAAAATTATTCCAAGCAAAAAAAAATTTGGAATGAAAATGTCACATGGAATGCCCCAAATACCGTCCGCCATATTGGGTTCGCCATTTTGTATTTTGAAATTCTCGACTATTCTTTTCAATTTTAAATTATTTTGGTCATTTTTTAATTGTTTTTTTAGAATTTTAATTAATTTAGTCATTTCTCAATTATTATCAATATTTTCGACATTTTTTTATTACTTTCTGCAAAATTTTACTTACTTTCTTAAATCTTTAAATTATTGTCATAGATTCTTTAATTTCTTACTTTAATTTACATTACATTTTTTCATTTTTCAACTATTTTCTGCATATTTCTATTAGTTTTGACATTTGAAAATTATTTTCATTAAATTTCAATAATTTTTTTCAATCTTTTTTTTTATGGTCATGAATTTCTCAATTTATTACACAGTTTTCAATTTTTTTCTACGAATTTTAATTATTTTCGTCAAATTTCAGCAATTTTCATCAATAATTTTATTATTATGTATCAATAATTTTTAAATACTTTACCCCAATTGCCAAGTATTATTTACAAGTTTCATTTATTTTTTTCAAATTTCAATCAATTTTTTCAATCTTTCATCCGTTTAATTATTTACAACAGTTATCAATTATTCATGTCATTAATCAATTATTTATCTTAAATTTTTATTATTTTGTTATTTTGCATGTATTATCTTCAAATTTAAATTGTTTGTGATTTCTTAATTATTTTCCTCAAATTTCAATTATTTTTGTCATTTCTCGACTATTTTTTACTATTTTTAATTATTTTTGTCATTTATTAATTGTTTTTTAAAATTTTCAATTAATTTAATAATTTCTCAATTATTGTCAATATTTTCGACATTATTATTTTCTCCAAATTTTATACCTATTTTCTTATATCTTTAAATTATTGTCATGAATCGTTATTTAAACTTTGAGAAACGTCCTCTTATTTCAATAAGTGCGCACTAGGATGATCCAAAAATAGTCAAAATTGGATTTGTCAAAATATTTTCTTAATTTTATATTCTGCAAAGTAAGAAACTTGAGGAGTTGTATCGGCTTTAGGGTCCATGAAAAAAGAGACAAATTGAATCTTTATTTCTGACGTTTCGGCATCGCGTGTGTGCCGTCATCAGTGTATTTATTTAATCTGTAGAGAAGTGTTACAAACGAGTGTAGTTTAATATAAAATTGCAAATAATAAAAAATTAAAAATAAACATGAGAGATAATAAATATAAGAAATATAAAGAATATACATTTTTTTGGAGATGTTTGTACAAGAGAAAGAGAAATTTTTTGTAATAATCATGTGTTGGAATGGAACAATGTTATAAAAATGGTTTTTTTGTATTGACGAAATTTTCAAAGAATGAAAATATAGCTAATCAAGTGTTTTACCTTTACATATAGGATAATATTGCGCCTAAATATTCGTTTTTCTCAAAACTAGGGTTTCGACACTTCTAACTTTGTATGCTTATAACTCTATGAATTTTTTTAAATCATATTAAGACAGAAATTTTGAATTTTAATAAAGCATACAGTGGAAAAGTTTTGTGCCCAAAATAGACCCGCTCGACGGTAATATTGAATTTCAGATTTAAATTGGAATATAAAATTTCAATTAAAATTAGAATGAATTGTAACACATGGATCGTATAAAAGTTGGCTAAATTATTTTTCAAGAAAACTAAAACATTTCGCGATTTTTAGAGAAATTTTGCAGACTTGCAAAAATATCCACAAGTTTGACGAGATTGTTATTCATCTAAAAATATGAGAACCTAACAGATGTTGCTGTAAATCTTATAAGATTTATCCTGTCGTGTGCAGGATTGAGTTTATAGACCATATGTTGTTCTCACTATCGAGCATGTGTGTGGCATAGAATAGTCTGTTGCCCCTATTTTTAAAGATAGTCCCATGATAACAGTTAATTTAATAGAGATAATTCCCGCATCTGAAGTTATAACCAAATAAAATACAGATTCGGCTCGAATTTTATTTTTTTATATTAATGTTCTGTAAAATTCTGAATTAAAATTGATGACGCAATGTAAATCAAAGTGAAAGAAATTGTCTAATAAAATTATCAATGAAAGTTAATTAAAGTGTAACTAGAGATAATTTCTTAAAAATACATGCCATTTAACATGCAAGTAACCAATGATCAAATATTTTGTTATATTAATGTAAAAAAATATGTTCTCTAAAATTTGTCAAATGAATATTTAAAGTGCACAATTTACATACTTAAAATGCACTTTACATATTAGCATAAAGTTCTGCGCATTCGTTTTACCTTTCTATGTAATAATGCAATAACCGCACATGTTAATTTCATTTAATGTACATTAATTTTATTTCCCGGTTTTAAGCCAGTAATATTTTTCTCGATTATCCTAAAAGCTACATTAACAATTTTTCAATACCTTACAAAATTCTTGTTTAATATATCCACAATTAAAATTCACTATTTTAAATTAAATTTCACCTTGTTTTTATGATTAAAAAATGGTACTTACATTTTTAATGCAAAATAGAATTTTCCCCCCATTTTTTACCTTCTAAAATAAATTCAAAATTTTAATTGGAAAAGTATCAGTATATTCAGTGAGGAATAATTACTATGCAAAGTCATAATTTGCAAGTAGACGTAAGTCTATGTCACGTAGTACAAAAGTTACACTATTTCCTCAAAGTCCTGCTTTTCATTACACATATAGAAACTTACTTTAGAGAGTGTACCATGGATAATCAAACTAGTCCACAGGGTAAAACTTGCTTCGCTCAGTTGAGAGTTACAATGTTTACATTGCCGCTCGTAACTACTTTTTTTATGCATAGAAATTACCACTTCTATCATCAAACGACACTTACTGAAAATTATACACAAATATATGTGATTGGAAGAAAAAAATATCAATTAAATAAAATGAAAAAAATAGAACAATTTTATTCATTTTGTGTATTTTTATTTTATGCTTTAATTAAACCCACACGAAACAATTTATGCAAGAATTCGACCCAATTTGGAAAAACTGTCAGCCTTTTTTTTGTCATAAAACATTTAAATGTATTAGGCATTGGATTTGCATTTAGCGTTACAAATTTTCGAACAATTAAAACAGTATTTCTAATTTTGCGAAATTCTCATTTATATTTCAAATATAACTTTATACTTTAATTTAAAATTTACACATTCTTATAATCTTATTAATTATAATTAAAAAAAGTTTTATTATCACAAAATATTACAATCTAAAGTAAATTTTTGGGCAATAATTTATTTTAAACATTTAAAACAAAATGAGGTAAATAATTGACAATTGAAAACAAAATTGTAAAAATTGATAGATTAGTACAGACCGAACAAAATAATTTGAAATAATCAAGGAAATATTAAATAATTTAAAGATAATAATTAAAAATTGAAAAAATTGTAGGAAATATTTTAAAACTAGCAAAATAAAACGCGCGCAAGCGCGCGATTAGTTTTTCATAGATTTTAAAAATTATAAAATACAATAATAAATATAATAACAAATCGGTAAATAATATTTATCTAATAAGAAAAAATAAATATTTTAAATATAATATATTTAAAAATCAATTAATATAAATAAAATAAATATTTATTTAGAACAAAATTTATAATATTTTAGAATTAAAAAGAATTGCAAAAAATAATTAAAATTAAACAAAATAATTGCAAATTTTGCAAATTAATTGAAATAAAAATAATGAAATCAATTAAAAATTGGGAAAGTAATTTAAACAAACATCAAAATGTTTTAAACATAAAGAAAATAATTTAAATTTAAAAAAAATACTTGAGAATCTTAAAAGTAAATTAAAACAAAATTTAATAATGAAAAACTAGAGAAAATAAATGAAAAAAGATAAACATAATTTAAAATTGAACAGAACAAGTTTTAATTAAAAAGAAATAAGTATAAACAATTATGAAAAAGAACGAGAAAAAGAACGAAAGTAATTGAAAACTGAGAAATATTTTAAATAGTTAAAAATTTTTGAAATTATGAAACAAATGTAAAGAATTGAAAATTGAAGGAAATAAATTTTGGAAAATAATTGAAAAATGTTTTTAAATTTTAAAACTTGACGAAAATAATTTAAAAAAAAAGAAAATAATTAAAAATTGAAGAAAACAATTGAAATTTTAGAAAAATTCTTTAAAATCTTAGAAAGTAGTTTTAGAAAACGAGAATAACTAAAAATTGAAGAAAGGACTGCGTAAGAATGCTAAAAATAATTGAAATTTACGATAATTAATAAAATTTTTTGGAAATTATGAAAACAAATAAAATTAATTAAAAATTGAAGAAAATAATAGAAATTTGAGAAAAATACTTAAAAAATTTTAGAAATTAATTTTATAAAATGAGAAAAACTAAAAATTGGAGAAAAGCCTGGAAGAAAGCTAAAAATAATTAAAATTTACCATAATTAATAAAAAAAAAAAAAATTGAAATTCTGATAACAAATGAAAATAATTAGAAATTGAAGAAAATATTTGAATTTTCAGAAAAATACTTAAAAATCTTAGAAAATAATTTTAGAAAAGGAGAATAATAATAACTGAAAAAATCAGAGAGTATATGTTTAAAAAAAAACAATAATTACAAAATTACTTAAAAAATTTTAATTAAAGAGAATAATTAAAAAATCGCAGAAATAACGAAAATTGATAAAAATAATTGCAATATCGGATAAATAATTGAAATTTCTAAAAGTAATGCTAAAATAATGAATATAATTATAAATTGATGAAAAGCAAGAAAAATTGCAGAATTTATTTTTAAGCAAAAGAAAATAATTAAAAAATCCGTATATAATGAAAAATTGATGACAATAATCTAAATTTGAGATAATAACTGAAAATTTAGAAAATTAATTGCATGTGTTTATGTATATTTTAAACTTCTTCAAAAACCATAATAAATTTTTAAAGCCTTTTTCGAAACTGTTTTTTTTTACACAAATGACAATTAAAAACCAGAAAAACACGACACTAACGAAAAAGGTTACCTTATTCTTTCAATTCAAATTTCAAAATATTTCCTGATAAAGAGAGTCAAAAATCAATAAAATAACAGGGACTAAGACTAACTTTACTTCAGTTTTTAAAACATGGACAGAAAAAGATGAATAAATATTAATACTAACTAACTTCACTTCAGACTTTAAAACGTGGACAGAAAAAATGAATAAATATAAAAAGTAACTAACTTCAGGAGTTTACGGAGATTATTATTATTTAATTGCGGGAAATAATTAATAATTGAAGGAAATAGTAAAACAATGACGAGAATAATTGAAAAATTGAAGAAAATATGTAAAAATGACGAAAATAACATTTGTCAATAAAACAAAATTAAAAAATGACTAGATTAATAGAAAATTGAAAAAAAATAAATGAAAAAATTAAACAAGAAATATTAAATTTAAAGATTTTAGAGAAAATAATTAAGAATTAAGCAAATTTTAGGAATACTTGTTAGGAATAATTGCACATATAACAGCTGGATTGAAAATCGAATAAAATAATTATAATTGAAAAAAGTAATTCAAAATTGAAGAAAACAATTAAAAATTTAGGAATTAAAAAAAATTGAAAAAAGAATTGATAATTGAAAAAAAATTACAAAATGACGAAAATAATTGACAACTGAAAACAAAATTCAAAAAATGGCTGGATTAAGGTATTAGTCGCTTAAAATGATTTTCGTCAGATTTTTTTAAAACTTTGTATCTGTATTCATGAGGTATTTATCTATGAAATGAGATCTATCCTATTAATTTTGACCACTTCTGAGCTTCAAAATATTAATTCAAAGTTTATACCTTTTACATGCAATAGCACAAAATGCATGTAAAAAATGTCTCTTTTATTCATTTATATAAAAACAAATCGTCAGATTTTCAAATAAAACTACTAAGTTACACATTCAGATAAAATAAATCCTTTAAAAAAAAATTAATTTTATTGACCACGCCGTATAAAAAATACAATAATTTAAAAATTCATAATTTTTCATTTTCACGTGGTTTCATTGAAAAATGTCGAAAACGTGTAAGCAATACATCACGATAACTTATAGTACCTGACTCAAAATCGTGAAAATTACATATATTATATTAGAAGAGGTCACAAGGAAGCAAGTGAGTTGATATAAAAGTTTATTTTTTGTTCTTTTTATTTTGCGGGAGTTTTGCGGGAGCATTTACGCGACTAATACCTTAATACTGAACCGAACAAAATAATTTAAATAAAAAATAATTATAAGATTTCAAGATAATAATTCAAAATTGAAAAAATTGTAGGAAATAAATGTAAATTGCTAAAAATAATTAATAATAATTGAAGAAAATAGTTGAAAAATAACGACAATAATTTATAATTGAAAAAAATAATTAAAAATTGAAGAAAGCAATTGAAACTTTAAAAATTAAATAAAAACTTGAAAAAAGAATTAATAAAAAAAAAATTACAAAATGACGAAAATAATTAACTATTGAAAATTTTTTTTTAAAAAATAGCCACATTCATACACAACCGAACAAAAGAATTTAAAAAAACAAAAAATAATTATAAAATTTTAAGATAATAATTGAAGATTGAAAAAATTGTAGCAAATAATTGAAAATTGCTAAAAATAATTAATAATTGAAGGAAATAGTTGAAAAATGACGCCAATATTTAAAAAATTCATGAAAATATGTGAAAAATAACGAAAATAGTTATCAATTGAAAACAAAATTTGAAAAACGACTAGATTAATAGAAAACTGAAAAAAATAATTGAAAAAGTAAACAAGATGAAATATTAAATTGAAAGAAAATAATTGAACAGTTGTATTTAAAATTGAAGAAACTTAATGATAGTAGAAAAAAAATAGAAAAAAGACGACAATTTTTTAATATTAAAAAAAATAACTAAAAATTGAAAAGTGGAATTTAAATTTGAAGAGAAAAACTAAAAATTGAAGAGAATTGTTCTAGAATTGAATAATTGAATTGAAAATTTAAAACAATTTTTATGATTGAAAATATTGAAGAATTAATTGAAAGTCGATCAAAATAATTGAAAATTAAAGCAAATATTTGAGAATAGAAGAAAATAATTAAAAATTAAAGAAATAAATTGGAAATTAAGGAATTAAATGGAAACTTTAAGAAAATAGTTAACAAGAAAAATTACAATATGACGATATTAATTAATTATTAAAAAAAATAATTAACAATTGAAGAAAGAATAAAAATTTGAATTTGAAATTTGAATAACTGGCATTTTAACAAAAAAATTTGTCAAATTAATAAATAATCTAAAATTGTAGGAGAATAATAAATTGACAATTGAAAAATTATGAAAATTATGGAAAAAATTATAGAAAATAAATAAAAATCAAAGAATCAATTGGAAACTAAAGAATTGTATTTAAATTTCAAGAAAGTAATTGATAATTGAAAAAATGTTAGAATTATTGAATATTGAACAAAATAATTGAAAAACGAAGAATGCAATTGAATATTGAAGAAAATAATTAAGAATTGAAGAAAATAATTAAAAATTAAAAAAACAAATTAAACATTTTGGAATTAAATTGAAATTTTAAGAAAATAGTTGATAATTAAAAGAAAAATAACGAAGTGACTAAAATAATTCAATATTAAAGAAAAAAATTGAGAAATGAGGAAAATAATTGGCAATCAAAAGAAAAATTCGCAAACTGGCGAGAATAATCGACAAAAGAACAAAACAGTTAATAAAAATTAAAGAATAATTATAAAATTTTAAGAGAAAAATTGTTGAAACTGTTGTTGTTTGAAAACTGTTGATAATCATAGAAAAAATTATAGATTTTTTTCATTTATTAATGAAATTAAAATTATTTGAACTGATATTTATAAATTTAAATTTCAATCAATTTAAATGCATTTTTTAAAACTAAAATTTATGTTTTTAAATAATATTCTTGGTGCTGCGACATTAAAAACTGTAACGGATAAAAATTTTAAGAGAAAATAGTAGCTTTTTGAAGACTGAAGTAAAATAGTGTCAACGTTAACATAACCTCGTTATTTCGGTGACAACAACAGAATTTTCAACTTTTAGTTTCTAGCTGTCATTTAAAAATTATTTCTTGTGATCGTTATTAAAGAAAATATATAGTTTACTATCATTTATTTATGTTACTTTTTTTTCAGCAAAAAATTTGTGTTTAAATTTGTTGCTTTATTTGAATTTCCGCGGTACTTAACTGTTTCTGCTACTTGACAAAAAATTGTATATTAATTTTTGGTTAAGTAATATTCTACAATTAGACGCCAAATTTCATAGTTTTTCAACTATTATGATTCTTAAACATTGAATTAGTTTTGCTTTAGTTTTAAGTGAAAACCTTATTCTGCATCAAAAGTTATTAATGTACATTTTTTTCACTTCTTTTTCGCGTCGTCCATTAGAAGAGTGCAAAGCATTGAGAAAAAAAGTAAAATTTGTCTGACAATATCTCAAAAACTATACGGTAAAATTAGCTCAGGTTCAGCAATAATGTCTATTAATACGTTATTTAATTTTGCTGAAAATTTCAAACGATTATCGACTATTAGTAATTTGGACCTAAACCACCTTAATACAATTTAACGTAAAAAAATCTTTTTCCAGGCATAATTAATGATTAAATAACCAAAAAACACCAAGCAAGATATAATGTATTAAAAATTAAAAAAATTAGTTTAAACCCCATTATAAGCTGAAGGTTGAAGAATTAAGCAGTTAATGTTACTTGAAGTACATGAAATGTCTCTAGTTTTAACGAGAGGAAAGAGACTTTGCAGGACCAATTACGAAAGATCCTCAGAGCCTGTCATAAAATTTAATAGCTTTGATGCAGAATAGACTTTAGATCTAATTCCATTCCAGAAATTAGATTAATCCTTTAAGATATTTACAAATCATTGAGAAGATTCATCATAGCTGTTTCACTCATTAATATTAACATTCACTTTATCGATTGATAAAGTGAATATTAAACTTTACAGATTATGCAACGCTCCTCTCCCGAGAAATGGTTACATCATTTAAATTTTCATCAGGGAATACGAAAATGTGGGTTAATTCTCTCGAGTATTTATGCAATCAGTTGCATTAAAGAGAATTTTTCAATATTAATAATACCCCGAACCAAAAAATGAGTGATAATTCAAGCACGATATGTTGGGTAACATATCGTGGCAGATTATTAAAGCCGGTATTTTGTCAGAGCAAATAAAGCTCAAAAGTGAAGATTAAACTAATAAAGCTAACAATGTTAGGGCTTTGATGTAATAATATTATATGATCATTTGAGCTTGTCTTAATGCTTTGATGCATGAAGATTCTATCAGTAATTGATATCCCTGCCACTGAACCAATCACAGCCAAAATTGCTGTGGTAGGTCGATTGTGCTTGGTTGTAGATGAATGTGATTACGTGTATACATCACAGACGCATTTTAGCTACGATTAGAACAAATTAGAACATGGTGCGAGTACCACGTAATTGTCAATTTAATTCCTCATGATAAAGGCCTTGAAAATGATTTGATGTATTGCCACTGTCTGTATTGGCGAAACTACACATCTGTCTCGTGACAAATAAAAAAATAAAATCCATTATTAAAACACTTTTAAAGGAGTACAAAAATATTTTATTTGTTTCTGGCTTATAATCACGGAAAAAACTTGTCATAATGAGCTCCTTTTCGCCTCATGCTGAGATTCTCGAAGTCAGTTTTTTGTATTTGAAAAATTAAATAAAGCACATTTTTAGGTTATGAATACGTCTCGAAATAAAGCAGATTTGTTTTATATTGAACGAATCGCGAAATGAGAATTATTAAATAATAACAAATAACTATCAAGAAACGATACTTTGATGTTCAATTTTAGATAAATTTTAAAGTTCATGTTTGCTTTTCTCTTTTTTAATTTTCTGTCAAACGTCATGTTCAATTCCATTACGATTTATAAACTCTTCCGGAAATTATGCATTTTATAAAATAAACTCTCTTCCTTTGTGTTACACACAACTTTTTTGCTTTTTTAGAAATAAATTTTGGTCACTGATGAAAGCTCCCATATGAGCAGAAACGTCTGAGATTATATAAAAAAAACTTTTTTGTTTTCTTCACCGACCTGATCCTGACGCCAATATAACAGAAAACTTCCATATTTCTAATCAGTATTATATAAAGGATCAATATAAACTAACTTCAAAATGAATTAAAAATTGCTTTTACTAGAGAAACACCTTGGAACAAAAGATATTTTAATTTTTGAAGTCAGTTTTTTGTATATTTGAAAAATTAAATAAAGCACACTTTTAGGTTAGGAGAGTTGTGATTTGTGAACTGACACGCAGGAGTACCAACTGTCTAATTTATAACAGCAAAAATAAAATTCTCGGAAATTTAAAATCCGGTAACAATCTCGAGAATATAACCGAGAATATTCTCATTCCGGAGAATTTATGAGAATTTTCTATGTTTGAATGAGCTCCACTATTTTGAAACACAAACAACTTATTGAAATAAAAATAGATAAATCACAAAAATTAATTATTATGAAAAATGTACTTTAAGTCAACGAAGTGTAAAAATTATTATCAAATATAACAATTATGAACAAAGTTTTATATATTTTATATAAATTTAAAAAAAAAATTGTAATTTCTTTAACCTATTTAGATTAAACAACGAGCGATTAGTTTCTACACCTTATGTTCTCAACAATTGTAAATATTGTAAATATAATATTTAAAAAAATAATGTAAAATTTTGCATAATTGAAAAAAAAATAATAAAAACAATTCAAATTGTCGAAACAAATTTAAAAAATCATACAAGTGTTTTAAAATTAAAGAAAATAATTAAAATTTGGGAAAAACACTTCCAAATCTTAGAAAAAAAATTGAAAAAAAATTTAATTTAGGAATTAAATTAAAATTTAATAAAAGAATTCATAACTGAAAAAAAATTACAAAATGACGAAAATAATTAAGAATTGAAAACAAAATACAAAAAATTACTAGATTAATGCACAACCGAAAAAAATAATTTAAAAAAACAAAGAATAATTATAAAATTTTAAGATGATAATTGAAAATTGAACAAAATTGTAGGGAATAATTAAAAATTGCGGAAAATAATTTATAATTGAAGAAAATAGTTAAAAAATTACGAGAATAATTGAAAAATTGAAGAAAATACGTGAAAATGACAGAAATAATTGTTAATTAAAATCAAATTCGAAAAATGTCCAGATTAATAGACATCTGAAACAAATAATTGAAAAAATTAAACAAGAAATATTAAATTTAGGGAAAATAATTGCAAATTGAAAAATTAAGAAAATTATATAGGAATAATTGTTGGAAAAATTTGCAAATTTAACTTGATTGAAATTCGAAAAAAAGAATTAAAATAGAAAAAAATAATTGAAAATTGAAAGAAATGCTTGGAATTGAGATAAATAATTTAAAATTTAGAGAATTAATTAAAAAATGACGGAAATAATTAACAAATGGGGTAAATAATATAAATAATTTAAAATTTAAAAAAATAATTTAAATTTGAGAAAATGATTGATAAAATTACATAAATAAAGGAAATTTGAAGAAAATTCCAGAAAAATACTTGAAACTTTTAGAAGTTCATTGCAAAAAAAAAAGAAAGAAAATAATTAAAAATTAGAGAAAATGAATGAAAAAAGATAAACAGAATTTAAAATTGAAAAGATCAATTTTAATTTAAGAAAAATAATTGCAAAAAATACAGAACATAGGTACATAAAATAGAGGAAAATCGTAGATATAATTGAAATATCCAAAGAAAAAACCGATAAATAGTTTAAAATGTAGAAGTTATGAAAAGAATTAAAAATGATTAAAAATGGAAGAAAAAAATGGGAAATTGGAAAAAAAAATTTTAATTTTAGTAACTTTTTTTTTTTAGAACTTTTTTTTAAGCAAAAGAAAATAATTGAAAAATCATTTAAAAAGTTGAAAATTGAAGACAATAATCTGTATTTGAGATAATAACTGAAAATTTAAGAAATTAATTAAAAGATAATTAAAAGATGAAGAAAATAATTTCAAAATGATAAAAAAAATGACTATTGAACAAAATAATTGAGAATTGAGATGTATATATTTTTGAAAGTTTAGGCTTTTAATTCTGAAATAATGAAAATGATTAAAAAGTGAAGATAATAATTGCAAAATGAAAGCAATAATGGTAAATTAAAAAAATTAATTTCATTCTGGGATAAATAATATGAAATTTAGCAACAAATAATGAAATTGTTTTATTGTCGAAAAAAAAATAATCAAAATTAAAAAGGTGATTGAAAAAAGAAAATTCTTTTTAAAAATAATTGAAATTCGCTGAAGGTAGATTTAAGATTTAGGGAAAAAAGTAAAAAACAATTAAAATAATTTAAAATTGCAGAAAGTAATTGACAAATAATAAAAATAGTTGAAAAATGTAGTTTAAGTAATTGAAATCATAATAGAAAATAATTATTAAAAATTTCAAAAATAAAATAAAAAATTTAAATAACTTAAAATTTATTATTTTTGAACCGTGGATTAATTAAACTTTTAATCATTGAAATTGAAATTATTTTTTATTAGAATGACATTAGATTCTATTTTCGTACATTGATTGAGAAAATTTGACTTCATTTTATAAATAAATAAAAAACCTAAATTCTCATCAATTCTTGATTGAGGTTATGTTAATAACTGTTTTGCGCATGATAGAAGCAGACCAGAGTTTACGCCAAATATCTTATTCTTGAAACAAGCATAAAAAAGATTTCTTTCAATGCAATCAATGTAAATATATTTTTATTCTTGTAAAAAGAAATCTTTTTTCTCAGTGATGATATAGACAGTTTTTGTGAAACTAAATATTATTGAATCAAATACTTTTATTGTTGAATATATTAAACACTATACAAGAAATTATTCAAATTAAAGAGCCTTTCCTGTTAACTGTATTTTCTAAAATATTCGCATTTTTAAACAAATATTTTAAATAGGGGAGCGGAACCCAAGATGGACATAGTTTCGATTTAATGCTCCAGTATCCAAACCGAATAAGATATATTGAAATTTTTTCCACCAGATGAAAGTACAATATATTAGGTAACTCATAAATACAGGGATTAAATTTTATTTTGTACATAAACATGTTTTAAAGCATTTTTTCAAATTGTTAAAATTTTCGATCTAAAAAAAAGTGTCCCCAAGATGGACATCTTCCTAAAAAGGTGTTTTTTGGCTCAAAAAATGATTAAAGAAAGTTTATAATCGAGATATTATTTTTTAATTAATAACTTGCTTAAATAGGAGGTTTAGATAAATTTCTGTCGTTTATGTGGATAAGTAAAATTTTGCGATTAGAATCGGAAACCGTAGAGAAAATACTAAGTACCATCCATTTAGAGCATCGATCCTTGTCTGTGATTAGCCGTAATTCTTGTGGCTCTGTTTAGTATACCTATACGTGTAGACATTATAAACTTGGTCCAATTTAGATTGACTTTAGTCCATATATTACAGGAGAACAGATTGAATAACGATGGTGGGTAATAAACACCCCAATAATAATAAATAATTTCATTCCGTTTATATATTTGATATTTGTTTTGTGATATATTACAAAATTCATCTCGCTTGTTCTAAATTTTAATTAAATTTTTATCAAAAGCAGGATAGGCGAAATCTATAAGGTGTCTCGTATGGAGCAAGAAATTTTTGTCGATAAATGCAAAAGGTTGTTAAAAAAATGTTATTGGATATTTTCAAAAATCCCTGTGTCCAAATTTAGACAGTTTTAAAAATATAATTTAAATTTTTAATTTTTTATAAAAATTTAATTGAAAAATTTAGTTAATAATTTTATATTATTACTAGCAACATTAACGAGCGCCCAAGCGCGCGACAAACTTTCCATTGTTGTTGGTCATTCAAAACTATTTTTTGCAAGTACAAATTATGAAAATTACGAAATTAAAGAATACATCTGAAAAATGACAAAAATAATTAACAGCTGAAAAAAAATTCGAAAAATGATTACATAACTACACAATTGAAATTAATAGTTTAAAAAATTAGAAATTAAATATTAAATTTAAACAAAATAGTTGAAAAATTATAGGAATAACTGTTCGAAATAATTGCAAATTGAACAACTGCATTGGAAATTGAGGAAAATAATTGAAATTGAAAAAAAAATAATAAAAAGTCGAGGAAATAAAAATTGAAAATTTAAGAATTAAATTAAAATTTGAAAAAAATACTTGGTAACTGGAACAAACATTACAAAATGACGAAAATATTCAACAATTGAAAAAAAAAAAAAATGTCTAGATTAATACACAACCGAACAAAATAATTTAAATAATCAAAGAATAATTCTAAAATTTCAAGATAATAATTGAACAATGAAAAAATTGTAGAAAATAATTGAAAATTGCAGAAAATAATTAATAATTGAAAGAAATAGTTGAAAAATGACGAGAATATTTAAAAAATTCATGAAAATATGTGAAAAGTAAGGAAAATAAATGTCAATTGAAAACAAAATTCGAAAAATGACTAGATTAATAGACAACTGAAAAAAATAATTGAAAAAGTTAAACAAGAAATATTAAATTTAAAGAAAATAATTGAAAATTAAAAAATTAATAAAATTGAAGGAATAATTGTTGGAAATAATTGAACATTTAACAACTGGATTAAAAATCGAAAAAAATAATTAAAAATTGAATAAAGCAATTAAAAATTGAAGAATTGAAATTAAGTTTGTGGAATATACTTAAAAATTCAAGAATGGAATTAACAATTAAAAAAATAATTGAACAATATTAAAATTAAAGAATTTTAATGGTAATCAAAATAATAATAGCAAATAGGGGATAATAATAATAATAATAACAACAACAATTGAATAGAAATTTTAAAACAATTTTGATAAGTAAAAAGTAATTCAAAACATCTGAGAATTATTCAATAGTGAGGAATTAATGGAAAATCAATAAAAATAATTGAAAATTAAAGAAAATATTTGAGAATTAAAAAAATAGTTAAAAATTGAAGAAATAAATTAAAAATTAAAGAATTTAATGAAAATGTCAAGAAAATAATTGATAATTAAAGAATAAAATTACAATATAACGAAAATAATTAACTATTAAAAAAAATAATTAACAATTAAAAAAAAATTGAAAAATGGTGAGATTAATCGGGATTAGAAAATATATATTTTTTAATTAATGAATAATCATAAAATTGGAGGAGAATAATAAATTGTAAATTAAAAACTGATGAAAATTATAAATAAAATTATAGAAAATAAATTAAAATTGAAGAATTGTATTGAAATTTCAATAAAATAATTGATAATTGGAAATAAGTTTACAAAATGATTAAAATAATTGAATATTAAAGACAATAATTTAGAAATGAGGAAAATTATTATAATCGAAAGAAAAATTTTTAATCTGTCGAGAATAATCGACAGCAGAACAAAATATCTAAAGAAATTAAAGAATAATTATAAAATTTAAAATAAAATTACAATATAACGAAAATAATTAACTATTAAAAAAAATAATTAACAATTGAAAAAGAAACCGAAGAATGGTGAGAATAATTGGCACTAGAACAACAATTTTTTTTAAATCAATTAATAATCATAAAATTGAAGGAGAATAATAAATTGTAAATTAAAAACTGATGAAAATTATGGATAAAATTGTACAAAATAAATTAAAATTGAAGAATTGTATTGAAATTTTTGATAATTGATAATTGAAAGAAAATTTACAAAATGATTAAAATAATTAAATATTAAAGACAATAATTTAGAAATGAGGAAAATAATTGACAATCAAAAGAAAAAATTTAAATCTGTCTTGAATGATCGACAACAGAACAAAATATCTAAAAAAATTAAAGAATAATTATAAAATTTAAAGAGAATAATTGTATATTGAAAACTGTCGAAAATAATAGTAACATAAACATTGAAAAACATTGAATTGTTTCTGGTCATTTACAACTATATATTTTTGCAAGTACAAATAAGATAAATAATTTAATGAAATTTGTTATTCAAATAAACTTAATATTCTAGATAAATATAACTTTCATTTTATGCAAATTAAAATCGCTGCCGACTTCAAAAAATAAACAAATATGTGAAAGTAAATAAAAAATGTTTTAAAAGAGCAGGAATTTTCCAATTTTATGTTTAGAAAAGAAAAATTAATAAGAAAAATAAATAAAAGGAGAAAATAGCGTAGGTAGATACATAACAAAAAGTTGAAATATTTTTGTTGAAAAAATAGTTTTTTGAACAAAATGTATTCAAATTTCTGTAATTTATAATAACTTCAATCGTTCCAAATTTCTGTTACAACAAAATTTCATTGTATAAAAGCTTTAATCAGTCCAAATTTTGAAAATAATAATTTCGACTATAATTTGCAAGGATTGATTAAATTGTAGATAATTTAAAGCCTAATAACCAATAAAAATTTAGATGAATTCAAACTTCAATAAATTATAACTTAAATATATATATTGAATTTAAATTTTCATTAAAAATAATTATTTCAAAATTTTAATGATCTCGATTTCCAATGATATAAATATCAATTAATTTAATCACAAGAATATTTCAAGTTAATTTATATTGATAGAATTAAATTTTAATTTACTAAAAATTTGAGTGTATGGAAATTTCAGTTATTATTATAGATTATTAAAATTTATAAATTAATTTAAATTTTATAGGAATAATGAATTAATTAGTAAATATATAAAATAAAAAATATTATTATGTCAAATTTTATTGAAAATCGTCAGAAAGTTCAGTCAACTGATATTTAATATTTCTTGAACATTTTCTGTATTTTCGTGAATTGTTTTTTTTTAATTTCATTAACTAGTCAAACAATGCTCAGAAAATTATTAAAATTAATTTACAGAACAAAAAATTACAGTGTTATTACGAAGGATTGAGGTTATGTTCAAGAATCTAATGACAGTTATTAAATCAACACACGAAGAATGTTAAATTTTAACACAAAAAATTTAACAAGAACTAATTATTACACAAATACACAAAATTTGTAACTGTGTGTTTAATCGATTTTATGTCATATCTATAAAAGTAGTCAACTACTTCACTATAAAGATTAACAAACTTTTTTTCCCGTATAGAAGACTTTCGAAAAATTTGCAAATTTAAAAGAATGCAAAGTTTATCATGAGAAATAGCAAAGGATAATTAGCAAACAAAATTTCTATTAACTAAGATAATAACTATCCAAAAAAAACACTGAGTGGAAAATAATAAACACGTATACTCAAATTCATGACAATACCACCCAAAAAGCGAAAGAAAACATTTAGCCTCGACTTGACAGGATTACAGAAACATAAAATTCACTTATCTCCATCTAATTGTAAGTCATTGTATTTTTGTCTCGAATTTCATCCGTAAAATTGTCGAGAATTGATCCGTTTCGAAAAAAAAAAAAAAAACCAGTAAATTCGAATGGCTATATAGACTTAAATTTTCCAGATAAGTATCTTTTCAGAACCTGTTACCAAACACTCAGAGTCTAGCAGGTAGGTACCTTCTCAGATTTCTTTCTACCTCTGGATCACGTTTTCTATTTCCCAGCCACAGCAATCTTTAGAAACCACTTAATGACATTTTTAACACAGTCCAGCCCCAAGGTAAATCTATTTTACACCACAGTGTGTTGTCTGTATAACATTGCAAACTATACAGTGAACTATAGCTGTATATAGCGACGAGAAAACATTGAGTGGCAACACAATACGAGGCATTTCAGGTTCCCGGAATTTTTACGAGTGAATCCGTGCAGGGGGCCTTGGGCCAAGATTCTTCCTCGGCTTCAAAATCGCAACCTCGGAAAAAGTTTGTGCGAACCCCAGGGTGCTTCCTGGCGCTTTTATAGCACGCAAGCGAGGTATAAACATAGTGAATGAAGCGCACCAGATAACTAAAACAGGAGGAGAGGAGAAATAAATGTTTAGCTGTGTTTTGACGAAAACTGACCAAGTCTAACATTTGCTTGCATTAAAGGGGTGCCACCTATATGCATGGAGGCAAACTATAAAGTGTAATATGTATACAGAATGGCACTATAACAAAGGAGCTATTGACGACAGCTCAAGTTTGGCAAGGGCCGAAACTTTCCGTCTCTATACCTTTTGCCAAGACAATGCACCCTTTCTTCCTACAATGCGATAAAGTTCAGCAATATTAACATCTTCGTTAAAACTGTGTAGCTTGATATACTGCAACTCTTCCCATCATCGGTATGGCTTCGCATCAAATAAAGTACTTTGTAAGTAGAAATAAATCTTTTATATCAACAAAAAAACAAAAAGAAAAAAGGCGCATATTTTATCAAAAGTAATGTTTGAATTAAAAATAACGATATAAATAAAAGGGAAACAATTGTCTGATATAAATCGTCATTATTTGAAGAAGTCGACCATTTGTCCAACAACTCCTTAGGATATGTGAAACTAAGATTATAAACATTATTTATAAAATTGGTATTTATAATAAAGTTTAAAGCTTATACTTATACTAGCAAAATAAAACGAGCTGGCGCGCGATTAGTTTTTCATGCATTTTATAAATCATAAAATACACTAATAAATATAACAAATCGGTAAGTACTATTTATCTAATAAGAAAAAATAAATATTTTAAATATAATATTTAAAAATCAATTAATATAAATACAATAAATATTTATTTAGGACAAAATTGATAATATTTTAGAATTAATAAAAAAAAATGCAAAAAATAATTGGAAATCTTCTATTATATTAATATGATACCGAGAAAACTTCGTTCATCGTCGTACAGACTTCAAAGTTCACCTACTTTTTCCAATAGGTTACTTACAAAAATGTTCATTTTACCATGTTATTATAGTTTGTAACAATGCGCACTGGCACTATTCGTGTCAAACATGTTAAACTGAACATTTTTTTATGCACAACATATTGTTGCACATGCGCAGTAGTGCACCACAGCTGTGTAAACGTGCGCACTACTTAACAAACATTTCACATGCGCAGTTGTTTTGTATTGCTGTTACAAATGCGCAATCATGCACAGTGATAGTCACACATGAGCTCTAATTAAATTCAAAAATTACGCATGCGCAGTGCGGTACTTTACCAGATAAGTACATTTTCAGTACATATAGCATACTTTTTTTAATAAGTGCGCAGTAAAAATCCGTTTTATTATTGCGCATGCGTAACACGGTAACATGATAACTGCACATGCGCAAAGGTAGCTTTATTTAAAAAATTGGTTAAAATTGTTTTTTTTTCATTATTATTGTAATTAATGACCCATAATAGAAAAGAATATTCAAATATCAATCTAAATATTGGAATTCAAGAAATGTAATAGAAAAATTTATATTATTGAATATAAAAAACAATAAAAACATTAAAAGTGTATTTAATTTTATTAATTTTATTCTTTTTTTCTTTAAAATTTTTATAAAATGTAACAAATTTTGATCTGAAAGTTTTTAATTTTTCATACTTTTAAAAACCATTTTCTAGGGGTACCGGGGGGTGGGGTAATAAATATTTAACATACTGTCAGAAAATCTTCCATATAATTAGTGTTTAAAAAAGTTTTGTAAAAATTTACTTATTTATTGAGAATAAAGAGTTTGAAAGTTCTCCCAATATTCATAAAATTGTACGTGGTAATCTTCTATTATATTAATACGATACCGAGAAAACTTCGTTCATCGTCGTACAGACTTCAAAGTTCACCTACTTTTTCCAATAGGTTACTTACAAAAATGTTCATTTTACCATGTTATTATAGTTTGTAACAATGCGCACTGGCACTATTCGTGTCAAACATGTTAAACTGAACATTTTTTTATGCACAACATATTGTTGCACATGCGCAGTAGTGCACCAGAGCTGTGTAAACGTGCGCACTACTTAACAAACATTTTACATGCGCAGTTGTTTTGTATTGCTGTTACACATGCGCAATCATGAACAGTGATAGTCACACATGAGCTCTAATTAAATTCAAAAATTACGCATGCGCAGTGCGGTACTTTACCAGATAAGTACATTTTCAGTACATATAGCATACTTTTTTTAATAAGTGCGCAGTAAAAATCCGTTTTATTATTGCGCATGCGTAACACGGTAACATGATAACTGCACATGCGCGAAGGTACCTTTATTTAAAAAATTGGTTAAAATTGTTTTTTTTTCATTATTATTGTAATTAGTGACCCATAATAGAAAAGAATATTCAAAATTCAATCTAAATATTGGAATTCAAGAAATTAAATAGAGAAATTTATATTATTGAATATAAAAAATAATAAAAACATTAAAAGTGTAATTAATTTTATTAATTTTATTCTTTTTTTCTTTAAAATATTTATGAAATGTAACAAATTTCGATCTGAAAGTTTTCAATTTTTCATACTTTCAAAAACCATTTTCTAGGGGTACCGGGGGGGAGGGTAATAAATATTTAACATACTGTCAGAAAATCTTCCATATAATTAGTGTTTAAAAAAGTTTTGTAAAAATTTATATATTTATTGAGAATAAAGAGTTTGAAAGTTCTCCCAATATTCATAAAATTGTACGTGGTAATCTTCTATTATATTAATACGATACCGAGAAAACTTCGTTCATCGTCGCACAGACTTCAAAGTTCACCTACTTTTTCCAATAGGTTACTTACAAAAATGTTCATTTTACCATGTTATTATAGTTTGTAACAATGCGCACTGGCACTATTCGTGTCAAACATGTTAAACTGAACATTTTTTTATGCACAACATATTGTTGCACATGCGCAGTAGTGCACCAGAGCTGTGTAAACGTGCGCACTACTTAACAAACATTTCACATGCGCAGTTGTTTTGTATTGCTGTTACACATGCGCAATCATGAACAGTGATAGTCACACATGAGCTCTAATTAAATTCAAAAATTACGCATGCGCAGTGCGGTACTTTACCAGATAAGTACACTTTCAGTACATATAGCATACTTTTTTTAATAAGTGCGCAGTAAAAATCCGTTTTATTATTGCGCATGCGTAACACGGTAACATGATAACTGCACATGCGCAAAGGTAGCTTTATTTAAAAAATTGGTTAAAATTTTTTTTTTTCATTATTATTGTAATTAATGACCCATAATAGAAAAGAATATTCAAAATTCAATCTAAATATTGGAATTCAAGAAATTGAATAGAAAAATTTATATTATTGAATATAAAAAATAATAAAAACATTAAAAGTGTATTTAATTTTATTAATTTTATTCTTTTCTTCTTTAAAATATTTATAAACTGTAACAAATTTTGACCTGAAAGTTTTCAATTTTTCATACTTTTAAAAACCATTTTCTAGGGGTACCGGGGGGGGGGGGGGTAATAAATATTTAACATACTGTCAGAAAATCTTCCATATAATTAGTGTTTAAAAAAGTTTTGTATAAATTTACTTATTTATTGAGAATAAAGAGTTTGAAAGTTCTCCCAATATTCATAAAATTGTACGTGGTAATCTTCTATTATATTAATACAATACCGAGAAAACTTCGTTCATCGTCGTACAGACTTCAAAGTTCACCTACTTTTTCCAATAGGTTACTTACAAAAATGTTCATTTTACCATGTTATTATAGTTTGTAACAAAGCGCACTGGCACTATTCGTGTCAAACATGTTAAACTGAACATTTTTTTATGCACAACATATTGTTGCACATGCGCAGTATTGCACCACAGCTGTGTAAACGTGCGCACTACTTAACAAACATTTCACATGCGCAGTTGTTTTGTATTGCTGTTACACATGCGCAATCATGCACAGTGATAGTCACACATGAGCTCTAATTAAATTAAAAATTACGCATGCGCAGTGCTGTACTTTACCAGATAAGTACATTTTCAGTACATATAGCATGCTTTTTTTAATAAGTGCGCAGCAAAAATCCGTTTTATTATTGCGCATGCGTAACACAATAACCTGATAACTGCACATGCGCAAAGGTACCTATATTTAAAAAATTGGTTAAAATTGTTTCTTTTTCATTATTATTGTAATTAGTGACCCATAATAGAAAAGAATATTCAAAATTCAATCTAAATATTGGAATTCAAGAAATTAAATAGAGAAATTTATATTATTGAATATAAAAAATAATAAAAACATTAAAAGTGTATTTAATTTTATTAATTTTATTCTTTTTTTCTTTAAAATATTTATAAAATGTAACAAATTTCGATCTGAAAGTTTTCAATTTTTCATACTTTTAAAAACCATTTTCAAGGGGTACCGGGGGGGAGGGTAATAAATATTTAACATACTGTCAGAATATCTTCCATATAATTAGTGTTTAAAAAAGTTTTGTAAAAATTTACTTATTTATTGAGAATAAAGAGTTTGAAAGTTCTCCCAATATTCATAAAATTGTACGTGGTAATCTTTTATTATATTAATACGATACCGAGAAAACTTCGTTCATCGTCGTACAGACTTCAAAGTTCACCTACTTTTTCCAATAGGTTACTTACAAAAATGTTCATTTTACCATGTTATTATAGTTTGTAACAATGCGCACTGCCACTATTCGTGTCAAAAATGTTAAACTGAACATTTTTTTATGCACAACATATTGTTGCACATGCGCAGTAGTGCACCACAGCTGTGTAAACGTGCGCACTTCTTAACAAATATTTCACATGCGCAGTTGTTTTGTATTGCTGTTACACATGCGCAATCATGCACAGTGATAGTCACACATGAGCTCTAATTAAATTCAAAAATTACGCATGCGCAGTGCGGTACTTTACCAGATAAGTACATTTTCAGTACATATAGCATACTTTTTTTAATAAGTGCGCAGTAAAAATCCGTTTTATTATTGCGCATGCGTAACACGGTAACATGATAACTGCACATGCGCAAAGGTACCTTTATTTAAAAAATTGGTTAAAATTGTTTTTTTTTTTCATTATTATTGTAATTAATGACCCATAATAGACAAGAATATTCAAAATTCAATCTAAATATTGGAATTCAAGAAATTTAATAGAAAAATTTATATTATTGAATATAAAAAATAATAAAAACATTAAAAGTGTATTTAATTTTATTCTTTTTTTCTTTAAAATATTTATAAAATGTAACAAATTTTGATCTGAAAGTTTTCAATTTTTCATACTTTTAAAAACCATTTTCTAGGGGTACCGGGGGGAGGGGGGGTAATAACTATTTAACATACTGTCAGAAAATCTTCCCTATAATTAGTGTTTAAAAAAGTTTTGAAAAATTTACTTATTTATTGAGAATAAAGAGTTTGAAAGTTCTCCCAATATTCATAAAATTGTACGTGGTAATCTTCTATTATATTAATACGATACTGAAAAAACTTCGTTCATCGTCGTACAGACTTCAAAGTTCACCTACTTTTTCCAATAGATTACTTACAAAAATGTTCATTTTACCATGTTATTATAGTTTGTAACAATGCGCACTGGAACTATTCGTGTCAAACATGTTAAACTGAACATTTTTTTATGCACAACATATTGTTGCACATGCACAGTAGTGCACCACAGCTGTGTAAACGTGCGCACTACTTAACAAACATTTCACATGCGCAGTTGTTTTGTATTGCTGTAACACATGCGCAATCATGCACAGTGATAGTCACACATGAGCTCTAATTAAATTCAAAAATTACGCATGCGCAGTGCGGTACTTTACTAGATAAGTACATTTTCAGTACATATAGCATACTTTTTTTAATAAGTGCGCAGTAAAAATCCGTTTTATTATTGCGCACGCGTAACACAGTAACATGATAACTGCACATGCGCAAAGGTACCTTTATTTAAAAAATTGGTTAAAATTGTTTTTTTTTCATTATTATTGTAATTAATGACCCATAATAGAAAAGAATATTCAAAATTCAATCTAAATATTGGAATTCAAGAAATTTAATAGAAAAATTTATATTATTGAATATAAAAAATAATAAAAACATTAAAAGTGTATTTAATTTTATTCTTTTTTTCTTTAAAATATTTATAAAATGTAACAAATTTTGATCTGAAAGTTCTCAATTTTTCATACTTTTAAAAACCATTTTCTAGGGGTACCGGGGGGAGGGGGGGTAATAAATATTTAACATACTGTCAGAAAATCTTCCATATAATTAGTGTTTAAAAAAGTTTTGTGAAAATTTACTTATTTATTGAGAATAATGAGTTTGAAAGTTCTCCCAATATTCATAAAATTGTACGTGGTAATCTTCTATTATATTAATACGATACCGAGAAAACTTCGTTCATCGTCGAACAGACTTCAAAGTTCACCTACTTTTTCCAATAGGTTACTTACAAAAATGTTCATTTTACCATGTTATTATAGTTTGTAACAATGCGCACTGGCACTATTCGTGTCAAACATGTTAAACTGAACATTTTTTTATGCACAACATATTGTTGCACATGCGCAGTAGTGCACCACAACTGTGTAAACGTGCACACTACTTAACAAACATTTCACATGCGCAGTTGTTTTGTATTGCTGTTACACATGCGCAATCATGCACAGTGATAGTCACACATGAGCTCTAATTAAATTCAAATATTACGCATGCGCAGTGCGGTACTTTACCAGATAAGTACATTTTCAGTACATATAGCATACTTTTTTTAATAAGTGCGCAGTAAAAATCCGTTTTATTATTGCGCATGCGTAACACGGTAACATGATAACTGCACATGCGCAAAGGTACCTTTATTTAAAAAATTGGTTAAAATTGCTTTTTTTTTTTAATTATTATTGTAATTAATGACCCATAATAGAAAAGAATATTTAAAATTCAATCTAAATATTGGAATTCAAGAAATTTAATAGAAAAATTTATATTATTGAATATAAAAAATAATAAAAACATTAAAAGTGTATTTAATTTTATTAATTTTAATCTTTTCTTCTTTAAAATATTTATAAAATGTAACAAATTTTGATCTGAAAGTTTTCAATTTTTCATACTTTTAAAAACCATTTTCTAGGGGTACCGGGGGGGGGGGGGGTAATAAATATTTAACATACTGTCAGAAAATCTTCCAAATAATTAGTCTTTAAAAAAGTTTTGTAAAAATTTACTTATTTATTGAGAATAAAGAGTTTGAAAGTTCTCCCAATATTCATAAAATTGTACGTGGTAATCTTCTATTATATTAATACGATACTGAAAAAACTTCGTTCATCGTCGTACAGACTTTAAAGTTCACCTACTTTTTCCAATAGATTACTTACAAAAATGTTCATTTTACCATGTTATTATAGTTTGTAACAATGCGCACTGGAACTATTCGTGTCAAACATGTTAAACTGAACATTTTTTTATGCACAACATATTGTTGCACATGCACAGTAGTGCACCACAGCTGTGTAAACGTGCGCACTACTTAACAAACATTTCACATGCGCAGTTGTTTTGTATTGCTGTAACACATGCGCAATCATGCACAGTGATAGTCACACATGAGCTCTAATTAAATTCAAAAATTACGCATGCGCAGTGCGGTACTTTACCAGATAAGTACAATTTCAGTACATATAGCATACTTTTTTTAATTAGTGCGCAGTAAAAATCCGTTTTATTATTGCGCATGCGTAACACGGTAACATGATAACTGCACATGTGCAAAGGTACCTTTCTTTAAAAAATTGGTTAAAATTGTTTTTTTTTTCATTATTATTGTAATTAATGACCCACAATAGAAAAGAATATTCAAAATTCAATCTAAATATTGGAATTCAAGAAATTTAATAGAAAAATTTATATTATTGAATATAAAAAATAATAAAAACATTAAAAGTGTATTTAATTTTATTAATTTTATTCTTTTTTTCTTTAAAATATTTATAAAATGTAACAAATTTTGATCTGAAAGTTTTCAATTTTTCATACTTTTAAAAACCATTTTCTAGGGGTACCGGGGGGGGGGGGGGGGGGTAATAAATATTTAACATACTGTCAGAAAATCTTCCATATAATTAGTGTTTAAAAAAGTTTTGTGAAAATTTACTTATTTATTGAGAATAAAGAGTTTGAAAGTTCTCCCAATATTCATAAAATTGTACGTTGTAATCTTCTATTATATTAATATGATACCGAGAAAACTTCGTTCATCGTCGTACAGACTTCAAAGTTCACCTACTTTTTCCAATAGGTTACTTACAAAAATGTTCAATTTATCATGTTATTAGAGTTTGTAACAATGCGCACTGGCATTATTCGTGTCAAACATGTTAAACTGAACATTTTTTTATGCACAACATATTGTTGCACTTGCGCAGTAGTGCACCACAGCTGCGTTTTGTGCAATTTACTCTTATAAATTATAGGTTTTACGCATTACATGGAACTTTTTTGTTTACACATTTTTCTACATTTTTTTACCTTAGAATAGTTAAAATGTCATTTATACTTCACATTTTTACAACTGCGCATGTTTTTTGTTCATAGAAAACTACTGCGCATGCTTTACTGGCATAGGAACCTATTGCGCATTACTATATACTTTACGCAATGTTTTTAACTTTTTTGTTAACTTGTTTCTCTATTTGCTTTGACAATTACATTTTTTGACATTAATTTTTCTTTGTTACTGTAACAAGTATCGTTCATAGGAAAGTACTGCGCATGCGTAACTGCCTTTTGGAGCTTTTGCGCATGTATAAGTCTGTTAAAAAGCTACTGCACATATGTTTTCATCTTTTATTATTATTACTTCTTTGTTTCTTGTTGTATTTGAAATATATTTTTTAGAACCTTTCTATTATATTGCTTTTTAAATTATAATTTTTTTATCAAGATATTTTTTAATTAGTTGTTTATAGATGCAATCGATTTTATGTATTTATACTTTTTTCAAACGCCTTTTTTTTAATGTTAGGAAGTTATAATTTGTTATTAATTAATATTTAGTATTATTATCATTATTACTGGCAATATTTTTCAAAACAATCTTTTTGAGAATACTAGATATTATTTTTAAAATAAAGCAAATAAAATTTTAAAAATTAATTTTATATTTCTAAAAAAAATTAATAATTAATTATAAAACAATTTAAAAATATATATTATTATTACATAATACATATTACAATTTACTACTTTTTAAGTTATTCAATTATCATATTCTTTTAAAAATTGGCCGCATCGACTTAATATGAATTAGAATATAGATTATTAAAATTTATAAATTTATAGATTTATATATATGTTCAAGAATACATAAAGTAAAGAAATATATAAAAGAAATAAAAAACGAGCGAGCGTTAGCGAGCGAGGGTTGTTACGCTAGTTTTGCAAATTAATTGAAAAAAAATTATGGAATCAATTAAAAATTGGGGAAAGTAATTTAAACAATTATAAAAATGTTTTAAAAACAAAGAAAATAGTTTAAATTTGAGAAAAATATTTGAGAATCTTAAAAGTAAAGTTAAACAAAATTGAATAATGGAAAATTAGAAAAAAATAATTGAAAATTGAAAGAACATGATTAAAAATTGAGATAAATAAAAAAAATTAAAAAAAATAAATAAAATTTGAGAAAAGAATTAAACAAATTACATAAAATATTTTAAATAAAGGAAAGTTACACAAAGATTTGAGAAAAATACTTAAAACTTTCAGAAGTTCATTGAAATAAAAGAAAATAATTAAAAATTAGAGAAAATAAATGAAAAAAGATAAAAATAATTTAAAATTGAACAGAACAAGTTTTAATTATAAAGAAATAATTAAAAACTTTTTGGCAATTATAAAAAAGAACGAGAAAAAGAATGAAAGTAATTGAAAATTGAAGAAAATAATACAAAAAATAATATAAAAAAATAATGAAAGAATTGAAAATTTCGATAAATAGTTAACAATTTTTGAAATTATGAAACAAATGTAAACAATTGAAATTGAAGGAAACAAATTTTGGAAAATAATTGAAAAATGTTTTTAAATTTTAAAACTTGACGAAAATAATTAAAATATGATACAAACAATGATAAGTTGTAAAAAATAAATGACATTTAAGTGTGATAATTGAAAAAACTACAAAATTTTTTTTAATTAAAGAAAAAATAATTGAAATTTGAAAAAAATACATGAAGATCTTGGAAATCAGTTAAAAGAAAGAAAATAAATAAAAATTGGAGAAAAGAATTGAAGAAATAAGCTAAAAGTAATTGAAATTTACGATAATTAATAAATAAATTTTGAAATTATGAAAACAAATAAAAATAAATAAAAATTGAAGAAAACAATTGAAATTTTTGAAAAATTCTTAAAAATCTTAGAACATAATTTTAGAAAATGAGAATAACTAAAAATTAGAGAAAAGACTGGAGGAATGCTAAAAATAATTGAGATTTACGATAATTAATAAAATTTGTTGGAAATTATGAAAACAAATAAAAATAATTAAAAATTGAAGAAAATAATAGAGATTTGAGAAAAATACTTAAAAAATTTTAGAAATTATTTTTATAAAATGAGAAAAACTAAAAATTGGAGAAAAGTCTGGAAGAAAACGAAAAATAATTGAAATTTACAATAATTAATAAAAAAAAATTGAAATTCTGGTAACAAATGAAAGAAATTGGAAATGGAAAAAAATATTTGAATTTTCAGAAAAATAGTTAAAAATCTTAGAAAATAATTTTAGAAAATGAGAATAATAATTAACAATCGAGAAAAATAATTGAAAAATGATAAAATTAATTCAGAATTGAAAAAAATAATTGAAATATACTGAGAATAATTTAAGATTGAGAAAGAAAATTGGATTATGATGAAAATAATTTAAATATGAAAAATTCAAAACATTCAATAAAAGTTGAGAGAAATAACTGAAAAAATCATAGAGTATATGTTTAAAAAAAATAATAATTACAAAATTACTTAAAAAATTTTAATTAAATAGAATAATTAAAAAAAATCGCAGAAATAACGAAAATTGATAAAAATAATTGCAATATCGGATAAATAATTGAAATTTTTAAAAGTAATGACAAAATAATGAATATAATTATAAATTGATGAAACTCAAGAAAAATTGCAGAATTTATTTTTAAGCAAAAGAAAATAATTAAAAAATAGTTATATAATGGAAAATTGATGACAATAATCTAAATTTGAGATAATAACTGAAAATTTAGGAAATTAATTGCATGTGTATATTTTTTAAACTTCTTCAAAAATCATAAAAAATTTTTAAAGCATTTTTCGAAACTTTTTTTTTACACAAATGACAATTGAAAATCAGCACAAAATAAAATAACAGGGACTAACTTCACTTCAGTTTTTAAAACGTGGACAGAAAAAGATGAATAATTATTAATAATAACTAACTTCACTTCAGACTTTAAAATGTGGACAGAAAAGGATGAATAAATATAAATACATACTAACTAACTTCAGGAGTTTACGGAGATTATTATTATTTAATAATAATTTGTAAAATTGGTATTCATAACAAAGTTTAAAGCTTATTTATATAGATGAGAATAATCGCAAATCACAAAAATAATAATATTATTTTATTGGTGTAGAAAATTTAAATTTTGAATACCTATAATAATTGAGATATTGACGAAATAATTTAAATATGAAAAAACTGATTGACTAATGACATAAATAATTGAAATCTGGTGTAAAAATTAAACTTTTTAAAAAATAGTTTAAAAAATTGAAAGAATTAATAGAAATTTCAAGAAATTAATTTAAATTCGAAGAAACTAATTAATAAATGGGCATGTGATGGATGATGATGTCACCGGCATAGGCTATATTTGTCCGTAACTTTTCTCTTATATTATTGTATATTTTGACATGAAACTTAGTATAATTACCTAAAATATCATCTGGTCGATTTTTCTGACCCGAGTTTGTTTGAATTTTGGGTCAAAAGTAATTTTGAGAAATGAAGAAATAATTTGAAATTAATGAAAATAATTCAAAATGGAAGAAAATAATTGAGAATTGTAGAAAATAATTGGATATTGAAGAAAATATCTGATAATTGAAAAGAATAATTGGCAGTTGAAGAAAATAATTGTGAATTTCTAAAAATAGTTGAATAATTGAAGAATTGAATTGAAGCTTCAAGAACGTAATCGATAATTGAAAAAAAAAATATTGAAAAAAGCCGAAAATTATTAAATGTCGATGAAAATAATTGAAACATGATGAAAATAATTAATAATTAAAAGCACACAATAGAATTGCCCATAACTGTATAAACTATTATGCAATGTACAGTAGGGTGTCCCAAAAAATAAAAAACTTTTTTTTCTTTGGTCTCATCCCCACAAAACCTTTTATTTTACGTCAAAATAAGTGTACTGTATGTAAAAAAAATTAATTTTAATTTTGACCCTTGGTCCAGGGCCTCTGTATCATTAAAACGTTTAAAATTCAGTTTTCTCAGATGTAAACAAAATGTACGTAACAATGACTTAAAAATGATAAAAATTAGGATAAAATACTATAAATTAACAGCTAAACGAAATTAAATTTCATTCTCCTTAAGATAAACAGTTATTTAATAAATTTTTGTTTAAAAAGTCATCACATCTTTTTTAAACAATAATTTATCGATATAGTTGTTACTTTAAAAAAATGCAAGTTTACGTGTTTCAGCAGTTGATTTATATTATTTTATACTAATTTATATAATTTTAAAAGTAATTCTTACTTATATTTGGTTTACACATGAAAACAAATTTTTCACGTTCTGATAATTTAGAGGCCCTGGACCATGGGTCGAAATTAAAATTAATTCTTTTTACATACAGTACACTTATTTTGACGTAAAATGAAAGGTTCTGTGGGGGTGAGTCCAAAGAAAAAAAAAATATTTTTATTTTTTGGGACACCCTAATGTACAGTCTAATAAAAAAATTGAAGTTCTATCTACTTTTTTTCATAATAATTTGACTTTTTCATGTTTAATGTCTTTCATTGTTTCTGCGGTATTGTTAGCGTTAAGAAAAGAAGATAGTAGACAAACATCTATATTTCATGATAATATATTATATTATATTTTAATTTTTAATGTATGTTTTTTATTTTTCAATTGCATAATTGTCGCATAATTACACAAAATTTAAACGCATAATCAGATTAGCAGGCTTCACAGACCGTCCCCTATTTCCCCTAAATGTCCCCTATTCTGCGATTGGTCCCTAAAAGTCCCCTATTTAGCAAATTTTACCTATTTTTCCCCTATTTTTCACGAAAGTATATTTAAAGTAAAGGTATTTAGAGATTTTTAATTATTTTCAATTTTCAACTATTTCTATCATTTTTAAATTATTTTCTCCAATTTTTCATTTATTAAATTATATTTCAATAGATTTCTTGAATTTTCAATCCTTCATCTCTGATTCCAATTTTTTTTTCAATTTACAATTATGTTTATCATTCTTTCTTAATTTTTTCCTACCATTCATACTTATTTGTATTCCATTATTATTTGACTAATTTCATAAACTGCCAATTATTTTTATCAAATTAAAATTATTTTATTCAATTTAAATTATTTTTTTCTACTTATTAAATATTTTCATTATTTTTCAATTAATTTACAAAACTTGCAATTATTTTTTACATTCTAATTTTTTTCATTATTTTTTCATTGTGTTTATCATTTTTCAGTTATTTTATTAAATTTCAAAAATGTTTTGTAATTTTATCACTTATTTTTCATAAATTCAATTTTTTTTTAATTTACAATTATTTCTATAATTTTGAAAATATTTTCTTCTATTTTTAGTTTTGAAAAGTATTTTTTCATACACTTTCTACATTTTTTATTTATTTATCTCAAATTTCAGTCATTTGTATTATTTTTCAAATATTTCCATCATTTTTAAATTGATTTCTTTTATTTTTCAATTTTTTTCTCCAAATTATAAATTTTTCAATTATTTTTTAACTGATTTACTAAACCTTTAATTATTTATTTCAAATTTCAATTAATTAAAAAAATTGTTAATAAATTTTACAATTTTTCAATTTTTTTTTCAAATTTACAATTACTTTCGGTATTTTGTAATTAATTTCCGAAACATTTAATTATTTATCTCGAATTTTAATTATTTTAAAAAATTTATCATTATTTTTGCCATTTTTCAATTATTTTTCTCAATTGCTTTCTTTAATTCTGAAATATTTTCTAAATTTTAAATTACTGTCTTCAATTTCCAATTATTTCTATAATTTTGCAATTTTTTTCTCCATATTATAATTTTTAAAATTATTTTTTAACTGATTTACTAAACCTCTAATCATTTATTTCAAATTTCAATTGATTAAACACATTTTTAATGAATTTTAGAATTTTTAAATTATTTTTTTCAAATTTACAATTACTTTCGGTATTTTGTAAATTATTTCCTAAATTTCAAATTATTTTTAAAAATGTATCATTATTTTTGCTATTTTTCAATTATTCCTTTAATTTGATATGTATTCTGTAATTTTTTAAAATTATTCTTCTTAAATCTCGATTGTTTTCTTTAATTTTCAAATATTTTCTTAATTTTAAATTACTGTTTTCAGTTTTCAAATATTTCTATAATTTTGAAAAATTTTTTTCTTCTATTTTTAATTTTTAAAATTATTTTCAGTTTGATTCATTTATAATTTTCATTTATTCATCTTAAATTTCAATTCTTTGTTTTCAATGTTTAATTTGTTTTATAACCTCCTCATTGATTTCTTCGATTTTAAATTACCTTAATCATTTTTTAATTAGTTTCCTAAATTTTTATTATTTTTCTCAATTCTTGACTGTTTTCATCAATTTTTAATTATTTTCTCAATTTTCAGTTGTTTCTATAATTTTGAAATTATAGAAACAATTTGTAATTTTTTAAATTATTTTTAAATTGATTTATTAAATCTTTAATTATTTATCTCAAATTTAAACTCTTTCTTTTAATTTTGATTAGTTTTATAATCTTTTTTAATTGATTTTTTTCCAATTTTTAATTCCGTTTATTATTTTTTAATTATTTCTGAAGTTCTTTTGTTTTTTTTTTAATTTGAAAATTCTGTAATTATTTTGTTATCCTACAACATGTTATTTTGTCCTACCCAAATAAAATCGAGGTTCTACTGCATATAATTAATTTATCTTTATTTATAAAGTTTTTAAAGTAGGTACCCTAAAAGTTCCCTATTTTTGTATATTATGTCCCCTATTTCCCCTAAAATATTCTTTATTATCACTGTGAAGTCTGGATTAGTTCAAAATGCATAAAGTTATTATCTTTATTTATAAAACATATTTTCCCCGGTCAATTTAAATTCCCGGTTATTTCCCGGTTAGTAGACACCCTGGTTTTTGGAGGTTAGAAAAAATCCCAACTTAATGGAGCAAAACGAACTTTAAATTCGTGTTCAGCGTTCCCAAAAACATCCATTCCCGTCATATGAACATTTTATCGATGTTTTTTGTGGTCCTAAAAATTGTTCGTCTTATTTTTTATTAAATCGACTTGTTCTGAAAACTACGCTGTTTTTATTCTGATGCTATTATTATTATTTCTCAAATGTCAATCAAACCAATTGAAAAATGAATAAATTTAAAAGTATATATCCAAATGGAAAAGAAACCATTTGCAATTATTTTACTTGTTCATGAAATCTTAATAATATTGTTCATCTCTTGTTTTCTCTTAGATTTTACAGAAGTGAATTTTCCGATGATAAATTTTGCACTCTATGATTTTCTTGCAAGACGACAAACGAATTGCTGGAAGGCAAAGACATACTCAATCTGTAACTAGAGAGAGCATCATATCTTCAAAGGATCTCGATTAAGTACAACAGTGTTAGCAAGCAAGCACAGCGACGCTGAATTAGAACTCGATGGTTTGTGATTAGAGAAGAGCCTTTCAAACTCTTAATTCGCCTGCGGCGAACCCCTCATCACGATTTACCCCATTCACGCTAGGAAGGGATGCGCAAGGCGAACCACCCCGGTGACTCCACGTCTACGGTTACCATGGAAACAGACGCATCACCATCATCCCTTGTACACGTTTTACACATGTGCGTACAAACAGATATGTCGCAATGGAACATACACGAAAATACTTATTCGGAAGAGACCTATAGTGCACACGACAATAATGAATTTCATGTTACGAAACAGACATGAATAGAAAAATTACTATTTCAATCGGAAAAAATAATCCCCTGAAAAAGAACAAAATCCTTTCCATAAAAACGCTTTTTTCTTTTTTAATGGACGAATTTACTTTATGGCTGAAATAAGCGGATAGTAATGTTCTTTTATTTCAATCATAAAGTCAGATAATTAAATCAGCTATATTCAAAAAAAAAAAAAAATCGTATTAAAGCTGATGTTTAAGGTTTAATTTTGTCGTTCCTAATGGAATCGATTTTAAATCAGACAGAAGACCAACTTCAGATCGCAGATTTGACTTTTAGTGAAAGAAACATTTTTAAAAATTTCTTTTGTGTGTTATTTTTTGTCTAATTAAGGGGTTACCCCCACTTGTAACTTTGAAATTTTACAAATTTTTTTTTGCAGATTTTTGAAGCATAATTATCAAATAATACGTCTTACAAATTTCAAGTCGATCCGAGCAAAATTAACAAAGATAGGAGCATTGAAAGAGAAAAATCCGCAATATTTAATTTTTTTAAAAATATATTAAATATTACTCGGACTTCCCTCCAGTTTCAATTGATTGTAATTTTTGGAAGCGGTCTTATCTGTGAAAGAGTTATTTCATAGGCACTAATGAACCGAACTTCTTGAAATTTTGCAGGCTTATTTAATACATAAAAATGCAGTCTTTAATCGTTCGATTTTTTTTTCGAAAAAAAATTTGCCGTTTTATGGTCAAAAAACGGCCGTTTTTATTCGTTAAAATCGAACTTTTAACTTTGACTGTCCGCCATTTTGTGAAAAATGAAATTTTTTTTAAATCCTTCGATTAAAGACTAGTTTATACTTATATTTGACTAAATCCATTCACATTTTTTATTTCAGATGATCCACTTTGCCGCAATGTTGGTCACCGCAAACCGTATAAATAAGAACATTATTTCATTGACGGCCATTTGCCACTTAACAATGTAATATTTTTCAATAAAAAAATTACTGAAAGTTCTTCAAGACGTGTACTTTAAGATGACATAGTGATCGATTAAAAAAGTTTTGTAGTTTTCTTTAAAAAAATTCATGAAAAAGGCCTATTTTTTGACGCTACAAGTGGGGGTAACCCCTTAAGATAATCGATTTTCTTATCTTAATTCTTGTAGATACTTTTTTCTTTTTTAAAAATACATTAAAACTTTTCAAAAATCTTAAAAATTAACAAAATAGCGACTGACTTTCTAAACATACACTGAGAAAAACTTTTGGTAAAAATTCCTGTGCCTTCACTATAAAAGCGTCATAATTAACAGTCTGCGAAATTTTACCGTGCTGTCTTACAATTTTTACCGGATTTTCTGGTAAAAATTGTGGGAAATCCGGTAAAAAATTGTAAGACAGCACGGTAAAATTTCAGAGACTGTCAATTATGACGCTTTTATAGTGAACAACACAGGAATTTTTACCAAAAATTTTTCTCAGTGTAAACCAAGTTAATTTTCTCGAAACCATCAGCTTCGATTTTGCTCAAAATTTTACCACAAATTGTTACTAATATAAGGAAGAATTCGCAAAAGTTTGAAGTGGGCTAAACCATATATATTTGCAGTCAGGAGAATTTCTTTTTTCAATTATTAAAAAAATCTCCTCTTTCATATTGAGTTTTTTGCTTCCTCATAGAGGAAGCTTAGTGATCGTTAAGATTTTCTATTTTCCAAAAATAGTCTAAATCGACTCATTTTCATCTAAAAAGCGTAAATTTTCATTCTTAAGCAAATGTCTAGATGTATGTGTGTGTGTGTGTGTGTGTGTGTATAGCGTTTTTTGTGTACAGGATATCTCGAGAATGCTTTAACGGATTTCAATAAAATTTGGATGACTTATTGAGCTCATGAATATCTAAATTTGGACACAAGGATTTTTTAAAATTCCCAATCAAATTTTTTTGAGCACTTTTTTCATCGAAAAAAATCGTTTTTTGCCAAAAACTTTTTTCATACTAAAAATACAACTTAATGAATACAAAATTCATATTCCTTATCTCAAAACAAATAGATTGACCTATATAACTTTTATAACTGATCACAAATTTGTAAAATTATTCATGTTTTTTCATTTTTTTTGGATTTAAAATTCTTTTTTTATAATAACTTCACCAATTAACTTTTATATTATTAAATTATTGCGTTCTCTATGAGGAAGTAAATTATTTTGCTTACTTGGAAGCGAAATGTCCATGAAATTGACATAATTTTCACCTATAGTTTGTGAGAATACTGAGATATAATTTTCTTTCATTGAAATAAATTTGTCTTATATATAATAAAGCTTTCTTAATTTTAATAACTGTATTTTTAATTTTAAAAAACAATTATTTTCACCAAGGAAATGTTCGTTGAAATAACAAAAAGTTTATTACACTAATGAAACCCTCCAAAGATTAGTATTTCTTGATTTAAATGTATTATAAATTTAAACTAATTTAATTTATTTTTAAGGTATTTTTTATAAAAAATAATATTTTTACTTCCAGAAATTTGTTAACCTATCGCCAAAATTAAATAAAAAAAGTATTAAATAGTGTAATTATAAATTCAACCCACAAAAATTGTTTTCTAATAAAAAAACATTTAATAAAATTAACAAAGTCTCCTTAAATTAAAAAAAAGTAATTTAAATAAAAAAAAAATACGTCACAGCATTCTCACTAAAAAAAAACTCAATAAAATAAAAGAAAATTTTTCAAGTAAAAAAAAATTCTCCTGACCACAAATATGGTTTAGTCTGCTTTAAACTTTTATGAATTCTTCCTTATATTAATTAAAATTTGTTGTAAAATTTTGAGAAAAATCGAAGGTGGTGTTTTCAAGAAAATTAACTTAGTTAATTTTTAGAAAATCGGTCGCCATTTTGTTAATTTTCAAGATTTTTAAAAAGTTTTAATAAATATTTAAAAAGAATAAAATTACTTACAAACATTAAGAGAAGAAAATTGATTATCTTAATTAATCAAAAAATGACACACAAAAGAAATTTTAGAGGTGTTAACAACTCGTGAAGTAATCATAAATTACTTAAAGTATCATGAATTACTGTGAAGTATCTTAAAATATCTTGAATTATCTGAAGTACCTTAAATAACCTGAAATATAATGAATTACCTTGAAGTATGATGAATTACTCTAAAAATATCTTGAATTACTGACAGTATCTTGAATCACCTTAAATTATCTGAAGTTTAATGAATTTTCGTGAAGTATCTTGAATTATCTGAATTATCTTGAATTATTATTTGAAGTATCATAAAGATACCCTAAAGTATAATGAGTTACTGTGAAGTATCTTAAAATATCTTAAATTATCTAAAGTATCTTATTCTATCTGAAAAAGCTTGAATTACCTTGAAGTATCATAAATTACTGTAAAATATCTTGATTTATCTGAAGTATGATAAATTTAGAGTATTTTGAATTACTGGCAGTATCTTGAAATATATTGAATTATCTGAAGAATATTGAATTATTTGAAATACGATAAATTACTCTGAAGTATCTTAAATTATCTAAGTTATCTTAAATTATATATAGTATCTTGAATTATCTGCAATACGATAAATTACTCTGAAGTATCTCGAATTATCTGAAGAATTATGAATTACCCTGAAATATCATGAATTACTGTGAAGTATCTTGAATTATCTGAAGTATAATGTATTACTCTGAAGTATCTTGACTTACTGTGAAGAATCTTGAAATACTTTCAATTATTTGAAGTGTATTTTTTAATCTGAATTACCTTGAATTATCTGAAGTATCATGACTTACCCTTAAGTATTATAAATTACTTAAAGTATCTTAAATTACTGTAAAGTATCTTAAAATATCTTGAATCATCTGAAGCATCTTATTTTGTCTAATGTAGCGTGAATTACCATAAAGTATCAGAAATTGCTGTGAAACATTTTAGATTATCGAAGATATCTTGAATTATCTGAAGTATCATGAATTGCCCTGAAGTATTATGAATTACTGTGAAGTATCTTGAATTATCTGAAGTATAATGTATTACTCTGAAGTATTTTGAATTACTATGAAGAATCTTGTAATACCTTCCATTATCTGAAGTGTATACCTTAAATATATAATACCTTAAAGGAACTTGAATTACTGCAAATTATCTTGAATTATCTAAAGTACGATGTATTACTCTGCACTCAGAAAAAAATTTCTTTTCGACAACCAAATTTTGTTTGAATCAACCAAAAAAATGCATTGATATACAGTTAAACAAATGTTTGGTTTATATAACCAAATTATTTGATAATACACATTTATTTGAATTAACCAAATGGTTTATTACAATTGACCAAGTTTTTTGTTTAATATAACCAAAAAGTTTGTTTCATACAAACAAAAAATTTGTTTGATTCAAACAAATTAATTTTACTAGATTTATTTGGTTGGTTCAAAAAAATATTTTGGTTTACACAATCAAATGTTATTTATTTTTCTTTAATGCTTGAATTTCTTAATTAAATATTTTATTTGTATATTATTGATTAATTTCTAGGTTTTTATTTATTATTACAAAGTTATAACAATAACTATTAAAATAAACTGGAAATTAACTGATAAATATACAATAATAAAATATTAAGAAATTTAGATATTATAGAAAAATGAATAACAGATAAGCATTTAAAAAAAATTTTCGTTCAAGGCGATCAAGGTCATCTTCTTACGGATTGTTTTCTCCGTATAAAAGTATCTTTTACTTCCAAATTATTAAAGAATTGATTGTTTTTCGGTCAAAAGTTAAAAGCACAGTTAAACATAACCTGTAAAGGTAATCAAAATCTCTTTAATGCTAATAACCTAAAACACTATAACTCACAAATTTTGTAGCAACTTTCCGCTTAATCCAATTTTATAAATAAGGAAACAACACTCACAAAATAAAACACAAGTTATAATAAGAAGAAAGCACTTTATACAAAGGACGCGAATGACATGACGCTTGTTTAAACACATCTCGAGTTTGACTAGTATATTTTTTTGAATCAACCAAAAAGTTATTGAACGAATCAAAACATTTGGTTGAATAAACCAAACATTTTTATTGACTGAAATAAATGGTGTTTTATTAAACACTTATTTTAGTCCAAGAAAATAGTTTGGTCGAATGGAACAAATACATTTAAATAATAATTTTGTTTCTGGAAACCAAAGCATTTGTTACAAGAAACCAAATGTTTATTTAATCTGATAAAACTTGTTTATTGGATCAAATAAAATATAGGTTAACTCAACGGTTTATTTAATTTAACTGAACTTTTTTTCTGAGTGTGAAGTATCTTCAATTACTGTGAAGTATTTTGAAATATTTTGAATTATTGGAATTATTTTGAATTATCCGAAGTATTATAAATTACCCTGAAGATAAGCATAATAAAAATTCATTATTTATAGAATTTGTAGAAATTGTGAAACCACCTCTAGTTAGAGATTCACAAAGTCTTGTAAGCTTTTTTGTAATCTCTAAAAAGTATCTCACATCTTCGACTCGCATTATAGTCACGTCAGGGAAAGTGAAGGAAACGGATACCCTGCATTTTCTCACCAATATCTTTCGATATTCACTCTGAGAAAAGAGTTCGATTGGAATATTTGAATTTCCAGTGACAATATCAGGAAAAGTATCGTTTCAGGAAAAATAACTGTCCGTTCCCTTGAAACTGCCAAAGCAGAAGAGTAGACTGAATTTAACATCAAAGAATACAGAATTGAAAAGTATTAAACCCCATGTTATTAAAAGGGCGAACAGTAATGCAGAAATACTAAAAATTTTCAAAAATCGAGTATTAAAATAATTCCTTTTAATTAACGACCATCGCCTAAAAAGTTTTAATTATATTACAACAAAAGGTCTATGATAATTTATGGAAATATTAATTTATCAAAATAATAGATTTACATTTTTCGACTTTATCTTGCGAAATTAAGATCCTGCGTACTAATCAAAGTAAAACGATAGTTCTAAACTTTAATTTCCAATCGAACTTCAATTCAATCAGAATTATTTTAATTGCTTTAATAATTATAATTAGAACCAATGTTCTAATTTAATTGCTTCAATTTAACAGAAACATAATTCAAATTTAATAATGAAATTGTTTCATAAATAATTTAATAGCATTGAGAGACCATTAAAAATCGTCAATTTCATTATATTATTTTAAACCGAATATGAAACGAGGCTCTTTTGAATTTGTAAAATTCAATTAAAAATAATAACTTTCAGCATTTTCAGTGAAAATGTTCCCTCTGTGTATATCAACCGCTGCGCTATAACGATTTTCATTTAAGTCCTGACGAATTAGATAATTAAGAGTAAAAGCACGTGCGAATTCCAATAGGAATTTCCGTATACCGCTGGGTTCTTTCGACCCACAGTCTAATCAATAATTCCCAATAATTACATTTAAATCTAACTTAGATTTGAATTCATCATAGTATTAAATTTCCTTCAATTTACAAATATCAAGAAAAACATACGAACAAATACTTTGAGTACTTTTTTTTTCTTTAAATATGTACTAGAAAATTTACTATTTTCCACGTAAAATGCAATTCATCGCTTCAAGTTACTAAGAGAATCGTGCTGACAATGTTGAGCAATTATCCTTCATTCTAAGGTATTGTGGAATACTTTAGAAGGAGAAATGTTCCGCTTTGTTATTGTAAAGTTTCGCTTAATGTGCGAATTTAATTCTTCACATTGGATTTCAGATTTAACGTAGCAATCACACTTGATACTTTATTACTGCCTCTAAAACTCGAAAGTAGCTAGAATAATGATCGTTGAGAGGAAAATTATCATAAATTAAAATAATTATTTCAAAATTATTCCAAAATTAATGCCATTTTGCATTTTTAAAGGTAGTTAATTTTTGCATGATTAAAATTTTTTAAATATTCTTAAATTTGATGGAATTTAGGTACAAAATGACTTGAAATTTAAATGTTAAAAACGTTATATCTTTTTATCAAATATGTACGTTAATCTCTGAGTATGTTACCTGATTTCGCGCAAAGGAAAGTTCGGTAAATATTTACACGAAGATCAGTAAACATTTGGAAAACGATTGGATTTTAGAAAAAGTTGATTGATTTTCTGTAAAACTGGCGGTATAAAATGAATAATGTTGAATATTAAGTATTTGAATAAATTAGAACCTCTACAAACATGGGTAGGTACTGGAAAAAGTACTTTTTCTCAGTACATAATTAAGCATCGAAACTAATAAAGAGGTACATAAATATTCCCTAAAACTCATTTAACCTAAATTTAAATTTAAACATTTAACCTAAAATGCATTCATCTTTAATCCGATTTAACTAACAATAAGATGCATTCAGCCTAAAACCCATTTAACCTAAATCCCAATTTAACCTAAAATCCATATAGCCTAAATCCTATTTAACATAGATTGCATTCAGACTAAAACGCATTTAACCTAAAACTCATTTAACGTAAAACTCATTCAACCTAAAATTTATTTAACTTAAATCTCATTTAACCTAAATACCATTTAACCTGAAATGCACTCAGCCTAAAACACATTAAACTTACAATTCATACAGTCTAAATCCCATTTAACCTAAAATTCAATTAGCCTAAATCGCATTTCACCTAAATCTCATTTAATCTAAAATGCATTCCCTCTATATCCCATTTAACATAAAATCCATTTAGCCTAAATCTCATTTAACCTAACTTCCATATAACCTAAATTCCCTTTAACTTAAATCTCATCTAATCTCAATCCCAATTACCCTAAATTCCATTAAACCTAAAATCCATTAAACCTAAAATACATTAAGTCTAAATCCCATTTCACCTAAAATGCATTCAGCCTAAATCTCATTTCACCTAAAATGCATTCAGCCTAAATACCATTTAACCAAAAATGCATTAAGCATAAATCCTATTTAACCTAAAATGTATCTACCTAAATCCCATTTAAGTTAAAATTCAGTCAGCTTTAGTATCATATTACCTAAATTCCATTTAACATAAAGTGCATCTAGCCTAAAAGACATTTAACCTGAATCCCAATTTAACCTAAAATGCATACAGCCTGAATCCTATTTAACATAGATTGCATTCAGACTAAAACGCATTTAACCTAAAACTCATTAAACTAAAACTCATTCAACCTAAATTCTTTTAACCTTAATTCCATTTAACCTAAAATGCACTTAGCCTAAAACACATTTAACCTAAAATTCATACACTCTAAATCCCGTTTAACCTAAAATTCATTTAGCCTAAATCTCATTTAACCTAAAATGCATTCCCCCTAAATCCCATTTAACATAAAATTCATTCAGCCTATATCTCATTTAACCTAAATTCCATATAACCTAAAATTCAGTCAGCTTTAATCTCATATTACTTAAATTCCATTTAACATAAAATGCATTCAGCTTAAAAAACATTAAAACTAAAACTCCTTTAACCTAAATCCCATTTAACCTAAAAATGATTCAGCCTAAATCCCATTTAACCTAAAATGTATCAAACTTAATCCCATTTAACCTAAAATTCAGTCAGCCTAAATCTCATATTACCTAAATTCATTTTAACATAAAATGCATCAAGCTTAAAACACATTTAAAGTAAAACTCATTCAGCCTGAATCCCATTTAACGTAAAAAGCATTCAGTCTAAAGCCCATTTAACCTAAAATGCGTTCAGCCTAAATCCCATTTAACCTAAAATTCATTCAGCCTAAATCACATTTAACCTAAAAAGCATTCATCCTAAAACCTATTGAATCTAAATTTAACATTATAAATTAGGGAGCGTTCACAAATGACGTCACTCATATTTTTCAATTTTTTTACCCCTCCCCCCCTCCTGTCACGCTCTCTCACGTGAGAGTAAACACGTACCCCTAAAAGTACGTCACGTTTCTTGCCCCCCCCCCCCCTATTTTTATGATAATTTTATTTTCAACGTTAATAACAAAAAATTCAATAGTAATAATTTTCAATCGGTTTTATTATTCTAAATTTGCAGTCTTTTGGGTTTATTACTGAAATTTGGTTAATAAATAGATTATTATACTGTGATTAAAAAAATTTCTTATTTTTCACACAACAAATACATTAAGGACTGTTTCAAATCATATACCTCGAACTTTAAGTATTAAATATTTCATATTAAACATAAAAATAGGTTTTAGGCTGAATGGAATCTAGGTTAAATGGTATTTAGGCTGAATGCATTTTAAGTTAAATAGAATTTAGGTTAAATTGGGATTTAAGTTAAATGGGTTTTAGGCTAAAAGCAATTTAGGTTAAAAGGAATTTTGGCTAAATGCATTTTAGGGTAAATGTGTTTTAGGCTGAGTGCATTTTAGGTTTAATGGAATTTAGACTGAATGCTCATTAGGCTAAATGGTTTTAGGCTGAATGCATTTTAGGTTAAATGGGATTTAGATGAAATGGGTTTTAGGTTAAATGGGTTTTAGGCTGAAAGCAATTTAGGTTAAATGGGATTTTGGCTAAATGCATTTTAGGTTAAATGGGATTTTCGTTAAATGGGGTTTATGCTGGAAGCATTTTAGAGTAATGGTTTTAGGCTGAAATGGGATTAAAAGGGGATTTAGATTCAATGAGTTTCAGGCTCAAAGCGTTTTAGGGTTAATGGAATTTAGGTTAAATGGGTTTTAGAATGAAAGCAATTTAGGTTAAATGGGATTTTGGCTAAATGCATTTTAGCTTAAATGAGATTTACGTTAAATGGGGTTTTGGCTAAAAGCATTTTAGAGTAATGGGATTTAGGTTAAATGCGATTTTGGTTAATTGAGATTTAGGCTGAATGAATTTTTGGTTAAATAGATTTTACGTTGAATGGGATTTAGGTTAAATGCGTTTTAGGCTGTAAGTATTTCAGGTTGAATGGAATTTAGGTTAAATTAGATTTAGGTGAAATGAAATTTTGGCTGAATGAATTGTATGTTAAATGGGATTTAGGCTGAATGCATTTTAGGTTAAATGTGTTTTAGACTGAGTGCATTTTATGTTATATAGGATTTAGACTGAATGAATTTTAGGCTATATGGTTTTAGGTTAAATGGGATTTTGGCTGAATGCATTTTGGGGTAAATATGTTTGAGGCTGAGTGCATTTTAGGTTAAATGGAATTTAGGGTGAATGCACTTTAGGCTAATTGTATTTTAGGTTAAATGGTATTTAGGCTGAATGCATTTTAGGTTAAATGGTATTTAGGTTAAATGAGATTTAGGCTGAATGAATTTTAGGCTTAATGCATTTTAGGTTGAATGGTATTTAGGTTAAATGAGATTTAGGATGAATAATTTTTAGGCTTAATGCATTTTAGGTTGAATGGTATTTAGGTTAAATGGGTTTTATGCTGAATGATTATTAGGTTAAATGTGTTTTAGACTGAATAAATTTTAGGGTATATGGTTTTAGGCTGAATGAGATTTAGGCTGAATGAGATTTAGGCTAAATGGGTTTTAGAGAATATTCATGCGCCTTCTAATATATAAGGTCCTGATTATAAATATTTTGTAATATATTTTGAAGCATATTTTTTACAATAATTAAACACACATATCTTTCAATTTAGACTTCTGAGGCATGAGTCATAATTTTATGCGTAATATTTGCATCAGTTTCCAAAATATTCATCCTCTCAACATTGTCTAGAGCTCGTGACTATAATTTTACTTTGTGGATGTCATTACTATATTACACCTGCCAGTATAGTTCAGCAAAGTTAAAAGCCTTCATATCTGCCAGATGGTAATGAATAACCGACCCTTTACACAACTATACACTTAATGAAGCGTCGAGTATTCGTCTTGATTGTGAATAATACGGAATTTGTGGTAACTTTCCTTACTTTCCTTTTACTCACAATGCAACAGAAACTCTATAAAAGCCGTAAATGTAGGAAAAATTAAACTTCAAAAAACAACCTTGAATTCATCAAATCACACTTTCTAACTAAAAATAAAAAAAACTATTTTGTTGCATATTGCTCTGAATAACTAAAATATAATTATTGATAGAAAATATAAAGGACATTGAGAAAAAATATTTCTTTTAAGAGAATATTTTAAAATTGAAAAAAAAATGTAGAAAATTATTAAAAATTGAGGAAAATAATTAATAATTGAAGGAAATAATTTAAAAATGACGAGAATAATTGAAAAATTAAATAACATATCTGCAAAATGATAAAAATAATTGAAAATATTGAAAACTAAATTTCAAGAATGACTAGATTCTCGACTAGATTAATAGACAACTAAAAAGTATAATTGGAAAAATTAAAGAAGAAATTTTAAATTTAAAGAAAATAATTGCAAATTGAAAAATTCAGAAAATTATAGGAATATATAAAGTTGATTAAAAAACTGGAATTGAGTTAAATAATTGAAAATTAAAGAATACAATTAAAATTTTAAGCAAATAACTAAAAATTTTAGAATGGAATTGAAATTTAAAGAATATAATAAAAGGTTGAAAAAAGTAACTGAAAAAAGTCGAGAATTATTAAAGATGGAAGAAAATTATTGCACACTGAAAAAATGGAATTGAAATTTGAAAAAAAAATTAACAATTGCAGAAAATACTTGGCAAACCATCATTTAACTAATTGTATTGACAATCAGAAAAATATTAACTTGGCGTAACTTTTTGCATCGAAGATGTTTTTAATAAGATTAATATAAGTCGAGAATTTTTTATTATCAAAGAAAATAATTTAAAAATTTAAAAAAGGAATTTAAATTGGAAGAAAATAACGAGAAATTGAAGAAAATAGTTGTAGAAAATTGAAGAAAGAAGAAATATTAAAGAAAATTGTTGAAACGAAATTTTAAAACAATTTTTATGATTTAAAAAATTAACTGAAAAAAGCCGAGAATTTTTTAATATTGAAGAGTTTGTTGAAAATCGATCAAATTATTGAAAATAATTGAAGAATGTAATTGAAATTAGAAGCATATAATTAAAAAATTAAAAAGTTATTTATAAAACCCGAGAATTATTTAATGTAGAAAAAAAAGTTAAAAACTGAAAAATGGAAATAATTTTAAAAAAGAATTGAGAATTGTAGATATTATTTGAACAATTGAATTTAATATTAAATAAACTTATTGATAATTGAAAAAAAAATTGACCAAAGGCGAGAATTTTTTAATAATAAAGTAATAATTGAGAATTTGAAGAAAGTAATTGAGAATTGAAGAAAATAGTTGTAGTATTGAACAATTAAATTGAAATTTTAAAAGAATTTTTATAAGTAATAAAAATATTTGAAAACATCCGAGAATTATTAAATATTGTGGAATTAATTGATAATCGATGAAAATAATTGATAAAAAGGAAATAATTAAAAATTGAGGAACCGAAACTTCATAAATCAGTGCCTTAAACTTTCTGAATAAAAAAATTCCAAGTTGTGCATTTGCCAGGCACACGAAATGTAGAATTTCTAAAAGAGCTCGCTGATTGGCGGGTAATATTTCCGGAAAGATTACCAGCCAATCAGAAAGCTCCTTTAGGAACTCCACATTCCGTGTGTCGGGAATTTAGATATTCGGATAAATAAATATCAATCTACTGCACATTCTGTCAATTCATTTTTGGTAAAATTTCAGCTTCCCAAAATTATAAACAGAAATGACAAAATTCAATGTTTAATTAAGAATATTATTTTTTTACATAACTCTGCTGAAGTATATAGTAAACATATAAATTAAAATGAGAAGCGTAACTTTTTTAATGCAAATATAAAGCTCGTCATCAGTAAATCTGCTTGTTATACGACGCATAAGTTTTTCAACGCGAATCTGCTATTCTTGGAAAAATAATGAAAACTGGTTCAAAACCTTACGATATTTGCTCAAAGCGAGTGTATTAGCTTCAAAGGATAACGTGGAAAATGAGTTTTCATTCAATGTTTGCCTGTAAAATTCAGTCAGAAATCAATGTTCTGCAATAACCGGTCAATATACTAAACTTAATAAACTTCATCATTCTTCAATGCTGTTCTCAATTTGCAATAAAAAAATTTCAATTTTCTTTTTTCTTTATCGTTTCTCCACAATTTTACAGCACGAGAAAATTAATCATCGATTTTTCTTTAAGCATTGTTCATCAGAATATGTAATATACTTTTAAAAAAAAAAAATAAAAGAGTGGGTAATTCTATTTTTAACAAAATAAAATATTGTCAGTTATTTAAAAAATACAAAATTTTGTCGATTGAAGTCCGTGTTAATTTTACTCAAATCTAAACATTATTTCGAAAATTAAAAATTCCAAATGTAACTTTTAATGGATTTTGTTATAAGAACAGGGGTGGCGACTTGGTCTGCAAATTCCATAGAGCAAAAAATTCGCCCTGTGGAATTCCATATGGAAAAATTACTGACAAAAAACAAATTTCTTAATAAGAATGTGGATAAAAGACTCTACAAATCGAAGAAAATTATTAAAATTTAAAAAAAAACATATTTTGTAAAAATAATTGAAAAATGACGAAAGAAGTAAAAAATTAATTAATAAATAATTTAACTAATTTGATATTGAAGAAAATAATTAAAACTAAAAAAAGTTTTACTTCAAAAAATTAAAGAAAATAATTGAAACTTGCGGAAATTGAATTTAAAAATTAGGGGAAAAATTGAAAAATAATGGAAATGATTAGAAAATGAAGAAAATTTTTGGAAAATGATAAAAATAGTTGACAATTGTAGCAAGTAATTAAAACAATAACAGAAAAGAATTGTTAAAAATTTAAGAACTTTTTAAATAATTTTATTCTCAAAGATTAAAGAAATGAATTGAAACTTGGGAAATTGAATTTAAATATGAGGGAAAAAATAAAAAATACTGAAAATAAAATTGAAGAAAAATATTGAAAAATGATAAAAATAGTTGAGAATTGTAGCAAATATAATTAAAATCATTTAAAAAAAAATTCTTAAAAATTGAAGAAATTTTTAAATAATTTTAAATTCACTATTCTTAAAGAGTGTATTAATTAAAAAAATTTTAATCAATGAAATTTCAAATTAATTGAAGTTTGAAGAATTATTATATATGTAGTCTTGTTTATCTCAAATATAGTCTGAAATTTTTTAAATTATTTTTTACAAATGTTTATTATTTTCTTCAATATACAATCATTTCTATCAATTACTTTATTATTAAATTTATTTTTCAATTAATTTTCAATTCCTTTTTCTCATTTTCAATTATTTTTTTATCAATTTTCTAATTTTTTTATTATTTATCTCAAATTTTAGTTATTTTTTCAATATACAATTATTTTTACAATTCTGCAATTATTTTCTTATATTACAAATATGTTGAAATTTTTTCAATTATTTTTCACAAACTAAAATTATTTTTTTCAATTTTAAATTATTTTTATTACTTTAAAAATATTTTCTCCAATTTTATATTATTTTCATTATTCTTCAATTAATATCCTAGATTTTAAAATATTTTTCTCAAATTTTAATAATTTTCTTTAATTTCAAATATTATTATTATCATTTTGCAATCAATTTTTACAATTTTCAATTATTTATCTCATTTTTCAAACATTTTTTTCAATTTTCATTTTCTTTTATATTTTTCCATTACTTTTTCTCATATTCAATTACTTTTTAATGAATTTTGAATTTTTTTATAATTTATCACAACTTGCACTTATTTTTTTAATATACAATTATTTTTATCATTCTGAAATTATTTTCTTTCATTACAAATATATGTTGCAATTTTTTAAATTGTTTCTCAAAAAATAAAATTATTTTTTTCAATTTCTAATTATTTTTTTACTTTGCAAATATTGTCACGAATTTTTTATTATTTTCATTACTCTTTAATTAATTTCCTAGATTTTAAAGTATATTTCTCAAATTTTAATAAATTTCTTCAATTGTCAATTGTTAATATTATTATTTTTTAATTAATTTCCTCAATTTTTAATTATTTTTATTACTTTACAAATATAGTCTCGAATTTTTGATTATTTGCTTTTGAAAGATATTTCTCAAATTTTAATAATTTTTTTTAATTTTTAATTACTTTTATTACTATGCAAATATTGTCTCGAATTTCGTATTAGTTTCAGTACTCTTTAATTAATTTTCTAGACTGAAAATATTTGTCTCACATTTTAATCATTTTCTTTAATTTCCAATTATTTTGTTATCATTTTGCAATCAATTTTTTCAATTTTTTATTAATCTCACTACTCATTCCTCAATTAAATATCTAAATTTTCAATTATTTCCCCGAAAGGTTGTTTACAGCCTGTATAATTTTGATAAATAAATTATTTCTCTCATTTATCAAATGTTTTTTTCAAATTCAGTTTCTTTTATCTTTTTGCATTTATTTTCTCCACCTTTTAACTAGATACATTAATTATTTTTTAATTAATTTTGAATTTTTTTATAATTTATCACAACCTGCACTTATTTTTTCGATATACAATTATTTTTATCATTCTGAAATTATTTTCTTTTATAACAAATGTATGTTGCAGTTTTTTTAATTTTTCTCAAAAAAAAAAAAAAATTATTTCCTTAAATTTCTAATTATTTTTCTTACTTTGCAAATTTTGTCTCGAATTTTTTATTATTTTTATTACTTTTCAATTAATTTCCTACATTTTAAAATATATTTCTCAAATTTTAATAATTTTCTTCAATTTTCAAGTAATTATATTATCATTTTTTAATCAATTTCTTCAATTTTTAATTATTTTTATTACTTTGCAAATATTGTCTTGAATTTTTTATGATTTTCATTACTTTTTAATTAATTTCCTAGATTTTTAAACATTTTTCTCAAATTTTAATAATTTTTTCAATTTTTAATTAGTTTAATTACTTTTTTAAATACTGTCTTGAATTTTTTATTAGTTTTATTACTCTTCAATTAATTTTCTAGACTTTAAAATATTTTTCTTAAATTTTAATAATTTTCTTTAATTTCCAATTATTTTTTTATCATTTTGCAATCAATTTCTTCATTTTTTTTATTAATCTCACTATTCATTCCTCAATTAAATACGTAAATTTTCAATTATTTATCTCATTTATCAATTATTTTTTTCAAATTTATTTTCTTTTATCTTTTGGGAATTATGTTCTCCACCTTTTAACTAGATATATGAATTATTTTTCAATTAATTCTCTAAATTTTTATTTAATATCTCAAATCTAAGTTACTGTATCCACGTTTTAATTCTTTAATCATTCTTCAATTTTTTTTCTCATATTCCAAATACTTTCGACAATTTTTGATTATTTTTTTGTTAATTTGCAATGATTTTCATAAATTTTATATTATTTTGATTATTTGTTGATTAATTCCGAAAATTTTCATTATTTCTCTCAAATTTCCATTATTTTCTTCAATTAACGATTATTTGTATCGTTTTTCTTTAATTACTATTCTTATCATTTTGCAATCAATTTCTTCAATTTCCAATTATTCTCACTATTCATTCCTCAGTTAAATTCCTAAATTTTCAATTATTTATCTTATTCTTTTTTTCAATTTTTATTTTCTTTTATCCTTTTGCAATTATTTTCTCGACCTTTTAAGTATATATATTAATTATTTTTCAATTTATTTCCTTAATTTTCATTTATTATCTTAAATCTAAGTTATACTCCCCACTTTTCAATGTTTCAATCAATCTTTAATTATTTTTCTCAAATTTTAATTACGTTCGTCAATTTTTAATTTTTTTAACTTGTAATGATTTGATCACAAATTTTATATTATCTTGATTATTTGGTTATTATTTCCGAAAATGTACTCGAAATCAAATAAAATTGTCAACTTTTGAGTTACAATAATTACGCTAATTAAGAAACTATTTAATTTATTATTGTTTTATTTCTCTCCCCCCCCCCTTCGGCCAATATTAAGTTTGCAAATGGCAAAAATTTACAAGTCGCCGCCCCTGAGTTAAGAATAATATTTTTCAAACTTTTATTGAAAAACACTTCTTTAAAATTCTATTTTATTTTTCACTTCAAGAATAATTCACTTTGGTTAACATTGTTTACGATTCTTTGTATTTCTTAAAAATATATTCCAAATTTCGAAACTAGAGGTCACATCTATTGGCGATTAACGGAAGCTGATTCTCAGATGGTAACTGACTTGAAATTTTTGAAAACAGTAATATAACATGTACCATTAGAGAAAATTGTCAAAAGCTTTTCTTAGGAGCTTATCCTGTGAGATATTCTGTTTCTTTATCATAAAATTAAATTGTACAAACATTGTGCTTAGACCTTCAGTTTACGTCAAAATGTCAAAGATATATTTTGGTCATCAATAATTTGGTGCTGGTGGTAATAATTAATATGCCGGTGAAAATATAAATCCAAGAATAAATTTCTCTGATTGTTATAAATTAAAAAAATCTTTTATATTTTGGTGTCGTGATTAAATTAAATTATGTGAAAACAAGAACGTAACAAAAAATAGTCTGACGTTTCGGAACAAGTTTTATATACCTTATACCTCAGAGACAAATTATCAATAAAAATATAAAGATGACAATAACAAAGAATGTTAACAGAAGAAATAAATGTCTAAAAAAAGTATTTATATCCTAAAATACATAATTGTGTATATTAAGAAAATTTAATTAATGAAAAAAGTGATCTAATAAAGTAGAGGAAGATTTGCAAAAAGATAATCTCTAAAATAGAGGATTTGTTAAAAACGAGTGAAACTTGTTGTTGATTGTTTCTAAATATGTAATAAGAGAACGGAACAATTAAAAATATGTCAGAGAAGAAAAGAGTTCTTATGGTGTGTTTAGGTAATATTCAATTATTCATTAATTTAACAAATTAATTCCAGGAGGTTTTTTTTATTATAAATAATGAAAAATAATATTTAGCTATGAAGAAATCATTTCGTTGTTAAGAAATTATTTAAAATTTTAACTAAATTTTAAATAAAACAAATTTTAAACATTATTAGGTAACACTTGTCGATCACCGATTGCTGAAGCAGTTTTTAAAAACTACGTTGAAAAAATGGGCTATTCGTGGGAAGCAGATAGTGCTGGTTTAAGAGGATATCATGTTGGTGAAGGTCCTAATCAAAGAACCATTGATATCCTTAAAAGAAACGGTATTAAAAATTACTATCACGTAGCAAGAGTTGTAAGTTAAAATAGTTTATAAGCATTTGTTTAGTTGGTTTCAAAATAAACAATTTTCTTTTATCAGATACTAATTTTTTTCTGTTTTATATTCAGATTCAGAATCAAGACTTTCAGAATTTTGATTGGATATTTGGGATGGATGAATTTAATCTTTCACGCTTGAATGAACTGAAACCAAAAAATTGTCGGGCAAAAGTTGAACTTCTTGGGAAATTTCATCCAAATGGAGAAACAATTATTGAAGACCCTTATCTTGTTAGCATTTGATTAACTACTTTTGAAAAGGGCTCAACTACAAAAATTTTTTTATAATGAAAGTAGCTCTTAAAGTTTTTAGAAACCAGCCCTTTTCAAAAGTTGCACTATTCAATCAATTTAGTTCATGTTTAATTAAATTTATCAATTTTGACAATATAATTAATCATTAGGATCATTCCAAAAATAATTTATAATAATAATTTTCTAATGGACAAAAACATTTTAAAGATTCATATTTTAAAATATCAGTATTTAAAGTTTAAAGATTCATATTTACATTAAAAATAATATTTAAATTGAAAGATTGTGTTTTGAAAAAATATTCGTTTTTAAAATAAATATTTAAATAAAAAAAAACAACATGGATATTTTAAAAGTACTTTTATATTGAATTTTGTGAATTATGTATTTGAATTAAAAAGAAACATTTTTTAGATAATTGTGTAACGTTGTTTTGTTTATGTACAATTTTAAAATCTGCTTTAACTCTTTAAAAGCTTTTTCATCTCAAAACATAAATGAATATAAAAAAGCGTTAAATAATAATCACAATACGTATCTATAAAATATAACATTTGTTATTAATTTTAGGTTTTTCTTTTAAATAATCAAGCTACTGATTATTTCATATGATGATTTTTAGAATGATCCATTAGTTATCGATTGGTTTATTATTACTATTAATAATAATAATAATAATAATAATAATAAAATAAGTTTAAAATAAAATTTCTTATTTCAGGAATATGACATTTCCAAGTTTTCAAACAGTTTATGAACAATGTGTGGCGTGTATTGAATCTTTTTTAAAAAAAGAATGCGATAATTAAAAAAAATAATTTGGTATCATAAAAATTATAAGTGCTTAAATTGATCTCACACTAGATTTACAAATATTTTTCACAGTTTGTTGAAAATAAATCTCGAGAATAATATAATTTTTCTAAAAAAAATGTTATGCAATTTGAAACAAATAAGTTTGCTACTTTGTATATATATATTTTCTGATATCTAGACTACAGAGAGTATTAAATGAAATTACTACCTAATTCTTTATCAGAAATCAGAAAAAAAAATCTTAAAGTCGTGATGAAAATCAAGCTGAAAATTTTCAAAGTTCTCAAACTTCTGCTCAGGTCTCCGGAAGTTTAAAAGTACTTCTAAATTGCATATTTTCAGAAAAAAATGTAAAAAACTAAAAAACCCGGATTTGGTGGGGATCTTCAATTTTTAATTACTTTTTTCGATTTTTAATCCAGTTGGTTAATGACCAATTATTTCCAACAATTATTCTTATAATTTTCTTAATTTTTAAATAAGCAATTATTTTCTTTAAACTTAATATTTTTTGTTACATTTTACAATTATTTTTTTCAGTTGTCCATTAATCTATTCAATTTTCAAATATTTTCTTTAATTTTCAATTACTTTTATCGATTTTCAATTAATTCCTCAATACTCAATAATTCTTGGATTTTTTCAATTATCTTTTTCACTCAAAAAGATTGTTTTAAAATTTAAATTCTATTATTTAATTCCAGAACTATTCTTTTCAAATTTAAATTCCACTTTTCAGTTATTTTCTTTAATATTTAAAAATTATCGCCTTTTTTCTATTATTTTTTTCGATTTATCATTAAGTTTCTTTAATTTTAAATACAATTTGTTCATTTATTTTCTTTAATTTTTATTTCCCTTCATCAGGTTTAAATTGTTTTCTTCTATATTCATTAATTCTCGGGTTTTTTCAATTTTTTAAGTGCTTTATTTTAATTTTAATTCCATTCTTCAATTTTTAATTGCTTTTTTCAATTTTAAATTATTTTTTTCAATTTTAATTATTTTTTTCGATTTTCAATCCAGTTGTTGTGCAATTATTTCCAACAATTATTCCTATAATTTTCTTATTTTTTCAATTTGCAATTATTTTCTTTAAATTTTAATGCTTCTTATCTAATTTTTTCAATTATTTTTTTCAGTTGTCTTATAATCTAGTCATTTAATGAATTTTATTGTAATTTTTCTTTTAATTATCAAATTATAAATTTCTTGAAATTTCCATTTAATTTTTTAATTTCCAATTTATATCTTCAATTTTCGGTTATATTCTTTAAAATTACAAAATTATCGCCTTTTTTCTGTTATTTTTTTCAATTATCATCAAGTTTCTTTAATTATAAATACAATTGTTCAATTATTTTCTTTTATTTTTAATTCAATTCTTTAATTTTCAGTTTCATTCTTCAGTTTCAAATTATTTTCTTCTATATTAATTCATTCTCGGCTTTTTTCAATTACTTTTTTTCAATTTTCAAGTATACTCCATAATTTTCAATTACATTTTTGAATTTTTAATTGTTTTTTTCAATTTTCAACTATTTTTTGAATTTTAATTGTTTTTTTTATTTTCAATCCAGTTGTTAAATTTGCAAATATTTCCAACAATTATTCCTATAATTTTCTCAATTTTTCAATTTGCAATTATTTTCTTTAAATTTAATATTTCTTGTTTAATTTTTTTAATTATTTTTTTCAATTGTCTATTAATCTAGTCATTTTTCGAAGTTTTTTCTCAACTGACAATTATTTTCGTCATTTTTCATATTTTTTCTTCAATTTTTCAATTATTCTCGTCATTTCTCAACTTTTTCCTCCAATTATTAATTATTTTCCGTAATTTTCAATTATTTCCTACAATTATTTTCAATTTTCAATTATTATCTTAACATTTTCTAATTATTCTTTGATTTTTTTGAATTATTTTGTTTGGTTGTGTATTAATCTAGCCATTTTTTGAATTTTGTTTTCAATTTTCAATTATTTTCGTTATTCTGTAATTTTTTTCCAATTTCAATTATTTTTTCAAAATTTATTTTAATTCTTAAATTTTCCATTTTTGTTTAAATTTTTTATTTTTTTTTATCGTAGTTTTCAGTATTTGAATTTACAAACGTGTATAGTTTTAAATGACCTAAAACAGTGCAAAGTTAGTCGCTCTCTTGGGCGCGCGTTAATGTTACTAATGGAATTATAATACGTGTGTACTCTTTTAAATATTATAATATATATAATAGTAAGATAAAGTATTGTCCTAAAATTTTAGATTTTAATATTTTGTGATAATAAAACTTTCCAAGTTTAAATTATAATGAATAAGTTTATAAAAATGTGCAAAATTTAAATTCAAGTATAAAGTTACATTTTAAATATAAAGGCATATGTCGCAAAATTAAAATTACTGTTTTAATTGTTCGAAAATTTGTGACCGGGAATTTAATTTCAGGAAAAAAAAACAAAGCAAGATTGAAAGAATCTGAAAAATTGGTGGTCAGGAAAAATGAAAAATTAGTCAGAGAAAAGTCAGGGAATTTTAAAAATAAAATTTTGCGGCCACCCTATTTTCATTAAATCAAATTTTTAAAATGCAAGTTTTATGTCAAACGCAAATTGAGCTATACAAAAATGTACAAGTCTAAATTATAGAAATTAGTTTTCCAAAAGTTGATCAATCGCGTGAATGTGCAAATTTTTAGACAAAATGATCGAGTTCGGTCTTTTTGATAGACCTATCTTGATCATGTTTTTACAAAATTTTCATTGTAATTTATCTTAATTATTTTAATTATAATTAACCTCAAATACTTTAATTATAATTAATCTTAATTTAAGTTTATTTTTAAATTGTTTGCTATTCTTTGATTTTCATACTCTCTTCTTTATACTTCTGGACGAATGTTACCATTTTCGAGTGTGCAAGTGATAGAGACTCATAGTATTATTTGAAAAGAAATTGTAATTTTAGTACAGTAAAGAATTTTATAAGTTACTATAAATAAAAAACAAAATGAATCAAAACAACGCTTTTTCTTTATAAAGTATCTTTGGGTATGTAAATTAAGCACACATGTTGACTTTGGTACAAATTATAAGTATATTGACAGTTTGATAAGTTAATATAAATAATGAAAGAAACTTATGTTTAACTTATCGTTTCTAAATTTAGTCTACTCGCTTGAGTTATCTGATGCTAAAGGCATGTCTTTATGTCTTTTTTTTTTTAATCATTGGACTATGTCAATTCGTTGTACTAAACGTTTTCTTCTTATTCTGTATCTTTGCGCGATTTAACAAAAATTTACAAATATTTTATCAGACTTGGAAAAAAAACTAAACCTAAAATAGAGTATTTGTTTTAAGAAAATGGATACAGAATAAAAGAGAAAAAAAAAATAATAATGATACGTTCAACGTGTGCATTTGACATTTTAGAAATGTCGGTAAGGTGTGAATCAAACTATTAACTATGATAAACTATAAACTAGATTTGAAAACATTTTTACACGAAAACTTCGTTTCGTTTGTTAACAAATATTTTTCATTTCTTTGTATAAATGGCAATCATTTTGATTTTCTTTTTCATACCATTGAGAGTGCACTTTATTCTTATTTATTAGAATTAAATATGTATTTTTACTTAATCCACACCTTATCATCATTCTTTACCAATAGATCGTCTTTGAACTTTTTATAATTATGTACATAAATTAGTGTTGACTGTCAGCTTTTAAAGTAGACAAATACGCATCAAGATCATACTCATCATCGTACTGTTGCTGTTCCCACAGTTCGGGAAGAATTTCGAGAATTGTGCGACTAACTCCCGGAACTCCACTAACCTTGGAAGAGCCGTCATCATTACGTTCGGATCTCCTGTCTTTACCATTATCCAAAGAGAATAGGTCCAGAAGCTAGAATAAATTTCACATTTATTAGAAAAATATGTATTGTAAACTCAATACACAAATTAAAGATTTTTAAATTCTGCGTATATTATGCCTCCCGTTGATAAAATGCTTATTGAAAGTTCAGTGCAACAAAATTCCAACTCAGAATTCACTGCAAAATGAAATTTTCTCAGAGATTCGTACAACAAAACTCTAATTTAATATTCCGTGCAATAAAATGCTTTTTCAAAGTTAATATCATAAAACGCCAAGACAAACTAGCGTGCAATAAAATTCTTTCTCGAATTTAAATACAATAAATAAACAATAGTAAGGAGTTATAGATTTTTGAACATTGGAAAATCTTAAAATGTAACTTTTAAAAGAATTAATTTTTACTTACGTTAAAATTTCACTTAACTAATTTCTAGGTACATTAAAAACACATGAATAAATTTAATTAAACAATAAATATTAAATTTAAACAAAATAGTTGAAAAATTTGAAGAATAACTGTAGGAAATAATTGCAAACTGAAAAAATGGATTGAAAATCGAAAAAAATAATTAAAATTGAAGAAAATAATAAAAATTGAGGAAATAAATGGAAAATTTAAGAATTAAATTAAAATTTGAAAAAATAATTTATAATTGAAAAAAAATTACAAAATGATGAAAATAATTGCCAATTGTAAATAACATTCAAAAAATGGCTAGGTTAATGAAATACACAACCGAACAAAATAATTTAAAAAATCAAAGAATAATTATAAATTTATAAAATACTAATTAAAAATTAAAAAAATTGTAGGAAATAATTGAAAATTTCGAAAAATAATTAATAATTGAATAAACTAGTTTAAAAATGACGAGAATAATTGGAAAATTGAAGAAAATATGTAAAAAATGACGAAAATAATAGAAAATTGAAAAATTAAGAAAATTATAGGAATAATTATTGGAAAAACAACAACTGTATTAAAAATCGAAAAAATAATTAAAATTCAAAAAACAGTTGAAAATTAAAGAGAGGAATTAAAGATTGAAAAATAAATTAATATTAATGATTATTAATGAATATAGAAGAAAACAATTGAAAATTGAAGAATGGAAATAAAAATAGAAGAATGGAATTAAAAATGAAAGAAAATAATTTAACAATTGTATTTAAAATTAAAGAAACTGAATGATAATCGAAAAAAATAATAGAAAAAGGGCGATAATTTTTTGATATTAAAGAAAATAATTGAAAATTGAAGAAAATAATTAAAAATTGAAGCAATAAATTGGAAATTAAAGAAATTAATACTAATTTTAAGAAAATAAGTAATAATTAAAAGAAAATTATAATATGACGAAAATAATTAACTGTTAATTGAAAAAATCCGATAAGTATTGAATATTGATGAATTAATAAATTAATTGAAAATCGATAAAAATAATTAAAAATTAAAGGAAAAGATTTGAGAATTGAAGAAAATAGCTGGAAATTGAAGAAATATATTAGAAATTAAAGAATTAAATGGAAATTTCAAGAAAATAATTCATAATTAAAAGAATAAATACAATATGACGAAAGTAATTAATATTGACGAAAATAATTAACTATTAAAAAAAATTATTAACATTAAAAAAAAAATTAACAATTGAAAAAAATCGAAAAATGGTGACAATAATTGGAATTCGAACAAACATTTTTTTTTTAAATTAATGAATAATCATAAAATTGAATGAGAATAATAAATTGTGAATTAAAAACTGATGAAAATTAAAGAAAAAATTTTAGAAAATAAATGGAAATTGAAGAATTGTATTGGAATTTCAAGAAAACCATTGATAATTCAGAAAATTTGAGAATTCTTGAATATTGAATAAAATAATTGAAAAAAGAAGAATGGAATTAAAAATAAAAGAAAATAATTGAAAAAAAATAATTAAAAATTGAAGCAATAAATTGGAAATTAAAGAAAATAATACAAATTTTTAAGAAAATGAGTGATAATTAAAAGAAAATTATTATATGACGAAAATAATAAAATATTGACAAAAATAATTAACTGTTAATTGAAAAAATCCGAGAAGTATTGAATATTGATAAATTAATTGAAAATCGATAAAAATAAGTGAAATTAAAAAAAAGATTTGAGAATTGAAGAAAGCTAGAAATTGAAGAAATAAATTAGAAATTAAATAATTAAATGGAAATTTTAAGAAAATAAGTGATAATTAAAAGAAAATTATAATATGACGAAAATAATAAAATATTGAATTAACTACTAAAAAAAATAATTAACAATTGAAAAAGAAAATCGAAAAATGGTGAGAATAATTGGCACTAGAACAACAATTTTTTTTAAATCAATTAATAATCATAAAATTTAAGAAGAATAATAAATTGTCAATTGAATACTGATGAAAATTATGGAAAAAACTGTAGACAATAAATGAAAATTGTAGAAATCAATTGGGAATTGAAGAATTGTATTGAAATTTTAAGAAAATAATTGATAATTGAGAAAATGCGATAGCTATTGAATATTGAATAAAATAATTGAAAAAAGAAGAATGCAATTGAAAATTGCAGTAAATAAATGAGAATTGAAGAATATAGTTGATAATTGTAAAAAAAAGTTACAAAATGACTAATATAATTAAATATTAAAGAAAATAATTAAAATATGAGGAAGATAATTGACAATAGAAAGAAAAATTCGAAATCTGGCGAGAATAATCGACATAAGAACAAAATAATTAAAAAACATTAAAGAATGGGTTGTAAAAATTAAAGAGAATAATTGTATATTGAAAACTGTTGAAAATTATAGAAATAATTATCGATTTATTTATTAATGAAATTAAATAAAATAAATAAATAAATGACAAATGTTTGTTTACTTTATTTCAAAAGGTTATAGACGTTATACTAAAGAACGTTACTTAATTATGTATTGCTTTTTCTATTTATAACATAATATATGAAATCGAAAGCAACTAACTTTTCACATAATTTTTGCTGCAATACTAACAAGAATAACAAGAAAAAGCATTTTATTGAACGGAATATTGAATAAGAATTTTATTACACGAATCTCTGAGAAAACTTCATATTGCAGTGAATTCTGAGTTGGCATTTTGTTGCACTGAACTTTCAAGAAGCTTTATTTATATAATAATATAATAATAATTTATATTATAATATTATTATTTCAATAAAATATTAACAGGAGGTGTCGATATTACAAATCACATGTTCAACTTCTCACCTGATCAGTGCCCATTGTTTCCAATGAAGCATTATCCGTGGATATAATAGTATTAGCAGTCATCAGTTTAAATTTCTGCAGACCCATGATTTTTTCTTCAACAGTTGACCTTGTAACAAGTCTGTAAACGTTGACGACCTTCTTTTGACCAATTCGATGAGCTCTGTCCATCGCTTGCAGATCTTTCATCGGATTCCAATCGTGTTCTACAAATATAACAGTATCCGCTCCGGTTAAATTTAACCCAAGTCCTCCTACCTGAGTTGTCAATAAAAGAACGTCTATAGAAGGATCAGCATTGAATCGAGCAACTACTGAATGCCTCTGGGTAGCAGGTACACTTCCGTCCAATCGCAAATACGTCACAGTTGGCAGGTGAACACGAAGCAAATCCTTTTCAACAATGTCCAGCATTGCTTTTAATTGGCAGAATATCAGTGCCCTGTGTTGACTTACTAATTGCTGAGGCTGTTGTTGTCCATCAATCGCCAAGTTAGAATTACGATTAAGCTGTTGTTGTGGCTGACCGATTCCACAATCAAGCAGCAGCTGCTTCAAGGCTGGTAATTTTGCTCCGTGCTCGATATCAGCTAAGTTGGTTTGTTGCTGTTGCAGTAGAGAACAAATCTGAAAAAATGTAATTATATTAATTGTAAACTAGATACTAAACATAAACTCAATAGAAGATATTAAAAATGATAAACTAACCGACTGATATTGAGGATGTCGAGGACTAAGAACCAATTTCGGATGATTACAAACATTTCTCAGGTACCGAAGTGCTTCGAAAACGTGACCTCTGTGAGGATTGCTTACAATAGATCCTGAGGAGTCCGCCATTAACGAGGCAGGATTTCTGGATCGGAAATCTTCGTATAAAGTTCGTTGTAAGGGCGAGAGTTCACAATAATAATCTTGAGTTATTTTAGGTGGAAGATCCTGAAGAACGTCTTCTTTATTCCTTCGCAACAGAAATGGCAATACCTGCCGATGAAGAGCCTCCATGGCTAAAGCTCCTGCTTCTTGCTCTTTGGGACCAGCTTTTGGTTCTCGACATGCTAAAATTGGACGAGAATATTTTGCTGCAAATTGTTTCTCACTGCCAAGAAAGCCGGGCATCAAGAAATCAAAGAGTGACCACAATTCCAAGACATCATTTTGTACCGGAGTTCCAGATAGAATAAGCCTGTGATAAGAGTGAAGTCTTTTTGTGGCCTTGGCACTCTTTGTTTTTCCATTTTTGATAATATGACCTTCATCCAAAACACAGTAATTCCACTGAATTGCCTCGAAAAATTCGATGTCTTTTCGAACTATGTCGTAACTCGCAACGACAAGTTTGTATTGAGCAACTCGAGAACGTAATTTCTCTCGATCAGGAGGTGTACCGGCATACTGAATTACTGATAGATCACGAGTTTTGAAAAACTTCTCGGCCTCGTAAACCCAGTGACCTGAGAGAGAGATTAAGATTCAGTTTACAAATATTAGGTATAAAATTTTATCATAATAATTTCATTTCATTTTTACCTGTGAGAGTGGGTGGACAAATGACAATACTTGATGGTACATTAGGAGACCTGTGATGATCCAGAGCAAGAATACAAAGAGTTTGTAAAGTTTTTCCTAAACCCATATCGTCACAAAGAACACCATGAAGTCTATAACGGTTTAAGAATTCGAGCCAATTCAATCCCTGTTGTTGATACGATCGAAGTTCAGCGTCAACAGGTACAGATACTTTCGTATCCGGAATATTGTGAGGGTTTAGAAGTTGATCTAAAAATCGCCGCTCTTGAGCTTTTTCCTCCCTAAACATTCAAAATTTTTTCAGTAAAACGACTTCAACCTATGATAAGGGTCAGACTATTTTATTTCGATTAAAGGTTCATTTTTGAAAAATCCCCTACTTTTATAAATGATTCTAGTCATTTAAAACAATACATTTTTGCAAATTCAAATAATGAAAATTATGAAATTGAAGAATATGTATGAAAAATGACGAAAATAATTGTCAGTAGAAAACAAAATTCGAAAAGTGTCTAAAAAAGACAATTTATAAGAATAGTTTAAAAAATTAAACAATAAATATTAAATTTAAACAAAATAGTTGAAAAGTTATAGGAATAATTGTTGGAAATAATTATAAAATTTTAAGACAATAATTAATAATTAAAAAAATTGTAGGAAATAATTGAAAATTGCGGAAAATAAATAATAATTGAAGGAAATAGTTGAAAAATTATTGTAAAAATTAAACAAGAAATATTTAATTTAAAGAAAATAATTGCAAATTGAAAAATTAAGAAAATTATAGAAATAATTGCACATTTAACAACTGAATTAAAAATCGAAAAAAACAAATTAAAATTGAAAAATATAAATTAAAATTGAAGAAAGCAATTAAAAATTGAATAATGGAATTTAAATTTAAAGAATACACTTAAAAAAATGAAAAAAAGTAATTGAAAAAAGCTGATAATTAATGAATATAGAAAAAAACAAGTGGAAACTGAAGAATGGAAATAAAAATAGAAGAATGGAATTAAAAATTACAGAAAATAATTAAAAAATTGTATTTAAAATTAAAGAAACTTAATGATAATCAAAAAAATAAAAGAAAGAAGGCGATAATTTTTTAATATTAATGAAAAAAGTGGAATTTAAATATGAAGAAAATAACTGAGAATTAAAGAGAATAGTTTTGGAATTGAATAATTGAATTAGAATTTTAAAATAATATTTATGAGTGAGAATAAAAATTAAAAAAATAAGAGAATTATTGAATTTTGAGGAATTAACTAAAAATCGACCAAAATAATTGATAATTAAAGAAAATATTTAAGAATTGAAGAAAGTAATTGAAAATTTAAGAAAAAAATTGTAAATTAAAGAATTAAATGAAAGCTTCAAGAAGAAAATTAATAATCAAAAGAAAAATTACAATATGACGAAAATAATTAACTATTAAAAAAAATAATTATCAATTGGAAAAAAAATTCGAAAAATGGTGAGAATAATCGGCACTTGAACATTTTTTTTTCTTTTTTTGAAATTAATGAATATTCATAAAACTGAAGGAGAATAATAAATTGTCAATTGAAAACTGATAAAAATAATGAAAAAAATTGTAGAAAATAAATGAAAATTAAAGAAATCAATTTATATTGAAAGTTCAAGAAAATATTTGATAATCGAGAAAATGCGAGAATTATTGAATTTTGAATAAAATAATTGAAAAAGGAAGAATGCAATTGAAAATTAAAGAAAATAATTAAAAATTAAAGAAATAAATTGAAGATTAAAGATTTAGATTAAAATTAAAAAAAATAGTTAATAATTGAAAGAAAAATTACAAAATGACTAAAATAATTAAATAATAAAGAAAATAATTTACATTTGAAAGAAAAATTCGAAAGCACTGTCTGACAAAAATAAACTTCATTTCTGCCCTAAAGATATTTCTTGTTGCTTTTGATAGATTTGTTCACGCTGATTACGAATCTGGAAAGAAAAAGGCTCTATCACTTCTAGTTTTTCAAAAAATTAGTGTCAAAAAGTCAAAAAACGTGTTTTTGACCAAATTTGATTTTGAATGAAAAGAGAACAAGAGTTGTTAGAAATTTGAATGAAAGCTAAGATGATTAAAAATCATTTTTTTTATTTGCATTCAATTTTGTCATTTGTCGTATTTCACGAATACTGGGTATAACCCAAGCATTGTGTAACAAATGAATGTTACAGATTTCAAAATTAAAAAATTTGAATATAATTTTCAGGTGATTTCTCAATTTAATTTTTACTTAATATTTTCGTTAAATTTCAAAATGTAAGAAGGTAATTCATTTACATTGAAATGAGATAATTTGAAAATACATTGTTTTTAATTTGGAAAGTACCTAATATTGCTTGGTATAATTATACTTTACAAATATTATATGTAATACAATATCAATATTTTTTAAGTCAAAAATTTAATTTCTATTAGAAAATTGTTTTAAAATGATTTTAAATTAAGTTGCAGTCTATATCTAAGTTTCTACTCAGGTTTTTTTTTAAATGAATGTAATAAAAAGAATATATTTAACATTTCATTAAATATTTAGTACTTATTTCATTTACATTAAATTCTTTATTTATTTAAATATTTATTTAATCTAAATGAATACAATGAATTATATTTTAATTTTTTGTTATGAAGAAGATATTTCGTCATAGAGCATTTTTCTTTCCAGATTCGTAATCAGCGTGAAAAAATCTGTCGAAAGCAATAAGAAATATCTTTGGGGCAGAAATAAAGTTCATTTTTGTCGGACAGTGTAATTGAGAACAGAACAAAATAATTTTAAAAAATTAAAGAATAATTATAAAATTTAAAGAGAATAATAACACAAGCCTGCAAAAAAAAATTTTTTTCTGTTGTTTGAGATCGGTAAGTCATTTCCCGTAGTTTTTGATGCGCTGAATTCAAATCTGGTAACGAAAACCTCCCATCACGTCAGGATTTTGAGAAAAGTGGGGGGTAAAACTCCCAAGAATCACCTTTTTGTCACTTTTTGGAAATTTGTACCGAGCAATTCCGACGTACTAGAGACTTGTCATAGAGGTTATATTAAAGCTTGAACCCTATACTTTACGATGATATAATGATATTGGCAACAACATGCTAAATTAACTGTCAAACATGGTTTTTTTGACAGTTGTCAAGCATAAAATATGTCTTTCACTGTCCGTAAATACAACTATTTTAAAAATTGATTGGATTCGCTTGATACTTGTTACTCGGGGGTTTTTGGGGTCGCTGAATACGAATATGTAATCAGATTTCAAAAATTTAAAATGGCGGATCCAATGTGGCGGTTCTAAACGAAACCAATCAATTTTTAACAAAATCGTCCGCCATATTGGATCCGACATTTTGAATTTTTGAAATCTGATTACATATTCGTATTCAGCGACCCCAAAAACCCCCGAGTAACAAGTATCAAGCGAATCCAATCAATTTTTAAAATAGTTGTATTTACCGACAGTGAAAGACATTTTTTATGCTTGACAACGGTCAAAAAAACCATGTTTGACAGTTAATTTAGCATGTTGTTGCTAATATCATTATATCAACGTAAAGTATAGGGTTCAAGCTTTAATATAACCTCTATGACAAGTCTCTAGCACGTCGGAATTGCTCGGTACAAATTTCCAAAAAGTGACAAAAAGGTGATTCTTGGGAGTTTTACCCCCACTTTTCTCAAAATCCTGACGTGATGGGAGGTTTTCGTTACCAGATTTGAATTCAGCGCATCAAAAACTACGGGAAATGACTTACCGATCTCAAACAACAGAAAAAAATTTTTTTTTGCAGGCTTGTGTAATTGTATATTGAAAACTGTTGAAAATTATAGAAAAAATTATAGATTTATTTATTAATGAAATTAAAATCATTTGAACTGATATTTAAAATTTTAAATTATAATGAATTTAAATGCGTTTTTTAAAAAGTATCTGATTTCAAACAAAAAATATCTATGTGCCAAACTTTAGATAAGGAAAGTATTAATGAATCCTGTGGATTATTATAAATATACATTTTCATTATTTCTCTTAAAATATGAATTTAAAAAATATAAGATACACAAAAATGTAACTTTCTTAACGAGCTAAAAATACATTTAAAAAAAACATAGAATTATCCTTAAAAAATGTGAAAAAAATTGTTCGAATTTGTTTAGAAACATTAAATTTATAATTTGGAAGTGATTAAAGTTCTTAAAGAAATAAAATAATAAGTAAAATCAGTTACTAAATTTGACCTGTCAAATAACCAGGGACTGACACGAAAACCGAATTCTGTTTCTGTTTTGAATTGTTGTGACGAAACAAAAATGTACAATCAATATTGTTTTGTATTGAGCCTGAAACGAAAAGGCTCTGAATTACGTTTTCGTCTCATGCCCGAAACGAAAATCTACCCCGAATTTCGTTTCAGTCTCATGCCCGAAACGAAAAGACTCTGAATTTCGTTTTCGTCTCCTGCAAGAAAAGAATTGTGTTTAAAATTGTTTTTGTGAAATTTAGAGCCTTTTTTATGAGAAACGAAAACGGAATTCGGAGCGGATTTTCGTTTCGGGCATGAAACGAAAACAAAATTCGAAGTCTTTTCGTTTCGGGCATGAGACGAAAACGTAATTCAGAGCCTTTTCGTTTCAGGTTCAACACAAAACAAAATTAAATTTATATTTTGTTTCAGTTTTTCAAAACCGAAACGAAACAAAAATAAAATATATTTTGTTTCGGTTTTCGTGTCAGTCCCTGCAAATAACCAAATTTTGAGGTTTTTAACAGTTTTTTGTAAAAAAGTGAAACTAATTAATTAATTTAAAATGAGCAAATACTTTATTTTTGGAAACTTTACAGCTTAATAACTTGAGTAAAGACAATGATAAAAATATGGCGTTTTTAGTATATTTAAATCACAGCTAAATCTACTCACAGTAAAATTTTCGCGTTGGTTTGATGGCTGGTTTAAAAAATAATTAAGTTTAAAAATACTACTTTTTTATTGCATTAAAACTATACTTGTTACTAATTTGAAGGAAGTTTTTCACGATCAATCTCGATTGATAACTTTTGATATTTTATTTTTTATATTCGAAATTTATTTTAATACCTAATTTTTTAGTATCGTGGGAAAACACAAAGCAACGTAAAAATGTTCATGTTAGTAGGTTTAGCTTTGATTTAAATAAATACTAAAAGCGGTTAATTTTTATCATTATCTTTACTCAAGTTATTAGGTTGTAAAGTTTCCGAAAATAAAGAATTTGCTCATTTCAAACTGAAATGTTTTTATAGATTTAAAAATAATTTTGAAAAAGTGCTAAGAAAATTTAGAAGTAGAAATATATTGCTTCATATTTGGTAAGTTAAAACTCACTTTAATAATTTCACTTTTTTAAATTATACCTAAATTTAATGTTTCTAAAAAAAATACCAACAATTTTTTTTCACATTTTTTAAGGATAATTCTATGTTTTTTTAAATATATTTTCTGCTCACAAAGTGATCATATTCGTTTTTAAACTTTAGATCAAAAAATTGTCAAAGGCATTTTTATGCTGTGAAAATTTCTTGGGACAAAGTTTTTCCTTTAATATTAAATAACTTTTTCGAAATAAAATGGTCTGACCTATAAATAAAAAAAAATTTAGTTTCTAGTTTTGCAGTTAAAAATTTTACTCACACAAGATGTGGTGTATCTGCGATTGCTCCAGGATCCAAGGGCAGCAATTGAACAAGAGTGGCAAATGTAGAACTGCAGGTCAATCTGACAGATTGATTTTGATCACTCATCCTCCCAAGCAAGGGAACCATAAAAAGAACAGCGTATGGTACTATTCTAACTTCTAATTTTTCTACGAGACAAGTTAAAGCCTCGGCAGCGCCTTGACGACGAATATCCATGTCGTTTGGTCTCACTTTATCAATTCCATCTTCATGGATATTAGTTTCTAACAAAGGTATCACATTTCGAACAACATACGTCATTGTCTGAAAGAAATAATATAAAAATTATTCGATTAATGAAATAATAATTGAAAATATATCTTACTTTTAATTAATTATTTTAGTTACCATTTCGATATCAAGAGAAGCGAGAACAGCCATGCAACGGGCTGACATGTGTCTCACAGCTTTATAAGGATGAGCTAACAGGAGACATAAATATGGAAGGCACTCTATGATTTGAGGTAGAAGGGGTTGAGCTACACTTGGAGCTATTATTTCTAACACTTGTAAGCTAAATACTAATTGATTCACTTGCTCAGTGAAATTTTTGTCGTGAAAATTGTTTCCTATTGATTCAGTGTTTCTTATAATTGTAGGAACCATTAAATCCCAAAGATGTGGCATTCGAGAAGGAAGATGAGTGCGAAGTAAAGTTGCTAGAAAATAAAAATCATTAATAATAGTAAATATATTTGAAAAAAAAAATATTTATACATTTTTTATTCACAATTTCTTGAAAGGTTTTAATTCTCTTTTTAATTTTCTTAAAATAATTAAACTCTGTCCAGTATTGAGAAGAAAGTATAAAACTAACCAATAGATGTTAGAGCAAAAGTTGCTCCACGTCGTGTTGTTCTGGCCGCTTTGGCCTCAGGTTCTTCACAAGCCAGCAATTCTTCTAAAGGAATATCTGTAGCTGGTGGTCTACCTGGTCCTCTGTTACAACTAGTTCCACTGCTTGCGCCACGATTATATGCCACTCTTTCAGCGTGTTTTTGTCTATTATTTAGTGTCAAAATCCCATCAAATGGATCATAATTCGGTCCTCCTGTTACTCTCGGCGTAAATTCAACATCAGAACACAAAAATGTGCATAAATTTGTTGCTATCTAAAAACAAAATTTTCATTCATTTTTTATTTATATAACAAAAAAGTTTAATAATGAAATATGGGGCCATTCAAGAATTATGTAAGCATCAAGGAGAGGGGGGGGGGGGGGTTAAAACCTCTTAAAATATGCTTACGTAATACTTGAATGGACCCTATACAATAATTTCACAGTCTGACACTGATTTTGCCCCAAAGATATTTCTTATCACTTCCGATAGATTTTTTCACCCTGATTATGAATCTGCATAGAAAAATGCTCTATCACGTCTAGTTTTTGAGAAAATTAGTGTTAAAATGTCAAAAATCGTGTTTTTGACCAAATTTAATTTTGAATAAAAGGAACACAAGAGTTACTAAAAACTTGTTCCTGTAGGTTCAAATAAACTTTAAACTATTTCATTATATTAAAGTAAGTTAATTTTAATTTACACTGTTTTTGTTTTGAAAAGTATGTAATAATGTCACTCAGCACACCTATTTATTTTTGCCTAAAATTAAACAATATTACTAGATAAACTACATGTTTTTATAAGTTAAAATTTTGAACAATGGCGAAATATTTTTTTCATGATTAAAAATTCAAATTTAATTCATTGTACATTTAGATTAAATAAATAAAGAATTTAATGTAGATATAATGAAATGTTAAAAACTTCTCTTTTTTTTAGCATTAGTTTAATTTATTCATAATCCACTAAGAGTAACTTTATAAATAAAAATATAGTTTTAATTTTATCAAAACTATCTGTATTACTTTATTCCTCCAGAACATTTCATGTTGCATATTTATTATACTTAATATTTAAACAAATTAAATTAAGAACAATTTTATAATAGAAGTTAGATTTTTGACTAAAAGAAAATTTTAATATTGCGATCTATACTATTTGAAAAAAATAATGCCAAGCGATATTAGATACTTTCCAAAATATAAATAGAGCAATTTTAAATTATCTAATTTTAATGTAATGTATATTTTTACATTTTAAAATTTAACGAAAATATTCAGTAAATAATTAAATTCAGAAATAGCCTGAAAATTAATAATAAAAAATCTATAACATTCATTTGTTATTCACTTGGTTCACAATAGTTAGATTATTCTCAGTTAAAATTTACAAAACGCCCCTATCGGTTACTTTAGGAACTATCAAACATGGCCGACATAAGAGTGCTATAAGAGTAAAAATTTACGTTACTTGTACCCAGCGATTAAGATTAAAAAAAAAAAAAAGATTTTGAAGTGTTTTCAGAAAGTGAATGATAATTTTATAATAGTAATAATTATTCATTTTGTGTGAAAACAATGGAACTTAAACAAAAATTCCGATTTCACCTTTTATCATATTTCCATATGACAGAGTAATTTTGCAGAAAGAAAACGAACTGTTTAAGCTTAAAGCTAAAACGTTTTTAATCTATTTAAAAAATAATAATTTATTGTAAAAATAAACTTTAAACATTGCACTGACTGAAAAAACACTCTTATATCGGCCATATTTGTTTTGAAACAAGTGGCGCTTCACAAGTTGCGGTGGTCAATTTTCTTTGTCAATACAAAGTGCAGGGATCACAGTGGTTTCTTCGTTCAATTTTAGGTGAAAAAGGGGATTTCGATTTTCAAAAAAGGGGATTTTCTTTAATAAAAAGGGGATTTTGGAAATTAATAAAAAAGGGTTATGTTAATAATTCAAGTTTTCTTTTACAAAATTTTATTGTTTCTTTTTTTCAAAACAGTTTTATTAATTAATTTAGATTTTTTTTGTTCAATTTGTTTATGAAAATTTAAAAAAAAGAGCACTATCGGAAATACAAAAATTTATCTTTTAATAGGTTGTCTGTTCAACAACGAAAAGATGGTTGTTGCAATTAAATAATTTTTAACTTCAAATGGTTTTCAAAATTATTCATTTAATAATTAGATTTTAAACAGGAAACATAAAAATCTGTGATGTAAAATGTTCTGATATAATATGAAAGAAAATAAAATGAAAATCTTTCAGCGAAATATGACAAAATCAATTCAAATTATTTTTATTTATCTCTTTTATTGTATTTTTCTATTTTAGGTATGATTCAAAGCAATTAATTTTTGTTTGAAATAAGTAAATATATTTCATAAACAATTTTTTTTTCCATCCAATAAAATAAATTTGATGTATTTCAGCAAGAATACATGGTACTCGAAACATGTTTTAATTTTATCAAAAATAGGACAGCAAAATTTTTATTACAAAAATATAATTAGATACATTAGATAATATAATAATCTTCATAACATTTATTTCTTTTTTTTAGCAGAATGTGACAGAATTATTAGTTCAAATTATTTTTATTAACCTTTTGTATTATTTTATTTTATGATGCAAAACTAGTAATATTTGTTTAAAACAAGTAAAAAATATTTAATAAAAAATTTTTTTATTTAATAAATTAATTTGCTGTAATTAATTAAGAAAAAATGGTAATAAGAATATTATTCAACTTTTTAAAATAATTTTATTTTAATTATGTTTTTTTTTCATGTTTCCTGTTTAAAATCTAAATTAATTCAATAAATAATATAAAAAAACCATTTCAAGTTAAAAATTATTTTTAAACATTTAAATTCAATAACTAATTTCTCATCATTGTACAGACACCCTAAAAAAGAATAAATGTTTGCATTTCCGAAAGTGGAAAAATAGAAACTTTTTTAAAAAAAAGAAGGTCAAAGAGGAGAAAAATCTTGATTTAGGTGTTTTAGGTGATTTTTCTAAAAAAAAAGGGGAAAATAAGGGGAAAAGGGGGAAAAAAGGGGATTAGGTGAAAAAGGGGAGAAACTGTGATCCCTGAAAGTGTTTAAGAAATACTACAAATTATGAAATTGAACACAAATGAAAAAATAATTTATAAAAAAAAAAAATAATAATAATAATAAACTAGACGTGCTAGAGGATTTTTCTTTCCAGTTTCGTAGTCAATGTGAAAAATCTATCGAAAATAATTCGACACATTTTTGGGGCAGAAAAAAGGTTTATTTTTGTCGGACAGTCTTTTTTAAATATGGATCGTAAAAGGTTTGGGAAGAGTTGATGCTTTTTTTAAAGCGTCTTATGTCCTTTTTACCTTAGTATTGGGAGACGGTTTTCTGCTAACGCAAAAGTTAATAAGATGAGCCAAGTTTTTCGCAGACAATTTTTGTAATTCTTCGTCTTGTTCGCGTTTGATAGATTCCATGAGTGGTTTGACCATAGGATTCAAAGGTTGTGGTGCTGGAGGAAGGCACTTGAGCATAGTCGCAGCTCCAGCAAGTGCAGCCATTGATGTAATATTAAATGACTGTTGTTGTTTTCCGGTTGTGTTTGCAACAGTCTCCAGTCCTCGACGACGTTCGTCCAAACTTTCAACTAGTTTTGGCTTTAATTTGACAATAATAGGATTATTTCCCGTCCCAGAAACGGATCCGTTACCATGAATTTCGGGTGAACCACTTATGACAGCTCCGGGCACAGGATTTGCGGCAAGAATAGTTATTTGATCTAAAGTCATCACACCAGAAGTATTAACCTCAACAGGTATTGGTATTTTATAGTGCTTTAAAGTTGCTAAATAGTCTCGACTCTCGTGTAATAGTCGTGTGAACGAGCCTGCTATTTCATCGTAGTAGACACACTCGTTTAAACACGATATTAATTTATCCCTGTAATTAATAAAAACATTGTTTATTAAATTTACGACCACCCTGTTAATAAACAAAAAAAGGTTTTATGTTAATAAAACAGGATTGCCACAGTATTTCAGTTTTAAAATTCCCTGATTTTTCACAGTTTCAGGTCAAAATATATTTTTTTCCCTGACTTTAAGTAATTTAAATTACAGATGAAATATCGTAGATGTGCAATATTTTTGTATTGCAAACATTTCAATTAAGATTAGTAAGATTTATTAGTGAAAACAAATACAAAATTTCATTGAAAAACTATCATAAAAAGTAATAATCTTGACAGAAAAAAGGAAAACAGAATATTATTTTTTTCTTCAAATTTTGTACTTTTAGATTTTTCATCATTTTTACTTGAAAATACGTCATTTGCATTTGTAAATTAATTAATTTAATTCGTGACAGAATGAAACAGAATTTAGTTCTTAAATAAATTTTTGTAATCTTAAATTAAATACATCTATATGCAGGGCTGATTTTAGGTTGCAATCATGATTGATTTTAATAATATAAATTTCAATAATATTACGAATTAATAGGTTTATATTAGTTATTATTTTTTTAAAAATGGTTACAAATTAATAACAAGAAAAAAGTTTTAAAGATTAATTCCGATTCTCTTCTAATACAGTTGAAGAATAAAAGTTATTATAGTAGATAAGTTACAAAAAGTTGGAATATTTTTGTTGAAAGAATAGCTTTTTTGGACAAAATGCACAACTTCTACACTTTCAATTATTCCAAATTTCTACTAATTAAAATTGCTTATTCTTTATTTCATATGCAAACAATACAAATTTCAATTACGAAAAACTTTTCTTGATTCAAAGTTCGATTCTTCAAAACATTTATCAATCTACATTTATATTTTTTCAGACTTAAAATATTTCCAAGTTGTATCGATTCAAATTTAAATAATTTCAATCTTTAATTAATTACAAATTTAATATGATAAAAGTTTAAAAATTTATATTTCATTTTTAATTGATTGAAATTTAAATAAAAACTTGAATGAGTTCAAATTTGCATGAAAGAAAGTTTTCAGTAGTGGAAGCTAAAATATATCAATATCGTATCAAAGATTGATCGATTGCTGATTTAAACTCTATTTGTTTTCAGATTTTATCAATTTAAATTTTCAGGGTGTCTAGCACTTGAGTAGCTTTTTTACTGTTTTTATTAGGTTTCACATTGTTATATAAGAAATTGGTTTCAAATATTAAGAATTATTTATTAATCAATTTTAAAGTCGTTTCTTGTCTTCTCAATTGGTCTCTTTAATTTGGAATTATTTTGTTCAATTCTGAATTATTTTCTTCAAACTTCAATTATATTTTTCTATGTTTTATTCATTTTCCTTCATTTTTCGATTATTTTCTCCATTTAAAATTATTTCCTCCGAACTTAAGTTATAGTATTCAATTTTTCCAAATCTCAATTTATTATGTTTCTGAATTTAAAAATTTTCAATTTCTTTAATTCTAAATTATTATTTTCAAGTTTCATTTACATTTTACAATTTTTAAACATAATTTCTTCAGTTTTTAATTATTTCTTCAATTCTTAATTATTTGCTTGAATTTGTAATTTATTATTTTTTGGATTTTGCAATTATTTTCTTCAGTTTTAAAGTATTAACTTGATTTAAAAATTGTTCCCCTTATTTGTTTATTTATTTTTTTTTAAAATTTTTGTTAGATTCTTTAAGTCATGTAATTATATTCAGCAATTTTAATTGTACTACCTTTTTTTAATTATTTTATTCTCTACGCTTTTTTACTTTCGTGTTATTTTCTTTAAGTTAAAATAATGTTTTCTTAAATTTAAATAATTTTCTTTAAATTTCAATTATTTTCGTGATCATCAATTGTTTTCTTAAAATCTCAATAATTTTTTTCCCATTTCAATCAAATTTTTTACGTTTTTAGCAATTTCTTGACAACTTTCAATTATTTTCCTAATTCCTTGTTTTTTTTTAACTTTAAATATTTTGTTGAAGTTACAGTTATTGTTTTATCTATTTTTATGTCGTTTCTGCGATTCCAATTAAATTTTATTTACACTTGTTTTTTTTTATTTCCATTATTTTTGTCATTTTTCAATAGCTTTTTCAATTTTCAATGATTTTCCATAATTTATTATTTTGAATTTTCAATTATTTCCTTCAAATTTCAGTCATACTCTTCTATTTTTGATTATTCATAATAATATTAATCCGTTTTGAATAATTTAAATAATTTTTCAATAATGTAGCTTGAATTCTTGCATGTAAAATGACCAGAATCAATTTATTATCAATAAAAAAAATTTAGAAAACACTTTTATAAATAAATTTGTTGATACACAAGAGATACAAGAATTTATGTGATATTTAGTTTTCTTAGTTTCAAATTTGGCGCTCTTTTAAGCTCTTAGGTTTGTAGGCGTGTTTCAGAGTAACGAAAATTTCTCGTATTTCTCATATTTCAGTTAAATATTTAAGAATAAACAACTTTCATGCGGACAAATTGATGTTATTTTGAAGCAATCTTTTCAAGGAATTGTATTATGTATAAAAAACTGCTATACAATTTGTTTTCTTTAAATAGAAGTCGATTATCTACTGTTAACAGAAGATTCCTTTTCGAGTGATTGTTTATCGTGTTTAAAAAGTATTTAAAATGAAGAAGAGATTAATTTTAGGTTCATTTTGCTTTGTGCATTATTGACTTAAATATATTAGCTTCATTTTAGCGTTAAGCATACTATTAACAACTTTATCCTGACATAATTACACCTATCAGAAATTTGTACTATCTACTGTTGGGCAGTCTCCCCTATATTATAGGTATCCGAAAAGTTTGCTGCAAACTTCCAGGAAGTTATCATTGGAAAGTTTAAATTGGACACATTTAAAGCTAACAGGAAGTTAAAAGTGTTAAGTTTGTTAAGTTCCGAACTTAACACGGATAACTTCCTGTTAACTTCCAGGGAAAAACGTTATTATCTGGGAATGTAAAAAGAAGTTCCCGGTTTTTTATGGCTTTTTCTGTAAAAAGAATAGGTACCTGAGAATATCCGGCACCTCAGGAAGGTTTGAATTCTCAAGCGCCGCCCAATATGACATCGTGAGACCAACTACAGTCCTTTGTAGTGCGGATTTCGAGTTAAGATGCGCCAATAAGACCTTGGCATAGCAAAGAGCTGGACTAGGTATCTCCGGCGTGTAGTTAACGCCTGGAGCAGGCATCACGAGAAAACTAGAAAGTAATCCAAGCATTTTTGAAGCCATGCAACGTGCTCGAACAACATTGGCATGTCTTGTATTTTGGGAAACAGTTTCTACCCCTCCTAGATAGACTTTAAGCTCGGACGCAGGTTTACTGGCAAGGTCCGATGTTCCGTCGCAGGCAGGTTGATTGGCCTTGGTACTTTTTTGAGTTGGCGATACAGTTATTAAGAGGCTGACATTAAAGGGAATATGTTCCGGTTGCATGGCAAGGCAGAGCCAAGTACTTACTAATGGACACGCAGCGTGCAGCAACATTTCGAGATCACTTCGAACGACTAGATTCTCCCAAACACGCTCTGCTACCTCCTGGATTTGAGGCACGTGTTCGATTAATACTCGCTGAAAGACATGGCGAAGAGCCTCCTGCAAAATTAAACCCCCGCCTTCGCCCCAGCGTTCCTTTCTATTTTCTCCATTGTCACCACCGTCTCCGGTTAAAGTTTGAAGAGTTTGTAAAGTTGCTTTCCGCACACTTGAACTTGAGTGATTGAAAAATGGCCAGAGACGAGGTAAAACCTAGAAATGGATATATTATATTAATATTACTATTCTATCATATTTTATTGTCATACTTTTACAGGGTTGAGACGATTTCAAAATTTCATGACTTTTCTAGACCATTTTTCTTAAAATTCCGTGTCCAAATATAAAATAATTAGCAATATTAACGAACGCCTAAGGTAGCGAGAAACTTTGCATTAATGATAGTCATTTTAAAAGTATAAAATTTTGTAAAGGCACATTAGGGGCCATCCATAAATTACGTAACAGGTTATGGGGAGGGGGGGGGGGGGGTTAAGGAAATGTTACTACTTATTACATAGGGGAAGGGGGGATCAACATTATCAAAAAACGTGTTACGTAATTTATAGATGGCTCCTAATGAAGATTACGAGAATAATCACAAAATTGAAGCAAATATTTGAAAAATTACGAAAATAATGTACAATTGAAATTTTTTTTAAATATTAGAAGAATAATTATAATATTTTAATAGAATAACTGAAAATTGAAAAAATTGCAGGAAATAATTGGAAAATTCCGGAAAACAATTAAAAATTGAAGAAAATAATTAATAATTGAAAAATGACCACTATAATTGAAAAATTTAAAGAAATATCTAAAAACTGACAAAAATATTTGACAATTGAAAACAAAATTCAAAAAATGACTAGATTAATAGACAACTGAAAAAAATAATTAAAAAAATTAAACAAAAAATATTAAATTTAAAGAAAACAATTGCAAATTGAAAAATTAAGAAAATTATAGGCATAATTGTTAGAAATAATTACACATTTAACAACTGGATTGAAAATCGAAAAATTGAATGGAATTGAAATTTGAAAAATAGAATTACATATTGTTGAAAAAAGTAAATAAAAAAAGTCGAGATTTATTGGATATAGAAGAAAATAATAGATAACTGAAGAATTGACTTTAAAATTGAAAAAAAGTAATTAAGAAGGGAAAGAATAAATTGAAGATTAAAGAATAAAATAGAAATTTCAAGAAAATAATTGACAATTGAAGAAAAATTCGAAAAATGGCAAGAATAATCGACAACAGAGCAAAATAATTTTAAAAAATTAAAAAATAGGTATAAAATTTAAGAAAATTAATTGTAAATTTAAAAATAAAAACATGTACTGATAGTTAATTTTAAAAAGACGAAAATTTTTTAATAATAAACAAAATAATTGAAAATTAACAAATGAAAATTAAGAATGAATTAATTAAATTAAGAATTGAAGAAAATAATTAAAAATTGAAGAAATAAATCGAAAATTAAATAATTGAATGAAAATTTTAAGAAAATATAAAAAAATTACAAAATGACGAAAGTAATTAAATATTGAAGGGAATAATTTTCAATTGAAAATAAAGTTCGAAAACTGTCGAGAATATTTTGGACAAGACGAAATAATTAAAATGGTAAAGAATAATTATAAAATTTAAAAAGAATATATGAGAATTTACAAAATTGTAGGAAATAATTGAAAATTGAAGAAAATATCTAAAAAATAACGTAAATATTTGACAATTGAAAACAAAAATGGCTAATTTAATATACAATTGGTAAAAATAATTTAAAACATTAAATATTATATATTAAATTTAAACTAAATAATTAAAAATTACAAAATTATGGATATTATAGGAATAATTTGTGAAAAAAATTACAAATAGAAAAAAATAATTGAACAATTGAATTTAAAATTAAGGAAACATTGATAATCAAAAGGAATAATTGATAAAAGGTGAGAATTTTTTAATATTAAAGAAAATAATTGGAAATTGGAAAATTGAACTGAAATTGGAGAAAATAATTTAGTTGTGAAATTGAAGAATTGAATTAAAATTGAAAAAAAATTATATTTGATAAAAATAATTGAAAATTAAAGAAAATATTTGAGAATTCAAGAAACTAATTAAAAATTGAAGAAAGAAATGGAATAATTAAATAACTAAATTGAATTTTTTAGATAATAATTGATAATTGAAGGAGAAATTACAAAATGACGAAAATAATTAAACATTAATTAAGAAAAATATTTGACAGTGTAAAAAATTCGATAAATGTCGAGAATAATCAAGAATAGCACAAAATTATTAACAAAATTAACCAACATAGCTAGCTCATACGTAAAAGTACATCTGGGGTGGAAAACTACCCCAAAATTGTTTTGTTACTAGAAGATTCATATTTAAGGCAAAATAAATTTACTATATATAATTTTCTTCGTTTTTTTATAAAGAAGAAGATAGCGTTTTTGGTTTTTTAATAGGATCAAAAATACGGTAAAAAAATCACAAAAATCAAAATACAAAATTTGCAAATTTGACGTAATTTGAATTTTACTGGGGTAGAAAACTACCCCAGTTTTACTGTCTAGGGTTAAAGAATAATTATGAAATTGAAGAAGAAAATTAAATTGTCAATTAAAAACTAAAAAAAATTATAGAACAAATTGTAGGAATAATATAATTGAAGAATTGAATTGAAATTTTAAAACAATTTTTATGTTTGATCAAAATAATTGAAAATTAAAGACAATAATTTAAAATTGAAGAAAATAACGAAATTTGAAGAAATAAATTGAAAATAATAATTGATAATTGAAGGAGAAATTACAAAATGACGAAAATAATTAAACATTAATTAAGAAAAATATTTGACAGTTGTAAAAATTCGATAAATGGCGAGAATAATCAAAAATAGCACAAAATTATTGAAAAAGTTTTAGAATAATTATGAAATTGAAGGATAAAATTAAATTGTCAATTAAAAACTAAAGAAAATTATAGAAAAAATTGTAGAAATAATATAATTGAAAATTGAAAAAAGGCGAGAATTATTGAATATTGAACAAAATAATTGAAAATTGAAGAAAATAATTAAAAATGGAGAAAATATATTGAAAATTAACAAATGAAATTGAAATTTGATGAAAATAACTGATAATTGAAAGAAAAATTACAAAATAACGAAATAAGTAAATAGTATTAAAGAAAATAATTTAGAAATGAGGAAAATAATTGACAAAAGAATACGAAAAAAATGCGTAAAAAAGAAGTTAATTAAATTAATTTTTTAAAACAACATTTTATAAAATTCCATGACTTTTCCAGGTTTTCTCTGACTAGAAAAAAATGCCATGACAATTCCAGATTTTCTAGAACCGTAGCAACCCTGTTTTAGTTAATTTTAATTAATTACCTCGGATAAGGGTTGAGGTTTAAGGCAAACTCGAGCAGCTGGTAGGGATAAAATGGAGGCTAAAAGACCCATGAAACTATTACAAGCAGCTGCTAAATCGTCCTGTTCCTTGAGAAGTTGCCAGAGTCTCTTAACAACTAATTCTAATTGTGCAGAGTCCAGTAATCTTGGTAGAGCAGAAGCAACGGGAATAAGAGCACTCGCAGCAGCTGCACCAACATCGTCAACAGGATCAGAAAGACCTTTCATGATATCGGGAAAAGCTTTTGGAAGAATATCATCCAAGAGGTCATCTCTCACAGCGAGTAAATATTTTAGTGCAAGTAAGGCTCCGTGTCTTGCCTCCCATTCGTCGTGTTCTAGAAGTTTCAACATCACTGATAGAATTCCCATTACATCATTGGTAGACAAGTCTTTTCCTTTCTCTTTCGGAATCAAAACCATAAGGGATCCTAATGCTTGGGCGCAAGTTTCTCTAACAGGAGCCACTACTTGATCTGAGACAAAATCACCGAAACGATCCAATCCTAAAACGCAGAGAAGTCGCAGAGCTGCGTCTACTACCCATTTTCGATGACTTTCTTCCATTTCCTTTTCTGTTTGATTTCTTGACTTTCCAGCTCCTAAAAGTTTATAAAATCCAATTTTAGTTGTATATGTTTTCTCACTACATATTAAGGCTGATAAAAATCATGATATTTTTTATTTAAATATTTTGACCAAATGTTTATTTGTAAATAGTTTATTTTTTAAACTGAGAACATTTAATAAGAAATAATTAAAAATAAAATATTTAATCAAAATCAAATAAATTATGTCGAATAAATGAAAAAATTTCAAAAAAATATCTTCAAATTCACATGATTGCAAAATAAAGAAAAAAAACGAAAGAATAATAAATTATACAAAATAACATAAAAGCGTAAAAAGATAACAAAACAGTCTATTAAAAAAATTAGGAAATTCTTTTAAATAAAAAATTTTATGAACATTATTAAAGTAATGAAGTAAAAATTAAAAAAAAACAACAGAAGAATAAAACAGTTACATAAAAACAAATAAAAAAGTATAAACTCTTTTCAAAAAAATTGAACTATTTTACAGAATTTTTGTTTAAATTGAAAAAATAAATAAGAAGATAATTTAAAAAACGTTAAAATATATAACTAAAGAGATAACAATTATAAAACTAGAAAAATTAGAGAATTATTTTACAAATTAAATGAAAAAAGAATGAATAAAATTTTGAAAATTTTTAAAAGAAAAGAAATTCGATGAAAAAGAAGAACGATGTTAAAATGAGAATATTTAGTACAAGATTAAATTTAAAAAAGTAGATAAAAGCATTGACTAATAGTTTTAAAAGTTCATAATTATAAGATAAAAACTAAAAAATTTAAAAGAATGAAAAAAGGTTTCTAAGAAATGAAAAAATTATGACAAAAATTAAAGAATTAATTAAAACGCAAGGAAGAACTAAAGAAATAGTGAAACATCAAGAAAATTGAATAAATAGGAAGAAAACGGAGAAATGTTTTTCTTCATGAATCTAACAAACTGTAAAAAGTACAAAAAATAATAAAGTTTGGTTATAAATAAAAAGTTTACAAAAGAAATTTAAAAATCCTTTAGAAATAAAAAATTTAGGAAAATTAAACCGAAAAAATGGTTATAATTCTACACTTACAAGTCGAACAATAAATTTAGAAAAATTAAAGAAAATCTAAAAATTTTATGAAAGAATAAGTAAGTTTGCAAAAAATCTCGCAAAAAATAGACGAGATGTAAAAACAAATTGAATAAATATACAAAAAAATAAGCGTATTTATTTTTAAAAAATATGGACAAAATAAAAAGTTTAGTTATTATAATAACTAATTAAACTTATTATAACAAAATTGTGTAAAACACGGTGGCCACAAGATTCAGTTTATCAATTTCCCTGTCATTTTCCTATGATTTTACTGACTTTTCAACGAAGTTCCCGGACAAAATTTTTTTTTACTCAGACCAAAAACAAAAATTTGCCAACAACTCAAAAATGAAACAATTTTAATTTTATTTTTTTTTAAAAATACTCATTAATGTTTGTACTATAACGCTTAAGTTGGTACTAAAAACTCAAGACTTTTAATATTAACTAAAAAAAAATGTTAATAACTTTTAATAAATATAAAAAATCATTTTTTTAGAGAGTGATTTCAAGGGATTTCGATATAATTACTTGAAAAGTTTTCATTACATACTTAGAATTCGTTTCTTTTGTAAAATTAATTTGTCACTATTGGCCAAGAGTCCTAATAAAATTTAGAATGTTTTCAAACAATTTTTAGATTGTCTAAACAATTTTAGTTAACAAACAAATAACTTCGAAAATTTTTATTTTATAGATTTTTTTTCTTTTGTAAAAGTATTTGATTATTATTGGCATAGAGTTTCATGGTAGTTTTGAATACTTACCAACTATTTTTAAATCGTTTGAACAATTTTAGTTAACAAATAAATAACCTTAAAAGACTTCTTAATTATTATAGTAATTAATTAATTAATTTAAAAAAAGAAACGAAATCTAAGTAAGGGAAGCTTTTGAATTTATGAATTTGTTTAACTAAGATTGTTTAAACAAATTAAAATTGTTGGTCAGTAACTAGAACTATTTAAAAATAGTTTAGATAAGTTTTGTGAATAAAATATATAATTTACTTTGGTGTCAATACTTTCTGATATCGAAAAATCTTAAAATTACTGTACAAACATTTATGAGTGTTATAAAAAAAGAATCGATTCATTTTTGAGTTCTAAAGATTTTTGTCAAAAAAAAATAGTAACTTTGACCACACTAGGGTCCGTCTCAATTTCTTTAATTTCCCTGACAAAAAATTTTTTCCCTGTCATTTCCCTGACTTTACTGACACATGGCCACCCTGATAATATTAAATAATTTGCATAAAAAGAAGAAAATTAAATAAAATCCTAAAATAAAAAGACAAAAAATATCAAAAGTGAAAAGAAAAGAAAATCTTAAAATTTTGTAAAAATAAGAAATTATAAGATAAAAATTAAACAGTTTCGAAAAAGTGAAATCTCTTAGGAATATTGTAAGAATTAAAAAAAAGAATTATTGTGAATATGGAAAATAATTAATATTATTTACTTATTTTGCATTAATTAATATGCATTTAAATTTGAAATAATTGCAATTTAAAAGTTTGAACAAATTGGAATATGAGTTAATTGACGATTAGAATTTATTTAAATTATAATAACTTTTAAATATATAAAAATTGTATACTATTTTTTGCTATCTTTATACCAAAAATTTGTAAATCGTTGGTATTTTGATCAGTGTTTTAAATTTTATAAAGAATAAAATATTAAAATTGAAACTTTCAAGATTTATCCATAAATTTGTGGGTTTTGTTTATGGTTTGCCATGTTTTACATGCAGTATTAGACATCCGGAGAAGAGTAAAGTTTTTTTGATTTAAGTCATGATTTTAATGCAAATGCCCCATATTGATTTAAATCAATAACAACCCTGATTAAGTACCTTTTCCATGCAGACGAATGAGTTCTCTCAAAGCCGTGGCTGCTCCATGACGCACTTCCCACTTTTGACTAAACAAATCTTGACACAAAAATTCTGCGAAAAATTCTAGGGGCCAGTCTTCAGCTGTCTCTGGCCAATTACCAGTTCCATCAGGAACTGCGGGTCCTGATTCACTAGAACTGGAACTCCACCAACTTTCCGAGATTGTTTCCTCCAATTTGATTTTCTTTGTTGGATTATCTACACTATTATTTATTAGAGATTGATTATTACATGTTGCACTAAGGTCCTGGGGCCCTTCTTCTGGATCCCTCGAACGTTGTTTTGATATAGACTGACGTGCCTGAAAAATTAAATCACAGAATTATTAAATTAGTTATAATCAGTTCGTAATAATTATCATCAATAGTGTAATTATGTACAAAAGAACAAACATCTAAATTAATAAAAAAGAAATAAAAAATATAAAAAAATATCAACCTTGCGCCTTGCTCTATTCATCTCTCGTCTACTGAGGCCTTCGCCTTGACCCAAAGTTTCTTCAATGGAGACTTTGTTAGATGTGTTTTTTGAGGCAGGTGATGAAACAACAGGAAGTAAATCTTCCGCTGTGAATAAATCAGCAGAATCAACACCCATTAATCTTGGATGTAGACCTAATTTTGCAGCTATTTTTTCTTCCTGATTGGCCAATGATTGCTCTTCGGTTACTATATCGTATTCACTTCCTTCAGATCCTGTGAGGTGAGAGCTTTTTGCTAACACTTGATTCATGTCAAAATCGTGCAAGCTAAGTTTTCGATTTGAAGTACTCATTCTGCGTGAACTTAATTTGTCTTTTTCTGAAAATAATAAGTGTTAAACATTTTAATTTACTATTTAAAATTGTAATATATAAAAAAAATTTATAATTTAACGTTTAAATTTTCACCGCTTTTTGTATCAGAATTAATATATCAATCTACACATATTAGAAAAAAAAGAACAACTAAATCTGTGAGGAAAAAAGAGATTTATAAGGAAATTGAAAGAGAAATCATAAATTTAATTAATTTATACTTGAATCGTGCTCTTCTTTTACGGGTTCCGGATTCCATTGCGGAACTTGAGATAAAATCGCTTGAACTGCGTGTGCTGCCGAAACTCTTGTGTCCCATTGTGGAGATTTTAATAATGTGGAAACTCTAGCTAATAAATGATGTAATTCATGAGGATGTAATCGCTGAGCTTCTCCCAATTGTTGAGCAGCTGCTCGTTTAGTCACAGCATTTGTTCCAGTTTCTAATAAAATAAAAAGCCTATCTAATCTGAAAATAAAATAAATTTTATCAATTTAACTCTATACGTTTATTCATTAATATAAAAATGTTATTAATTTTCCCTTTTATAAAACTTTAATCACCCATTTTTTAAGAATCAATTAAAATTAAGTGTGCTTTGAACTAAAATCACTAAAAATTTGAATTTACATAAATTATAATCAATAAAAATTTAGATAAAATAGAAATGAATTGTTTGAAATTATAGTCAATTGGAAATTGAATGGAAAATTTCTTTAAAATCCATTATCTGAAAATTCTATCACTTTCCAAGAAAAAAAAGAAAAATTCTTTAGGTACATAGTTTTTACATTTAAAAACTTAAATAACTGATAAAAGAAAATGGATAGCGAAGAATTCCTGGCCAAGGCTATACATATATTTCTTTTCTTTAAATGGATATTTACAAAAGTAGGTTCTCCGTAAAACAAAATTCTTTTTTTTTTTTTTTTTTTTTTAAATGATACAGGAGTTACAATCAGCCGAATGTGAAAATAACTTTGTTTAATATTTTTTTAAAAAGTCTATTCGTATGCACTTAAAAATAATAGTTTCCTCTTTGTAAATGCATACTAAACCACAAAAAATAATGGGATGTCAGAAACATTGTGTGTATATGCGATAGGTTTATTGCTAGAAGTATGAATGACTTATGATAATTGGAAATTATTCATCCTTTCAAAAAGTGTTCGAAAGACAATTGTATCTGCAACACGAAGAAACTCTTTTAACTAATCAATTTTTCAAAACATTCCAAAAGAATATATTAACAAAATACGTCAAAATTTTTAAAGAATTGTTTCTTAATTGTTTTCTCTTGTAAATGCAGACAAAAAATTTTTTTAAAAACAATTCTCAGAAGATTTTCATGTTTATTGACAATGTGTATAAATCATGAGCCTAAAAATAACAAAAACGATTATTTGTAAAATAAAAAAAATCTTCCGTAAATATAGAAATTCAACTTAACAATCCTTGAAGTTCTTTTCATAAATTGCTACCAGGCAAGCTAAGGGCTATAAGCATAAAAATCGATTTTCTTGTTTATTCTAGCACGAACATTGTTTACTTTCTAAAAAAACTTTTTTTTTTTAATCCATTATCTTTTGTTTTAGCTCCAATCAATATCTTGGATTAGCAAATTTTTAAGTTTTCTTTTTTTCAAAGTAAGAAACAAAATAAACTATATAATATTTAAAAAGTGCGTATCAATAATATGTTAATGCAAAAATGAGCTAAAATAAAATTTATTGGTAGAATTTTCAATCGGACTAAAATTTTTTAAACAAATAATGCCCTCTGCGTTTCTAATTCAATATTTTGCATAAATTCAAGCCTTGTGCATATAAATGTTGAATAAAAATAAATAAAAAAGGTGACTTCTTGACCGAAATAAATATGCATAAACTTATGTATAAAAATATGGACTTTTGAGTTAACATACCTTGAAGTCATGTTTTATCAGCAAGGTGTAAGTGATATCTGTGAATAAAGAAACAAAAGTAAATTAATATTTTTAAACAAAAATTATAAAACACTATTAAACATATCCTGTCAAAATTTATCATCTTTTGTATTGTATGTCTTCTTAAAAATACTGTTTTTACCTTTAAACAAAAAAAGGGAACAATAATAAAAACAAATTAAACCAGGATATTAAAACAAATGATGAAATTTTATAACTTTAAAAGCAAATGTTAATAAAAAGTTCCAATATTATATCAGTAGATTTAAATTATTTAAAAAATATTGTATTGCGTTTTTTTATAAATTTATAAAAACAATTCACTAATAATTTTATAAATTTTAAAAAATATGTGAAATAATTACATAATACATTATGTTTACACAATTTAATATTATATCTTAAATTGATTAAAAAATTATAGTTTATTTTTTAAAGTTAAATAATCTAAATTGTAATTTTTTTTGTAAATTTTCTTATTAATTTGTGTTAAATGTACCTAACAGGCGATCTTGACTTTTATTAAAATAATTGTAAAGGCGTGTAAGAAAGCGAGCGAAAGCAAACGTAATGTATTAGCTAAACCGACCGCTATCCCAGCAATAATATTCCAGTAACTGAATAACTTGAATATACTGCGCTACCTTATCGCGCCTGCGGGATAATTTTACACCGTTAAATGGACACGTGTATAATAGTGTATCGTATAATTTTTTTCATCTATCTATCTTGAAAATTTCTATTTTAATTATTTAATCGAAAACCAGTTAACAATCAACTGGTCTTAAAAACTTTTTTGATATAATTTGTATATTTCATCGACTTTACAGGAGCATTTAAATTATACCGAAACATTTTATTTGAAAAATGCAGAAAATATTTGTAAAAATTTACCAAATTACGAAAAAAATGTATTTTAAACCTTCTAAATAAATACAAAAATAAGAAAATATAAAAAATCAGGTGGGAAAATTCTCTAAACTTTAGTCCAGATTTGATAAAAGTTATGCATTTTGAAATGAAAAAGAAATAATAAGATTCATAAAAATAAATGCTCCTGTACCTTGAATTAATTTGTAATGTAATATGTTTCTCTACTATAACATTGTAAATATTCTGCAACTCACTTTTTACAAGTGTAATACACTATATGCTTGGAAATGGAGCAAGTGAATATATAACTTGAAAACTGAAAAGCGTTATCAATATTGAAGCTAAAGTGAACTCCAGGTTACTGCGTTAATTTTAAAACAAAGAGTTTCAACTTGATGGACGATTTAAAATTTTAAAAACAAAGAGAAAAAAAATGTTTACAAACATTCTGAAAATATATTATACGACAATGTATAACCCAGAAGCACTTTAATTGATATTTAATTATGTGTACCGAGAAACTGATGATGCTGACACATTAAAACAAAAAAAAAGGAAATACGATTCAATTAAATGGTATTTATATTTATTTTCGATAAATTCAAAGGATATTTTGAATATATACTCCTAATAAAATTGATTTTGCTTTAAACTTTGTCAACTCAATTTTCTTTACATATCCTAATCATGTTATAATTAGAATCTGCTTGTACAAATATTTAATTTAAATTCTCCAATAAAAGAAGATACAATAATAGATAAAAACATGACTAAATATAAAACACTTGTAAATGTTCATAAAAATAAACTGAAGCTTAAATGATACAAAAGGGCAACAATGAGTAATTGTTTTCAAAATAGTATGTCATTATTTAACATAAAAAAATTCAATGTTGATAAAAAATAAAAAATCATGTGAAATTCCTTATTACGCCCAATGTAATGCTACTGAATAATCATGTTTAATTATCGCAGTATGCAGATTCATTCGTATTACGTATGTGTTCATAAATTTTTTCAACACGTTCTTTTTTTTTAAATTTACATAATAGTGCGAATATTTTGGACAGAAGGTACTCGACTTTTAAAGAAAATAAGACTACGTGTTTTGGGTTTCTAAAGAAAAACAAGATGATGTATAAGGAAATGCTCTGACGACAAGGACGCGTCTTTTTATATATATATTAGTCAAAAGTGTTGTGCAAGGCATGACAGATGCAACAGAGGACAAGAAATTTAACGAGATATGTCATAAAAATTATCGTGTAGATTATTTTTAAAAATATGTATTGACATCTGGATGAGAAAAGAAAATGCAGTTAGCGAAAAAGATGAAAGTTTGTTGTTAAACTTACCTATTTTCTAACTACTATTTTTCTGTTAAAGACTTTTCAGCTAACCCTCATTGCTGTTTCCCACTTCTTTATTGCTTTAAAAGTCACATCACACGGCGTGTACTTCTGAATTTGATAGCGATGCGGTCCATTTATTGAATTTTTCGGAGAGAAACGCATGTTACAAGCATCAAATTTATACTGACAGCCATATTGCTGAAGAACCTGAGTTTTGTCCTCTGATTTTGGCCCTATTGGCCGATTTAATGCCATCAAAAATACGGCCCTGAAACTCTTAACCAATCAGCATTTTCTGTTAGAAAGTCGTCACTTCCTATTTTTATGTCGCGCAGAAAATTTAAAAGTAAAGAATTACAATTTTGAAATAATGTTAAAAAAATCTAAAATAACGAAAATATATAATTTAAAAATAATGAAAATCGAGAAATACAGTTTTTAAATTTGTTATATTTTGGATGAACAAGTAAAATAAACTTGAGAGACTTAACTGGTACAAAGTACGTCGAAATACAATTTTCTCATTTCACTCAAGTTTATTATAAATACATTGAATTATTAATTTCTCTGCATTCTGAAGTACGTACTATATTTGAGAAAAAATTGCCAATGAATTTTAGTGATATTTGTAGTTTTTGTGGTGCTCTGAAAATGAATAATAAATAATTTAAAGGATTTGCGTATTTATTGTAAAAACGTACTCAAATTCAATAAACCTAAATAAATTTTATAACTTTGTTCCTGTTACTTACTCAATTTATTGTAATTCAAATAATAAAAGAAAGCCATTCCAGCAAAAACTAATTGCATGGGTCCAACAAATAAAGCATTCCTGGGTAACATGTATTTATGTTGCCAACGCCACCATGCTATAAACAATATAAATATCAATAGTAAGTCAAATTTGTATGGCTACAATTTCTAATGCAAAATATTCTTGACTTGTGCGATTATTATATAATCGGATTTTCAATAAAGGGCTGGGAACATTTGGAGGTTATGCAACTTTTGGAGTATGATCAAAAATGACAGAAAATATGGAAATTAAATTTACCTCTTGAAATTAAATGCGAAAAAGAGTGCGGAGTTTTCTCACGACGAGAAATCCAAGCGCTAACTTCCTTCAATTTCAATTCACCAAAAGGTTTATCAGCTGTAAAACGAAAAAAGTTAAATTGTGTCATTTCTCAACTCCGGACTGAAAAGATTTCAAGTACTTACGTTTTCCATAGTATCTAGCTGGATCATAGACTCCGTGAATTTCTCGATTATAATCTGGTGGATATTCTCCAAATTTAAACATGATTAAATTAGTTAATTAAAAGCTCAGACTAAAAATGGGGAAAAATCGGACATCGATTCCGATGTCGTCTGTTCAAGAGCCATGAATTACAAAAATATTCAAGATGGGCAAACTCGTAACTTAGGAAAGAGCGGGAAAAATTAAACAATTCAATAATTTATATATGCTTATTATCGAATAATAAGTATTAAAAATTTAATTAAATTATATAACATTATATTTAAGGAAAATATATTATATTAAATATTACTTGGAGAAAAAAGAAAAGGATATAATTATTTACAAGAAACTGAAAAAATGTACTTGAAATAAAATAAGTTATTTATAAAAAAAATATATTTACTTGATTATATAGGATAGGTATAATTACTATTTTTTTATTTATTATATAGAGTATTTATAAAATTGAAAAAATGGAATAATGGTTGAAATGAATGTTGAAACTTCTTTAAGTTATTTATAAAAAAAATATATTTATTTGATTATATAGGATAGGTATAATTACTATTTTTTTATTTATTATATAAAGTATTTATAAAATTAAAAAAGTGGAATAATGGTTGAAATGATTGTTGAAACTTCTTTAAATTTCTATACTTTATTACGAAGATAAAAAAATCTTTGATATTTTTTCTTGATTAAAATAATTCTTAATTAAGTAACTTAATTTTTTAAATCGTTCTTAAATAGTTCAACAGTACAAAAAATAAGACTGCATTAATAATATCAAAAGTATCTATAAAATAATTTAAATACTTTCTTAAATAATAAGTTTTTTAAATTAATTTAATACTAATTATTAATTTGTCTAGTATGTCTCAATTTAATTCTAAATTAATTAATTTGTAATTCTAAATTTCTAACTTAGTACATAATCTATTTTATCCAAATTAAAAGAAAATGGAATATAAATATTTCTAATTGCACTGCATTTTTAGAAGCTCGTGTAATAAATAAATTATATTATGCATTTTTTAAATAGTGAACTGGAAGCATAAATATATTTATAGTAAATTATTTTTTAAGGAGAGACAATTTTAATTCATATTTACTATTCGATTCATTCAAATATTTCCCTAAATAAAGAAATATTGGAATTCATTTGTCTCCCTTCAATTAATAATTAATTAAACTAGCTTGAGCAAACTTACATATATATATATAACAAGTAAATGTAAATTATGACAAGTTTAATGTAAGGAATAGTAGTATAAGACTTTTCTTATACTATGATATAAAAAACTTCTCAGTCTTTACATTAAACATAAGTTATTAATAAAAAATTAAATACGATAAAATGTCTTTAAATTTAAAATAGAATGTCGAGAAAAAAATTTCTTGGAATATTTTAACAACATTCTTAAAAACATTTGTCTGAAAGGTTTTGAATTCAGACAAATAATATTTTTGAAATCTTTCCTGTTATTTAATGAAAAATCAAACTTAATTAACTTATTTAGTAATAATAATTTCAATAATTAATTATTAATAATAAATAAGAGTATCAATAAGTAATGAAATTAATTCGAAGTTTTGAACATGCTTTCATCAATTGAAATTTAATTAAAGGTAAATTTAAGTTTGATTTAAATAATTTAAAATTAAAGTTTTAATTAAAAATAAAAAAATTTCAATTATTTAAATTAATTTAGAAAATATCAGTTGCTTTTGAACTTAGAACAGATGCGAAAATAAAAGTTCACAATTTAGAAGATAATTCCTGTTCCATTTCACTCAACATATTATATAAACGAGATTTTAAATTTTCAGGAGCAGCAGCTCGAGCCAGTTGAGTATGATCAGAATTTGGATTTGCGCATTGTCTCAAAAGTACAGCTAAAGAACTGCTTGTGTGCTCAGACATCAATAATCCTGGAATTATAATTGTTCCCGAAAGTGTCCATCCGAGAAAAATTTTTTCACAAATTATCTGAAATTATATAAATTATATTGTTAGTAATTTATTGTAAAAATTTTACTACTTATAGACAGTTCAACGAGGAATGGTACACATAATCTGAAAAAAAGCTGTCCAAATGAATTATTTTGATTTTTGAAATAGAAAACTCATATTGTCATGTAATATTTTTGAGTGGAAGTTTGAACAATTATACTAGATTTCTTACAATTTGAGTAATTAAAAATTGCAATTTGATAAAAATTTAGAAACCTTTGACGTTTAGAAATTTGGGATGATCAAACCTCAAAATAGACAAAGATTTTACATCCGATACTTTTTAAAAAATGCATTTAAATTGATTAAAATTAAAAATTATAAATATCAGTTCAAATAATTTTAATAACATTAATAAATAAATCTATAATTTTTTCTATAATTTTCAACAGTTTACAATACACAATTATTCTCTTTAAATTTTATATGACTATTCTTTAATTTTTTTAAATTATTTTATTCTGTTATCGATTATTCTGGTCACTTTCCGAATTTTTCTTTCAATTACCAACTATTTTTTTTTTTAAAATTCAATTTAAATCTTGAATCTTCAATTTATTTCTCTAATTATTAATTATTCTCTTTAAATTTTAATTGCATTCTTCGTTTTTCAATTATTTTATTCAAAATCCAATAATTCTTGCATTGTCTCAATTATCAAATATTTTCTTGAAATTTCAATACAATTCTTCAATTTCAAAATTATTTTTTTAATTTTCATTTATTCTCTACAATTTTTTCTAAAATTTCCATCAGTTTTCAAATGTCAATTTATTATTCTCCTTGTATTTTATAAATATTCATTGTTCAAATGCCGATTATTCTAATCATTTTTCGATTTTTTTTTCAATTGTTAATTATTTTCCTCATTTCTTAATTATTTTATTTAATATTTACTTATTTTATTCATTGTGTAATTTTTTTTTCAATTATCAAGTATTTTCTTAAAAATTCAATTTAATTCTTCAATCTTCAATTTATTTCTTTAATTTTTAATTATTTTCTTCAATTCGCAATTATTTTCTTCAATTTTCAATTGCAATCTTTATTTTTCAATTATTTTATTCAAAATTCAATAATTCTGGCATTTTCTCAACTACCAATTCTTTTTCTTGAAATTTCGATACAATTCTTCAATTCCTAATTGATATCTCAAATTTTCATTTATTTTACACAATTTTTTCCATAATTTTCATCAGGTTTCAATGGATAATTTGTTATTCTTCATCAATTTTATAATTATTCATTAAGTTTGAAAGAAAAATTTTGTTCTAATGCCGATTATTCTCACCATTTTTCAAGTTTCTTTTTCAATTGTTTATTATTTTTTTAATAATTAATTATTTTCGTCATACTATAATTTTTCTTTTAACTATCAATTTATTATTTTCTTGAAATTTTCATTTAATTATCGCCTTTTTTCTATTATTTTTTCGATTATCATTAAGTTTCTACAATTTTAAATACAATTGTTAAATTATTTTCTTTGATTTTTATTTATATTCTTCAGTTTTCAATTCTTTTCTTCTGCATTCATTAATTCTCGGCTTTTTTCAATTTTTAAGTATATTCCATAAATTTTAACTCAATTCTTCAATTTATTATTACTTTCTGTTATTTTCAATTATTTTTTTCTATTTTAATTATTTTATTCGAATTTCAATCTACTAGTTCAAGTTGCAATTATTTTCAACAATTATTCCTATAATTTTTAACTATTTTGTATATTAATCTTGAAATTTTTATCTAATTCTTTAATTCCCAAATTGTTTCTTCAATTTTTAATTATTGTCTTTAATTCTTAAATATTTTCTTTAATTTTCAATTATTTTTATCGATTTTCAATTAATTTCCCAATATTCAATAATTCTCGAATTTTTTCAATTATTTTTTTCACTCATAAAGATTGTTTTAAAATTCCAATTCAATTATTCAATTCCAGAACTATTCATTTCAATTATCAATTATTTTCTTGAAATTTCGATTTAATTCTTTTAATTTCCAATGTATTTCTTCAATTTTTAATTATTTTATTCAATTCTCAAATATTTTTTTTAATTTTCAACTATTTTTATCGATTTTCATTTAATTCCTCAATTTAGAATAATTCTCGGATTTTTTCAATTATTTTTTTCATTCATAATAATTATTTTAAATTTTCAATTCAATTATTTAATTCTAGAACTATTCCCTTCAATTCTCAGTTATTTTCTTCATATTTAAATTCCACTTTTCAATTTTCAATCATTTTCTTTAATATTAATATTTTTCGATTATCTTTTTATCGAATTTTTGTTAGGTTGTGTATTAATTTAGCCATTGTTTAAATTTTGTTCTCAATTTTCAATTATTTTCGACATTCTGTAAATTTTTTTCCAGTTTTCTATTATTTTTTCAAAATTTATTTAGGTTCTTAAATTTTCAATTTACTTTCTCATTTTTTATTATTTTCTTCAGTTTCAAATTTTTTCCTAAATTTTCAATTTTTTTCTTCGTTTTACAAATATTTTATTCAATATATCCAATGATTCTCGCATTTTCTCAATTATCAAATATTTTCTTGAAATTTCAATACAATTCTTCAATTCCGAATTAATTTCTTCAATTTATATTTATCTTCTACAATTTCTTGCATTCATTAGCTTTCTATTGACAATTTATTATTCTCCTTCAATTTTATTATTATTCATAAGTTTTAAAACTTTTTCAGTTCGAATGCCAATTAATCTCCCATTTTGCGATTTTGTTTTTCAATTGTTAAATATTTTTTGTAGTAGTTAATTATTTTTGTCATTATTTAATTATTTTCGTCATATTGTAATTTTTCTTTTAATTATCAAATGATAAATTTCTTGAAATTTCCATTTAATTTTTTAATTTCCAATTTATTTCTTCAATTTTCAATTATATTCTTTAAAATTACAAAAATATCGCCTTTTTTCTATTATTATTTTGGATTATATTTAAGTTTTTTTAATTATAAATACAATTGTTCAATTATTTTCTTTAATATTTAATTCAATTCTTTAATTTTCAGTTTCATTCTTTAGTTTTCAATTGTTTTCTTCTATATTAATTAATTCTCGGCTTTTTCAATTACTTTTTTTCAATTTTTAAGTATATTCCATTAATTTCAATTATACTCTTTGATTTTTAATTGGTTTTTTTTTCAATTTTTAACTATTTTTTGAATTTTAATTGTTTTTTTTATTTTCAATACAGTTGTTAAATTTGCAAATATTTCTAAGAATTATTCCTATAATTTTCTTAATTTTTCAATTTGCAATTATTTTCTTTAAATTTTATGATTCTTATCTAATTTTTTCAATTATTTTTTTCAGTTGTCTTATAATCTAGTCATTTTACCAATTTTGTTTTCAATTAACAATTATTTCCGGTAATTTTCACATACTTATTTACTTCAATTTTTTAATTATTTTTATCATTTATCAACTGCTTCCTTAATTATTCATTATTTTTTGAAATTTTTAATTATTTCATACAATTTTTTCAATTTATAATTATTATCTTAAAAGTTTAAATTATCCTTTGATTTTTTAAATTATTTTCTTCGATTGTGTATTAATCCAGCAATTTTTTGAATTCAGTTTTGAATTGTCAATTATTTTCGTCATTTTGTAACTTTTTTTTTAATTATGAATTATTTTTTCAAAATTTTAATTTAATTCCTAAATCTTTAATTTATATCTTAAATTTTCAATTTATTTCCTTAATTTTTTATTGTTTTCTTCAATTTCAGTTATTTTTTAATTGTTTAATTTTTTAAACTATTCTTTTCAATTGTGTAATTATGTAGCCATTTTTCGAATTTTGTTTTCAACTGTCAATTATTTTCGTCACTTTTCAGATATAATCTTCAATTACGTAATTTTTATTTTTTGAATTTGCAAATATTTAGATTTTAATATTTTGTGATAATAAAACATTTCAAGCTTTAATTATTATAATTTATAAAATTATAAGAATGTGTAAATTTTAAATTTAAGTATAAAGTTATATTTTAAATATAAAGGCGAATTTCGCAAAATTGAAAATACTGTTTTCATTTGTTCAAAAATTTGTAACCGGGAAATAAAAAAAAATTGACCGGGAAGTTAATTTCATAAAAAAAAGTCGCCACACTGAAAATGCAAATTTTAATTACTCACTTTGTAAAAAAATATTACAATTCTTCACACTTTCACTGAGAAATATTAAATAAAAATATCAGTTTTCTATTTCAAAATTCAAAATAATGCATTTGAACTAACTTTTTGCCAGACTGTCTGTACCATTCCTAGTTAAAAAAAATAATAAAAACTCACCTGTAAATTATTATTAGCCACAGGTGATTCACAGCGCATATTTTTCGAGCATAGAGACCTGCAATCAAAGTAATCACAGTCCTCGTTTCTTTCGCATTCTTTGTTATTGTTGATAATTTTATTTAACACAGATTTTGGAAAAACAGCATCCAAATCGAGAAATTTTAATTTCTGTCCTCCTAGAGGAAGGCCAAAGTGATTTATCTTGACGTCGCAGAGATAAAATGGTTCAGTAAAGACACTTTGGAGTTCTTGAAGAAGATCCAGAATCATCACAGCCAGTTTAACTCTTTTTGCCCATTCTGGCTTTGAATCAGAGAGCGCCAGGATGGTAGTTGGAGTTTCTATTGGTCGAATATATTCAACTGCATAAAAAGTACCACATGTGCCAATTAATTGTGGAAAAACGTCCCTGTCCTCGAATAAAATTGTCATTAGGTATTCCTGTTCTTGAACCAATGGCCACACATTCTCCATTTCGAGATTTCGCTTTTTTGGATCAGTTTCTATTCTACTTGTACGAAGACGACTTAGTCTTTCTAATTGATGAGTGCTCATACTATAATTTAATTTATTAATTACTACATCCCTTATCATATTGGCAAAATCCGTTTCTGACGGATAATGTTTTAGTCCATTTGCATCCTCCCAAAGCAGCGACTCTGCTTGCTCGATTGTTGTTTCCGTTCTATAAATAACATAAAAATTTATTTAGAAAATCGTCTAAAGGATAATTTGAAATTGTTTAGATTAGGAATATTCTACTATGAAGGATATTTTATTCAAAGAAAAGGATATACATATTATATACTCAAAAGAAGCCAGGGCCGGATTGGGAATTAAAAGCGGCCCGGGAAAGATATTCAAAGCGGCCCCTTTCTATATAATTGGAAATTTTTATTAACATTTAAAACTAAAATATAAAAATATTAAATTATTAAATTATTTTATTTAAACTTATCAATAATTTAATTATTTGGAATTTCTTGAACAGTAGCATTCTCTACTGCCATTTGTACGAAAGCAGCAGTAATTTCTTAGTTTAATGAACACCTCAATCTGGTTTTAACCAATTTTAAAGGACAAAAAATGGACAACTTCTATTAAACAAATATAATAAAAAAAATTTGAGAGAATTTCCTGGCTTTAAAAATTGCTCTGAATGTATTTCTATCTACCTTAACCTCTTCAGCATCAAAAACAACCCTTTAAAATCATTCCCTGATCTTCAATCAAGAAATGGACAATTTTTATTAAATAAATATAAAAAAAAGTTTTTTAGCGAATTCCCCGGCTTTAAAAATCGCTCAGAATGAATTTCTATCTACTTTGCCCCCTTTAGCATAAAAAAAGTCGGCTTTCATTCACCTGAAAATCATTTTTTTAATATTTGAATACCCAATTACTTTCTTTAATTTACAATTATTTTCTTCAAATCTCAATTATTATCTTCTATTCACAATTATTTTAATTAATTTTTAATCATGTTTTTTAATTGTCAAATATTCTCTTTAATATTCAATAATTTTCGGCTTCTTTCAATATTTTTATCAATTTTCAATTGTTTTCTTCAACATTCAATAATTCTCATTTTTTCAATTGTTTTTCCAGTTTTCAACTATTTTCTTCAATTTTCAAATATTTTCGGTTTTTTTCAATTATTCTTTTCAGTTTTCAAATATTCTCGTTTTTTCAATTATTTTTTCAGTTTTCAAATATTTTCTTCGATTTTCAAATATTGTCGGTTTTTCAATTATTTTTTTTCAGTTTTCAAATATTCTCATTTTTTCAATTATTTTTCAGTTTTCAATTATTTACTTGAATTTTTAATTATTTCAGTCAATATTCAATAATTCTCGATTTTTTTCAATTATTTTTTCAATTTTCACTTGTTTCCTTCAATAGGCAATTATTTTCCAAGAACTTCAATCCAGTTCAATTTTTTATAATCCAATTAAATTTACAATTATTTTCTACAATTACTACAGTAATTTTCTTTCAATTTTTATTCTTAGTTATTTCTGTTCTAAATTTTAATTTACATTCTTAACTTTTAAGATAATTCTGTTGAAATGTAAACTTTTTAATGTTGCAATTTTTCGAATTTTTTGCAATTGTCCTTTATTTTCGTCTTTTTTCAATTATTTTCTTTCATATTATTCAATTATTAATCATTTTCTTGAAATTTCAATTCAGTTGTTTAATTCTTTAATTATTTGTATCCAATCACAATTCTTGTCTTTTATTGATACTTTTTTTCATTTTCAATTATTCTCTCAATTTGAAAGTATTTTCTTCAAATTTTAATAAAGTTTAATTTTTCAAAAAGCAATTAAACTTTCAATTGTTTCTAGAACTATTCCTATCATTTTCTTTTTTTTTTAGTTTTTTTTAATTTCATGTTTATCTTTTTCTGTTTAAAATTATTTCTGTCAGTTTTTAATTTAATAATCTTGACATGTTTAGAATTTTTTCCAATTGGCAATTATTTTATTCAATATTTAATAATTCTCGGCTTTTTTCGATGATTTTTTCAATTAACAATATTTTTCTTGAACTTTCAATTCAATTTTTCAACTATCCTCTTAAATTCACAATTATTATTTTCTTTAATTTTGAATTTTTTTCTTCATTTTTCAACTATTTCTTCTAATTTGAAATTATTTTCTTCGATTTTCAACCAACTTTAACTTTTTGAAATCCCATTCAATTTCCAATTATTTGTTATAATTATTCCTACAGTTTTCTTCAGTTTTTAATTGTCAATTATTTTCTTAAATATTCACCAATCCTGGGCTTTTTCACTCTTTTATACTATTTATTTATTTATTGATATAGTAATTTGTAAATTATTTATTATCAATAATTTTTTTGAAATCTCAATTTAACTCCTTAATTCCTCAATTTTTCTATCTAATTCACAATTATTTTCTTCATTTTTTAATTATTTTGGCAATTTTTAATATTATTTTCTTCTTATCAATTTGTGATTATTTCTTCAAATTTCAATCCCGGTCAATTTTTTAAAATTAAAATTTTTCTCAATTATTATTATTTCTGTAATTTTTTTCCTTTTTTAATTTCCAATTGTTTTTTTAAAATATTATATTTGTTCTTTAATTTTTTTAATTATTTTTGTCAATTGTCGATTTATTAATCTTGTCATTATTCCAATTTTTTTCATTTGTCAATTATTTTCGTCATTTTTTAGTTATTTTAGGTCGATATTATCAACTCGAGAACATTTTTGGATGGTCAAGAGATTTTGAGATCAATATCAATATTGCTCAAATATGATATCGTCTTGATATCGTAAAGCACTAAGAAATAATGGTCAAGAGAACAAAATAATTTAAAAAGTTAAAGATTAGTTATAAAATTTTTTGAGAATTATTGAGGATTGAAAAAATTGAAGGAGATAATTGAAAATTGAGGAATGTAATGGAAATTTAAAAAATGTAATTAAAAATTGAAAGAAGTAATTGAAAAAGTCTAGAATTCTTGAATATAGAAAAAAATAATAATTGAAAACTGAAGAATGAAATTGAAAATTGAAGAATGGAATTGAAAGTTGAAGATAATAATAAATAAGAATTGTAAAAAATAGTTGTAGAATTGAACAATTTAATTGAAATTCTACAATTTCTGTGATTGAAAAGAACATAGAAAGAAGCCGAAAATGATTGAATGTTGTAAAATTAATTGAAAATAGAAAAGAGTAATTGAAAGTTAAATGAAATTTAATTACATAAATTAAATTATTAATTAGACCTACAAAAATACCGGCCCGCCTAGCGGCGGCCCACCGGGATTTTTCCCGGTATCCTGAATGGCCAATCCGGGCCTGAAAGAAGCACTGAGAGAAAATTTTTACATTAGATCAGGTATATGAATTATCCTTAGAATCGGGAGTAGTATAACTATTCTTGGTACAAAAGTAATTATTCTTGATCCAAACTTAATAGTTCAAGCATATTCTTATTCTTAAAATAAATTATTTCTCTCAGTGAAGGAAAAGAAGTTATTTTACTCTAAAGATAGATAAAGATTTTACTCTAAATAAAGATTATATAAGGGGATTCTAAATAAAGGATATTTACTTAAGGAATAGGATATTTTGCAAAAAAGAAGAATATACTAAAAAGAAGAATAATCTACTCATAAAAAGGATATTTTACTAAAAAAAGGGATATTATATTCAAGAGAAGGTTATCCCTTCATCCACTGTTTTTTTAAACCGAAAAAACTACCCTTAAACGAACAGAATCAGACATTACAGAAAACAGAACTGAACATTTCTATATTTTTACTCCAACAATGCGAAAACAATTTTTCCATCTCCCTCTGCTTTTTTTTTTTTAATTAAAAAACTACCCTTAAATTAACGGAATCAAATTTTACAGATAAAAAATTGAAATAACACATGGCTTTCTAGAACAGAACCAAACATTTCTGTATTTTTGATCACACAATGCAAAAACACAATTTCACCAATACCCTCTGGTACTTTTTTGTAAATTGAAAAATTACCCTTAATTCAACAAAATCAAACTTTAGATATAAAAAGTTAAAAAACCAAATTGTCTTTTAAAACAGAACTAACCATTTCTGTATTTTTGCTCCAACAATGCAAAAACTAACTCACAATTTCTTTATCTTCCTATAGTTTCTTTTTAGTTGAAAAGCTATACCCTTAAATTAACAAAATTAAACTTTAGAGGTTAAAAGTTAAAAAAACAGATTGTATTTTAATTTTTAAAACCTCGTTTAAAACAGAACTCACTATTTCCTATTTTTTGCTTATTTAATTAAGGGCATGTGATGGATTATGACGTCACCCAAATTTGTTTAAATTTTGGATCAAAACTAATTTTGGGGAATTTTCGAAAAATTGCAAACTTTTTTAAAAATCAATTTTCAGACAAAATGCAAACAAACTCGGGTCTGAGACACCTTCCTAATGACATTTTAAGTAATTCTACCAAGTTTCATAAAAAAATATTAAATATTTTAAGAGACAAGTTGCGGACAAATTTTGCCTATACCAGTGACATCATAACCCATCACATGCCCTTAAAAACGGAAAACCAAGTCACTATTCCTCAGGCTCCCTATGTTTTTTTTTAAATCGAAAAACTATCCTTAGATTAACGAAATCAAGCATTAAAAGAAAATTGAGTTACTATACATGTATGCATGGTTTTTCTTTCAAAAAACAATTTGTTTTTTCAACTTTTTACCCTTAAAGTTTGATTTTGTTAATTTAAGGGTAGTATTTCGAATTAAAAAAAACCATAGTGTAATGGGGAAAATGTTGTTGAGTTGTTTGAGCAAAAATTAAGTGGTTCTGATTTAAAAAACTGTCTGTTTTGTTATTATTCTTCCTAGAAAGTCTGATTTTGTCCATTTAAGGGTAAGTTTTTTTTTAAAAAATCAGAGGGTGATGGAGCAATTCTGACTTCAAATTCGTTTATAGCGGGCAAAAATGCTACAATATAAATAGGATCTAGTTCAAAGTTCAGACAACTTTTTTTGTGTTCCTGTGTATTCTTCTCAAAATAAAAAAGTTCTACTCAAACGAAGAATTTTTACTTAAAACAAAAACCATTCTACTGAAAAAAAAATTTTTTTCAAACGAAAAATATTTTACTTCAAATAATAATTTTTTCATAAAAAGGAAGGATATTATACACAATAGAAGAATATTCTTCTCAATGGAAGAAAATTTTATTCACAAGATTAAAAATTTTCTACTCAAACCAAGAATATTCTACTGAGACGAAGAATATATTACTCAAAAGAAGAATGTTCTTTTCAAAGGAATTATATTGTACTAAAAAAAGGAAAATTTTCATTAAAGAAGGAGATCCTCGAGGAGATTCTTGTTTTAAAAAACAATATTCTATTAATACAGAGATGTAAAAGCTGATTATAGATATATATATATTTTCTACTGAAACTAAGGATATTATTTTACTCATAAGGAGGATGTTTTACTCAAACTCAAAAATTTGCTTCCCCATAGAGGAAGCAATAAATTAATAATATGAAAGTTAATTGGAGCAGTCATTAAAAAAAGTAAAAAACGGGAACTATTTTACCAATTTTTGATCAATTGTAAACTTTCTATGCGTCAATCAATTCGTTTTCAGATAAGAATTTCTGTATTCATTAAGTTGTATCTATAGCATGGAAAAAATTTTTGTCAAAAAAATATTATTTTCGATGAAAAAAGGTGCTCAAAAAAATTTTGATTGGGTATTTTCAAAAATCCCTATGTCAGAATTGAGATATTTATGAGCTTAATAAGCCATCTAAATTTTATAGAATTTCATTAAAGTGTTCTCGAGAAATTCCTGAACTGTCTAGGTCCAAAAATTAAATTTTTTAATTTAGCTTATACTTTGCTAGGGTGTTTTCACTGTTAGTGGAAATGTAAATACCAAATATTTTTAAATTACATGAAATAGTTTCTGAGTTACACAGTTTTAAAATTTTGAATTTTTTTAAAGTGTAGTTTTTTAAGTTTATTATATTTTTAAGTAGATTGCATAAAAGTTAACATATATATAGTGGTTTTTAAAGCTTTTTTTACTGGCTACTCGATGGTAAAAATGTTTTAAGTAAAACAAAAATTTGACCTTGATTGAGAATTTGCTGTTCAAAATCCTCCACAGCAGTCAATTTCTGATGACTTTAAAGGATTTTTTTTAAATACTCAGTAAAAAATTATTAGGAAATGGGCTACACCCCAATTTTAATTTTGTTTGTCATTTTTCTATTATTTAAACAAATAAATGAAAAAATTATGTCATTGCTTAAATTTTGAGTGATCATTGATTAAAATTACTTTCAAACCCTGTTTTAATTATCATAACTGAAGAAGAAATATTTGTCAAGTATCAAAAATTACTAAGCGCAAATAGTAATAAAAAATTATTATAAGCAATTACTTTTAATAAAAATCTAAGAATATCCTTTTAGCTTTAAAAATGATAATTTATTTTCTCCAAACAATTTATTGCAGAACCTGCAGTAAATTAATAAGTTGAAATTCAATATTTAATAATCACAGTATTATTATTATTATAAACAATTTAAACGTTTAATATAACTTTGTTTTGCTTCTATTTTAGCTAATTCTTCGTTTTCATTATTTTTAAGTTAAAAGTTCCTGAGATTTTCAAACAAAATATTATTTAACGAGAGCCAACGAATAAAATTGTAAATAATGTTTTAAAGAGAAAAATAAGTTATTATTTGTCAATATTGGATAAAAATTGCATATTTCCACATAGTTTAAAGAAAAAAACATTAAATGTTAAACAATTATTTATTATTTAACACCAAATTTTGGCCCATCCTAATGTTTTCTGAAAAATGTGAAACTCAGGCTTCACAGTGACAATGAAGAATATTTTAGGGAAAATAGGGGATTGAATATAAAAAAATAGGGGACTTTTAGGGTACTTTAAAAACTTCATAAATAAAGATAAATGAATTAAAATATACAGTAATACCTCGATTTTTTATTTCGATAGGACAAAATTACAAAGTTGTAAGATAAAGAAAATAAAATCACAAAATATAATTACAAAATTTTCAAATTATTAAAAATAAAATGTAAATAACTATACAAGTTGTGGAAAGTAATTTGAAACTGATATTAATAATTCAAAATTATAGAAAATGAATGCAGAACTTTGGAAATAATTCCAAATTCAAGATATTAATTGAAATATAAATGATGAGAATAACTAAAAATTGAGGAAAATAATTGAAAAATAATAAAAATCATTGACAATTGAAGAACATAATTGAGAAATAAGAAAAATAATTTTAAAGAGTACAGAATATATATGAACTAAGAAAAAATAATTGAAAAAAGATAAGAATTAAAAAAAGATTGAAAACTTGGGTAATTAATGGAAGAAATGAATGAGAAGGTTATAAAACAAAATAAACGTTCAAAACAAAGAATTAAAATTTAAGATTAATAAATGAAGATTAAGTAAATCAAATTGAAAATAATTTAAAAAATTAAAAATTGAAGAAAATAAATTTGCAAAATTATAGAAATAATTGAAAATTGAAGACAGTAATTTAAAATTAAGAAAATATTGGAGAATTGAAGAAAACAATCGAAAATTGAGAAAAAGAATAATTGAAAAATAATACAGAATATACATCAAATTAAAAAATAATTGAAATTTGAGATAAATAATTGAAAATTTAGGAAATTAATTATAAAATACCGAAAATATTTGAAAAATTCTAAAATTTATTACAAAATTTTCTAATTAATTAAAATTTGAAATAAATAATTACAAGTTTAGTAAATTAATTGAAAAATAATTTAAAAAATTAAAGAAATCAATTTAAAAATGATAGAAATAATTGAAAAATAATACAAATATGTAAGTGAAATCTGAGAGAAATAATTGAAAATTTAGGAAGTTAAAAAGTAATTGTTAATTTGAAGAAAATAATTGAAAAATTCTAAAACTCATTACAAATTTTTTTAGTTAATTGAAATTTGAAATAAATGATTAAATGTTTAGTAAATCAGTTAAAAAATAATTTAAAAAATTAAAAATTGGAGAAAAAAATTGAAAAATTAAAGAATCTAATTTAAAAATGATGGAAATAATTTAAAAAAATAATACAAATGACTGAAATTTGAGATAAATAAATTAAAAATGTATAGAAAGTGTATGAAAAAATACTTTCCAAAACTAAAAATTGCAGAGAATATTTTCAAAATTATAGAAATAATTGAAAATTGAAGAAAATAAATAAAATTTATGAAAAATAAGTAATAAAAGTACAAAACATTTTTGAAATTTAATAAAATAACTGAAAAATGATAAACGCAATGAAAAAATATTGAAAAAATTTAGAATGTAAAAAAATAATTGCAAGTTTTGGAAATTAATTGAAAAATAATTAAAATATTTAATAAGTAGAAAAAAATAATTTAAATTGAATAGAATAATTGAAATTTGATGAAAATAATTGACAGTTTATGAAATGAATTGATAAACATAATTGTAAATTGAAGAAAAGAACTGGAATCTGAGATAAAGGAGTGGAAATTCAGGAAATCTATTGAAATATAATTAAATATACTTTTTTAAAAAGTCGTTTTTTTCAAATAGCTATAGTAACACCAAAAATAGACATAAATAAAATTTCTAAGTGGATTTTTAAGGCTTTAAACATGTACCTTAAGTCTGTTTAAACCACTTTTTGATTGGCTGAAAAAAACATATTTTTTGGGAGAAATGAAAATCATCAAATTTGGTTCATTAAGTAGAGTGACCTGAGAAATTTCAACCCATCGAAATATGTTACTTATCGGTGCAAATTTTTTTTCTGGGATTATTTTGGATGTAAAAGAATGACATATTATCAAGATTAAAAAAAAAGGTTTTGAATAAAAAATTTTTTTTAAAAAAAAATTAAAAATTTTTTTTTTTTTTTGAAAAAATTAAAAACTGTTAAAACCAATACGATATTTTGTTTGAAATCTTAAAAAAGGCATATAAAAAAATTGGCATTAAAAAAATATAAAAAATTGTAGGAGGAGATAGATTTTTACAAAAAAAAAAAAAATTTCAACAAAAAGAAATTTTTTTTTAATTTTTTTTTCAAATTTTTTTTTTTTTAATTTTGATAATATGGTTCTCTTTTACATCCAAAATAGTCCCAGAAAAATAATTGGCACCGATAAGAAACATATATTTTTCGATGGGTTGAAATTTCTCAGGTGACTTCACTACTTAATGAACCAAATTTGATGATTTTCATTTCTCCCAAAAAATATGTTTTTTTCAGCCAATGAAAAAATGGTTTAAACAGACTTAAGGTACATGTTTAAAGCCTTAAAAATCCACTTAGAAATTTTATTTATGTCTTTTTTTGGTGTTACTATAGCTATTTGAAAAAAACGACTTTTTAAAAAAGTTTCT